>JADDOH010000362.1:0-321943 GCA_016648135.1 Agrypnia vestita | reverse complement strand
AAACATATTTTTCATTTATTTAAGGAACGAGTCCCGTAATATTTAATACGAAATAAATAAATGAAATAAAGAGAAACACACAAATATCAAATAATAAAACTGAAAAATTAAAATGCTGGAACCTGGATTCGAACCACGGACCTCTGTGTTTCGCGCACAGCGTGTTACCAATTTCACTATCCCAGCGACTTAACAAGTCCTCAATATTTTATAGTTATATGTTTGAATTATTAATTCACTTATTTTATATTATTCCATTTTTATTCGGGAAGTAATCGACTGTTTACGAGAATATCAAACGAAGCTTTGACATCTTCTCGCTAGTCGATTTCCGAACAATGGAAGTATTCTTTGCTAAACTGCAAATAGAGTATATATATTATTAAACATATTTTTCATTTATTTAAGGAACGAGTCCCGTAATATTTAATACGAAATAAATAAATGAAATAAAGAGAAACACACAAATATCAAATAATAAAACTGAAAAATTATTCTTTCTTTATTTTCTCTATATTTCATTTATTTATTTCGTATTAAATACATATATATATATATGTTTTATCTTATGTTTTATTGTTAAATTAGTATTAAGTATCTTTATTTGTAAACAAGGTTTTTTTTAAATAAATAAATAAATAAAAAAAATTAAAAATATAATAGTATATATATTATATATATATTCCTATGTATATAGAAATTCCTCCAGTACATTTTTATTTACTGAATCAGTCATAAAATGTTGCAATATTTTTATTATTAATAATAATAATAATATTTGGATACTCACCTCAAAGGCGCTTTACACAGAAAAACTATCTTACAAAACAACTTACTGCTAAAAAAAACTTATTTACAATTACTTATTCACTAGGTGGCGTACAAGAAGGGGAATTAAAGTTTAATACTATAATAGTTGCGAGTGCCTGAAAGATGAAGTATGACAATTTTCAAGGGATCCAGTTGTCAGAAAAAAATACGTATTTTAAAACTATATATTTTAAAACTTTTATATATTTTATAACTAGAATCACATATTTGAGAAGTTATATTTACAATCCATGTATAATTTATTTTGTTATAACTATTAATTAGAGATATTTCGATTTCACCTAAAGATATAATCTGATATGATCCCTCAAGAGAAATCAAATGTTGTACAGGAATATCGTCCAATCTTTCAGGTTAATCTAGAGTAACGAACACATACGGTAATATACAATCTAAACACAGTTATTCTCGGAAAAAGTCTGATAATCAACTACATGCGTACATATCTGTAATGTAATCTTGTATCAATGTAATCTTCTGTCGTCATCAGATCATGAAATGAAAACAATAATTTCACTTCTTCAGTAAGTCGCAAATAAAAATTCCAAAAGAATTTTTGAGAGGGTTTTTGTATTGCTTGTATTGTACAGAAAGCCAACGATATTCACGCACTGCCACCTCTTCCGGCCCATAGATTGATTATTTCCTCCTGTGTTTCCGCGCTGAAATTTATTTATTTTATCTATGAAAGGGAAAAATCGTCTACCTGCCTACCTGGCAATACTTTTTCTAACATGCAACTTGCTTATTCATCAAAATGACAAAGGTTTTTAGAATGTAATATATAGTGCGGGTGAAATATTGCAAACATTAATTAATTTATACATTTATGAATTACAGCGTATTATAGAAGACAAATGAGAAATATAAAAGAAGTCAGGGGTGCCCACTGAGGTATGACAAAATTAATGAAACAACGAGGGCAAAGCAATAACGTTTTTTGTTTAGACATTTTAAACTACGCTTTTTTTCGTTATTGTATCGCAGTTGTTTTATATTTATTGTTGCTATCTGCTTTTATATAGTGTTCCAATATTATTTTTTGTATTTGTAAAGTCAAATGATCCCTCAATTTTGAATACCTACTCATATTCTTCGAATTAGATACGAATACTCGTACAAAACACTAAAATTTGAGGCAGAATTGAACTGACTAGATAACATTTAAAAAATTAACATTATAAAAGAAGACCGTAACTTACTGAATAGAGTATATTTATAAATTATACCGAAATTAAAAAATATTATTTTTATGTTCATATTCTAATAAATAGAAACCACAAGAAGAAACAATTAAATATTAGGTTGGTGATGATGATTATAATTGTTCATCGTTTTTAGCGAAGTTTTATTTTTTAAATCTTGTTATTTGTTTAATTGAAATTTTCAATCGTGTCAAAAGGTTAAGAAATTAAAAAACGCATCAAATACCACAAACTTCTACGCCACATTATGCTGTATCATCATTGGTGAAAAGATCTCAACGATTTTTTCAGCAAATGAACGATTAGCAAAGGGGCATTACCGAGAGTGGTTTGTTCTTTTCAAAGCTGGAAACACCAGCTTAGACAAGTCAAGAAAAGGTCGACCTTTGCATTTTAATATCCTAGCTTTTCTAGCGGCATTTAATAAAACTAATTCCATGGAATTTCATTTTTATGTTCTGTTCTTTTAAAAAAAACTTAACAAGCAGACTTTGTTGACTAACACTAACAGACTAACAGGCTCGTTAAATTAAAAAAAAAAACGAAATTTAATGAATTGTGTTTTTCCAATTAAAATCTTTGACAAAGTATAAACTTCGAATAATAGGCCTAAACATTATTTGTATTCAAAAATACTATATCAAAAATGGAAGGGCATAGAAGAGGCTTATATCTAGCAGTGGAGAGATGAAGACTAAAGAAGAAGAAATAGATGCCAAATTATTTGTATTCATGAATACAGATTTTACGTATGTTCTTAATTACATAGTACTGAGATATATTTTAAGTATAAATCCTAGATCAACATATAGATATCATCGTGAATCATTCCGTCAACATAGACGGGAACAGTAAGTAGACAGAGAAGAGTTGAAGAGACTTGAAGAGGCTTTCATCTAGCTGTGTATAGAAAATTACTGATGACGAAAATGATACTGGCCATTAAATTTAATAATCTCACTGCACTTTTTTTAAAAAAGAAATTTTATTTAATGTTTTTTGCCAGCGTTCACTTATTTAACGTTTTTGTTTTAACCTTATTCAAAGCGTACACAAACTTAGCATCTAATTTGTGATATTAAAAAAAAGCCTCCCCGTGTTCACCGTGTTGAACATTTCCGCTTCGCCTGAGCGAATAACTACCCTCACTGAAGCCCACCCCCATCGTTAAAAGTTGGCCTTAAAGAAAAATAAAAAACATGTTGACATTGTGACGTTCCAGAAACAAACTGAATCACGAAGTATCATAAAAACTTTATACCTGCTAGGGTTTTTTCTTTCCGAACTTGCTTTCAAAAAATACTTTCACCACAAGAAGAAAGAAAATCGAGGGAGTACAATTAATTCTCTCGTGGTTGCACAGTTCAATAGAAATGAAGGTTGGAATGAGATTATAAATAAATAAATAAAATAAATAAAACTTTATTCCAGTACGTGGGGAGGTTTGTGCAGTCCCATACATTCCATATAACAATACATAATATATTAAATTATCATACATGCGATATATAAAAATATAAGATCATAGTGTTGGTTAAATTAGTATAAACCACTACCAGATTTTAGGTCTACCGGTTTCGAGACGGGTACACTCTGTTATAATGTCTAACCACAAAGTTAATTCTTCAAATATTAAAAATATTGATAATAAAATGTAAGATTATTTTAATATTTAAATAGAAATTATCACACGCAGGTACATACTAGGTAAGATATAACAAGAAATAAGGTATATAGCAAGAGTTATTCAAAGAAAAATGGCATACAAAGTAAGAAAGACATGGATTATATTTTTGAAATTTTAAAATTTCATTTTTTAAATGATGATTGCTTAGTATTAATCTTTGTAATGGTAGGTAAACTATTGAATCCTCTTCTTGAAGGGTCGGAGGTCCAGAATCTCCATAAAGCTCTTCTGTCTTCCGTCTCCCGTCTTAAACCGCTTCAATATTTTTTCATTCAGCTTATGCACTAAAGAGATGAAGAGCATCCTCTCTAAATCATTAATGTATGCCTGCGAGCTCTGGTCAAATTACGATATACGATTACGAATTACAATATACAATTACGAATTGCAATATACAACGTGCAACTGTCTACGAGCTATATATGACGTAGCATTTACCGTTGAACCATTTCGTTTTGTAGAAATACCCCTCGAGTATAATGCACTTCATTCACAGGCTAGCTAGAAGGCGAAACTATGAGGATGGGGTTCGTTCGATTAATAAAAATTAAAATTGTACTTTGAGTAGCTAGAATTCTAGACATGATACACATTGCTTCGTGGAAGAGGTATATTGTAAGTAAATGAATCGAAATGTCTGTTGACAATAATTTACAGGTTTTTTCAATTAATTTAAATAAAAATTTGCTCTCTCACAGATTTATCAAAATTAACATAATAAAAGTAAGGTTAGACCAGATTACGCAATTTGCAATAAAATTAGTTAAATTATTTTTATATAGAAAGATAAATTTTGTGAAAACAAAGATTTTCATACCAAATAATAACTCTTGGTATGAAAACGAGTGTCTATTTTATTTTATTTATTTATTTTATTTTGAGCAAAATTAACAGCAAATCAACATCTTAACAAATATAAAATGATGGTTTTTAAAATTATACCAATTAAAAATTTTCCACTGAATATAGTAATTGACTTTAACTTACTTTAACAGCGAGTGGAGAGGGTGGAGGGGAATGTGGGACGGGAGTAGAAGGTAAGATATAATTTACGAATTAGTTTGGGTGCGGTATGAATTATTGTATTGACTCGAGAGTACGAGTACGAGAGTACGAGTCAATACAATAATTTATACAGAATATTGTTCGGGTTGGCACGTTATTGTGTCAAAGGCCGTGCCCATGGATTAATTTGGCCCCTGAGATACTGGTGTTGGTCTCAAGCTGAGGCTGGAGGACAGCACTAGTGCAAGCTGCGCTGTCGTGGAGGTCTGGTCCCTAATCAAAGAATGGCATCGGATGCATAATACTTGTAACAATAGCTGTAACCATCAGTTTTACAACATGAACTAGAAGCACGATATGTGCGACAATAGCCCTTACAATCTGTATTATACATTGAAATAGAAGCATTATTTCAATGTACACTCGTAAATTATTTTGTATTATTCTTATAGATATCATTTATTGTAGAAATTTATTACTTGCATAATTATTTTAGAAATTTTCAAATTGGATATCGACCGTGAACCGCCAATATCTCCTATATTCTTAATTGAAAAATTTTCAGGATCTCGTTATGATATTAAATTATCAATTTATTATATCTTCATAGTTTATCGTTACGTATCCTATAAATATCTGATTCATTTATGTTTATTTTTTGGATAAATGTGAAAAAAAATATTATATTTTTTCTTTGGTGCATATTTTTTTCTATTGTATTATAACTCCTTTTCTTATGTATGGATGATAGGTATGATTTAATTCAAACAAGAATCCGAAAACTATTAAATTGTTAATTATCACCTAGTGGGGCATTATAAGCTAATTTTTAAATATGCAATTGAGATAATAAACAAATAAAAATAAAAAATTCACGACTTCTTATTATACTGTGATCTTAAAAGCCGATGGATCATAAGTGAGCATAGGAGATATATATTTCATAATACTCCCATTGTTTGATTTTTTTATGATTTGTATTTATTTTTTATTAGTTATTTTTTATTTTCTCTTTCTCTATATATTATTCGCTTTCTCTTCTGCCTCACACGTGTAGTTGTTTCTGTATTATGTATACTTATATGGCGCTCACCCTTAGTGGGAATGTGCCAAATTCACTGATATTGATCATCTATCTTGTGTCTTCATGTGAACTAAGAACCCACGTGAGTATTATTCTGAGTCGCTAAATTTAATTAATTAATATTCAAATATGTACATAACGCTCTGCGACGCAGGATACAAATGAAGTTTCACTTGGGTATCTTATTTTGTTTTGTGTATTACTTTTACTCATTTCATTATGTTTTTACATACTATTATTTCATGTCCTCGCTATATTCATTTTTTCCATTCCATTTTTACTATTATTGTCTATTTTTTTTATTTGTTGTTGATATTGTTATATATTTTTCAATTTTCTTTCTATGTGAAATATGTTAGATCACAGGTGAACACGTTTGATTCTGAATATTTTGAGTTTGTCCAAATTTTTCATCACACAGTACTGGATTTTGTCCCAGGGACATCGTAAATCAATATATATTATATATGTCTCATAGAGACGAAAAAAGACTTCCATACTTACTTTCCCATAAAAAAATATAATTTCGTCTCTATTAGACATCTATAATATATCTTGATTAAATTTCGATTCTGATTATTAATGCTCTATTACACATACATATCACTAACTTGTATCTGTTTTATTTTCGAATAAATAAATAAAATAAAATAAAATCAGGTCTTACACACTCAACCTGAAAACAATGCAATAAATTTATTATTAATATTATTATCAATCAAGACCTAGTTAGTACTAGCATGGTTACGAGAAAACATTACGTTCACTCGAAGTGGCAAGAAAGGAAATTGTATTCCTTTTTTTGACATTTAAATATTTTATTTATTATAAAAAGGTTGTTTAGATTTGTACTTTATGTAGATAGGTAGGTACTAAGTTTATTTTTTTAATTTTAATGAGCAAGCAGGTACCGCAGGTACGTGCTGAATTCACCAAGCAGTGTCGTGGCGTTTTGTTTATTTTATTTTCGAGTGTGTGGGTTTTCTGAAATGTAATTTTCTAAAAAATTCAAAACGCATGGGTACTGAATAAAAGAAACATATTATATGATTCATAAATATGACCGATATGCAGCATATTTAAGAGTTATAAGAGATTTGTTAATAATATTGGTCTGCATATTAAGATATGTACGACAGCGGTAACATAGGTTGTGGTCTAATATACGAAGCCAACCTGTCTTTGACAGCTTACTGCAAGAACAATTTCATCACTAAACCGCAAAGCTTTGGATATTCGTGCCCAACCTCAAATTCCGTCTACATCGATAATCTACGACATCTTAATAATCACGTTTTGATTTGTATTATGTAAATTGAACGTTTAATCAACATTGAAATACATAGATTTAATAATTGTAGAACCAATTTTTCCTACATAAATTAATCTTCAAAACATTAACATTTGACAGATGATGGTCTGCTTTGTAAAATTCCCAAAACCACAAATCAACCTCGAAATAATAATAAATAATAACATTACGAGGATAATAATGTTAGAAATTCATACATGGTAGAAGCTAATTATATATTATTTTAAAAATGTTATATAATATGTAATATGAGGCTTGAATCATTTCCCAAATACTATGAAACTAAATAATGATTTTCATTCTTACAATACAATTGGCGGCAACAGTATAAGTCTTTAGAAGAAAAAGATACACACTTCACAAAATTGTTTGATGTACAAAAGAAATCTTGACATTAAAGAGTTAAGGTTGTTATTACGGTCGTTAGACAAATTTAACTGTTAATAGTCTAGGACCTATCCCGGACGGAGTCCGACCTCCACCTCCGCAGGTAAAGGTCGTCCTCCTGATGACGTTGAATAAGTATTCAACGAAACGTCGAGATTCGCTTTTCGGAAATACATACGGTTCGTATAAAATATCCAAAACTACTTACTGAAAACAATACAAAATAATGTGAATGTAAGCAATGTAAGTTTTATCTGAGAGTGCAAAGTTTACTAAAAAAAAAACTATTAAATGACTATCACATTACTGTTTCTTAATGTAAATCATGTATCAGCATATATAACATATGGACCTAAATAAACAAATAAATAACAATAAACCCCATTGTAAACTTTCTTAAAAATTTAGCATAAATTTTCGTCCATAGTATATGATTTCGTTAGTTGGCGTTCGTGCATTTTTGCAAAGTTGTAAGAAATTTTGAAAATTTTGTAAATATGACATAAAACAACATAACATAATAAAGTCAAGTAAATTTTCTATTAAAATGGTCAACATTTGGAAATACAGTCAACTTGAGAATAACGCTAAATTTCATTACCTATATAAATTAACTCGCTCTTCTGGATAATTGATACGATGCTTTATGTAGGTGTCTATGTACATGCATACCTATTCATTTTCTTTTTCTGCAATTTTTTTTATAAAAATACGAGAAAATTTGCATTTTTCAAGTTGACAGAGGCAAATAAATGTGTTTCTCTTTATTTCAAACATATCTCACTGATTAACATCAGATAAATAGTGTATTTGTATTCATATTTAAAATTGAAGACGATTAAGTAGGTCAACTGTAAGTCGTGATTAAATTTATATACAGGCTTAAAATTACGATAACTTCTTCGCACCAATATTCTCGTACATCGTGACGATCTCGTATCATTTATCCATGCAAAAAAACTTATAAAGCAACGTGACCGGTTGTTGATTTGCGAGTATATTAGTCGTAGTTCATTAGAAGAGCGATGAATTTATTTAAAAAACATTATGGTTTGTTCGCTTTAAATGGGGTTAATTGCTTTTGAAATCAGCAAGGTTTATCATTGCATCTACATGATTTAATGCGCAAATTAAATAAATAAATCGTAGGATTTTCTATATCTATACTAATATGATGAATAAAATGTAAAGTTTGTTAATTTGGATGTGGGGGGTAATCTTCGAAACTTCTCATCCTATTTGAAAAATTCTTTCACCAATATTTAGAATGGACCTTCAGGGTAGATATAGACCTTTTACTTTAACAGGATAATATTTTTATCCTCTTAAAGTAAAAGGGCTTTTCGTAGTGACCTATTTTACAACTAAAGTTGACGAGAAAATGGTCGAGCGATGCGCTTTTTACGAACGCTGCCTTAACGATAAGAGATATTTAAATTCTTTATATAGAGAAGTTGTAGAACATAAATAGTTATATAAAAAATTGTGTGACGACATATAAGTACATGAAGTACATGAAGTATAAGACGTACATGTTAAGGTTTATACATAAATTGATATAATATGACTAAAAGTTACTAAAAATCTACACGTGCGAAGCCGCTAGTTTAGAATACTTTGAGTAGATGCATATCAAAAGACCAAGATGCTGAAACATGAACTCACCTAATGAAAAACATCACGACTTTGTGAAAGATTCAAAACAGAATTCAGACACCTGTCTAAATATAATAAAAACATAATCCAAATCAGATATGCAACCATTCACCTGAGATGTTTTAAACTTTCCAAAGTACTTACTTCAGACATATTATCTGTAGTGCTGTGGAGAGTTTTGTAGGTTACCTCAGGTGGTTATTAAGGATCACCAATCTGGTAGTGAAAGGAAGAAATCAATTAGCACGGAATTTAATGCGGATAAATTAGGGTCATACCCAAAAATACGCTTACAAGATAAAATGGGGAAAAAATGGCACTGAGCCACGTAACCCGTTTCTGGCGTCCGATTAGTTGGCCCGCTCATATTAAGGTTCATATGGTCTATGGCCCACGATCACTGTAGTGCCAGGTTTCTATGTTGATTAATAAAATAAGATAAAACATAACCACCGAGGTAAACATAAAATTACTTGTTTTCAATCCCTGGCAATAAAGCCATTGGGTGAGAACTTTGCCGTCTAACGGATGCCCACGATTGTTTTAGTGCAACATGTATGAAAACTCTTGCAACATGTTCCCGTACCTGTTACTTACTTTGCTTAAGTTAAGGGTTGTTGTTTACTTGGTTAAAGGTTGGTTTTTATCCATAATAGCGTGTGTTGAGAGGTAAAACGATAATTGCTACAAATACAAGTTAAGTATATTTGTTGCAATTATTATTAATTTATTCATACGGTGAACGTTTACCGATGAATGCACATTTGATCATTTATATATATTTATAAAACCAGCAAGATATTTTGCAGAACTTGTTTTTAGTAAATGAGTTTGTAAAGGTATTTAAACAAACAATTTTCATAGAATATTGAATCGGAGAAAAATAATGTTAAGTTGTATGTATGTGTGTATATTTGTACGTTCAGAAATCTTATACATAAAGACTAATTAAATTAAAGCATTATTTGTTTTTTAATAATATTTGTAAACAAACAGATGATAGAGTAGATAAATATTATATAAAAATTATTGAAATGTTAGGCCCATAGTTTTCTGGAGATATCGAAATGCACTGGACATGAAGCATAAACATGGAAGTGCATTAAACGCTTTTAAGCCAAGAAGTATAAAATTTCGTTATATTTTTTACGGTATATATAAATTTTTAGGTACACAATTACTAGATTTTATCCGCAGAGGCATCATCGTTTATTAAAATAAATTTTAGATGCCTCACGGAGACGAAGTTATTTACATAATAAACCTCCAGATTACGCCATGTACGCACCAGCCACGGCGGCAATATGCCCGAAAATATATTCAAATACTAAAAGGCAATTGTTTGGATATTAAAAATATTTTTCTGTATTTTATTTCAATTTAAAGTTCTCCGCCTCTAAAAAACACCCTTTATATGGAAAAACAGATATGAAAGTATAAATAAAATATAAAAAAAACATATGTGGGGTATAAAAGCAAAGGCAGCAATATTCAAAAAATGTTTTGAACACAGTCACCGACGACTACTAATTTTTTTTAACAAGCAGACCGTCAACAGGTCATTAATGACCCTAATAGATGGTCCTAGAGTAAAACATTTAAACTATTTTAAAATGAACTGAATAAACTAATTGACTAATTAACTAATATACTAATTTGAAATGAAAATAAATTATGATGAATTAATTAATCAGGTTTCCTATAAATTTATAGACTACGTTTCCTATAATATCTCAAATTTAGTACAATATAAATTAGTAATCCTGGACAACTGCATTTTTTTTTGGGTATTGATATCTTTGCTTTTATACCCCACATAATATATTATATGAGTAGGTATATAGATTTTTTTACTAGCAGCAACATCTATAAACTGTTATTAATTAATTATAAATTTAAAAAAAAAATTAAAAAAACATAGATGACGTAAACAAAGTGGTTATGAAAATTCAAAACTAGATAGACATAAACCGTATACGTATACAACTTCCAAAAATTTGATCTGTATGTGGGCGATCTTGGGTGGAATCAGTAAACGTTACATTGTAAACAAATGTATATTGTACGTAAAGCTTTTCACAAAGTGTGTTAGCTCACTTAAATCAGCTTTATGATAGATAGGTTGTAAGCCCAATAACCACCCAAAGACTTCCATACCCACATTCCCATATAAATAGTTTCGTCTCTGTGATACCTCTATAATTTGTCTCAATGAAAATTTCGGTGTTTAACTGAGCATGGAAAATATTAAACTGTTAAATTCGTAACGTATGTTACGTAACGTAACATGCTTTTAAGGAGATACTTTTATCCCTAATGCAGTAATCTACGTCATTGTGTATCCCACTTTGTCATCTAACTATTAATAACAAGCTTTTTAAAATCCTTCGCGGGATAAAGAATGAATAAAAGTACCTTTCATTAAAGCCTTTGAATTTTTTTTCACATTATATAAATCGCAAACGTCCGCTGTGGGTTTCTGGGTAAAACATCGGCGTATTTTACTTCGCGAAATCGAAAAATTGAACATTAATCCTGCCACACTGTGTTCAAATTGTATCACCATTAACTAGAAAAAACGATTAAAAAAAATTCATCTTACAATTCTCGTTCCATTGTGTGGGTGTTAAAATAAACCATATTTGAACACTCAAATGTTTATAGGTTTGTGTTTAAAGACAATGCAATTAAAGACAAGACAACGCAACTGTATGTTTACTTAAAAAAATTACATGTACTTGTAACTTTAAAATTTGCGTAATATTAATTTGTTATTATTCATCGTCATCATCATCTTCATCCCCTTGTCGATAAGTTACTTCCATATTCTCCTGTCTTGTGCTACTTCTTTATGAGTTAACCAGTCCAGACTCATTCTTTTTTCATACACTTTTTTATTGTTTCAATTGTTTAGATACAACAAAATCTGGAGCGACCCACCAGTTGCCTTTCTTCATTTTTTCTACTTATTCTTCAACTTTCATCTTTCCACTGATAGATATAGGACTTTTCCATCCTTGCTTTATATGTTATTTATATTGTTTTATATTTTTGATCACTTTTAAATAAATGCACGCGTACGTAATGTATACTAATTAATAAAAATATATATTTTTACTGGTTCAATAGCAATCACCCAGCAAGGGCTTCTAGAACATACTGCCTCTTCCACATTCCTGTTTCCCGCACCAACTCCGGATTACGCTCACTCATTGTGGTAATGTGCTGAGCTTACATTGACTTGTTCATCAACATTGATATCTCTCTTTTGTCCAGTGTACTGGGCACTCCCCTGGTATTTTATGGTGTGGTGTGATTGTTTTTACCCCATCCACTACCGCCACAGTGCTATATTTTCATCAACACTTACGTAGCAAATGCGAATCTGAATCCTCTAAGTACGGGGCATTGCACTGTATTTATCTGTCACATATATCATCCTCATATTTTTTTATTATTATTTTTTATTTTTTTATTATTAATTACTTATTTTACAATAAACAAAGATCCTGCTAACTATGAGTCAGTTATCAGCAGGTTTCTTCTAGTACTAATGAATATACCTTACCATTTAATAACAGTGCTGGCTTACATAAGAATTTATAAAATAATATAATAATTATATATTATTTAAGTATTTTCATTTGCTTTTCAATTTCCCCTATCATATTGCATCTCACTTATGTAAATTTTTTGTTTATATTTTCTTTGTTTCTATTTTATACTATGTTTCAGTTATAGATTATATTAGATTTGTGCCACCATGGAAGATGCTATTCTTTGTAGTCTTTTACATCCTATCACTAGGTTTTCTTTTACATGACAGGTTCCTTTTATACGTTTGCTTCATTATATATGCTCACGTTCTCTTTCTTATATTATTTTATATATACATACTAATATTTGTAATTTCATTTACTGTTATGTATATATATTTTTTGTTCTTTTCGTATCTCATTTCTTATCTTACGTGGCTATTGTCTTGCGCTTAAGTGAGTAACAAAACTTAATACATATACAGAGCTATTGTTTGTAACAGTATGGTACGAATAAATAGTTAAATTGTTTGACAAAAATTCAATTTTAAAAAAAATGTCCATGTATGACATCAAAATTAATCACCGTGCGCCGGTGGGGAGGAATCTGCGACGCTATTAAGAAAAAAAATAAGTTCATTGTGCGAAATAAAAAGTCTGGACACGTCTGGGATGAAAAGCCCTTCCTCGGATGATGGCGAGAGATTTTGTCGCCAGGGTACGTGCTCCTTTGGAAGAAAGGTGAAATCATTTCCAGCGGAATAAAAAGAATTTTCACTCCAGTGTGTTTTTTTAAGAATATTGCATGGTTCATATATAAAGGGGCATGAAATGTTTTTATAGAAATCTTTAACGGCACCACTTGTGTTGTGCGGTCCCACGAAATACGAAATTCGAAAAAATATTAAGTGTACACGCCTTTACCTAAAGTGTCGTAATAAAAATGTTTCTTCGGAAGTATACTTTTTAAAGCGCGAACTGAGAAAATATTATTATATGTGAGACTGTTTACGTAGGTTAATCCTAGAATAAGCGGGAAATCGCCCTAATATTTACCTGTAAAAACCATTTATAAAGATTCACAGATACGTAAGGCATCGTAAATTAAGAACAAAGTGGAATATGGGACTAAACATATTTAATAGTTTATATACAGGGATATTTGTTAAACATTAATAACCTCGCAGGACTATACATATATTTGATGTCGCATATCGTTGGACTACCATGACAGTAACTTATATCGAATACGAAAAATTCATTACCTTTAATATTGATCAAATAATTTTTTTTTAAAAATCTAATCCCAATTGGAACACATTTCTTGCAGAGTTTGTATCAGTTTATTTTACTTTTAGTGGATTGAATGAATTTTTAATAATCGATATAAGTGACTGTAATGATAGTTCAACGTTTTGTAAAAAAAAAAAAGAAATATTTTTTAAAAATGCTAAATTTGATATTGCAACTCCTGGCTGCTTGAACATTTTCGACTTGTAATCAAGACAGGAATATAGTTCTGCGAGGTTATTAATTTTTTCCAAATAACCTTGTATAGTAAGCAATAGACAATGTTAACAGTGAACAGTGGTAAGCTACTGAATATAAAAAACATAAAAAGCAATGAGTTGTTGAGTATGGAGCTTTGATAGTAAAATGGGGATAGGGATGGAGTAAAAGGGTGAGGAGGTTGGAGTCAGGATAGCGGTGAAAAAAGAGAAAATGAGATGCAGTGAGTGAGTGGCCAAAATCGATATGGAGATGATGATTTAATTCCGTTATAATTGAGTAGTGCTGAAAAGAAGTTGTTGAGTGGTGCAAGAATGAGGTAGGCACAACCTAACCATATAGAATAATTTTCAGTATGGTAAGACATTCTTTGTTGTGGGTAAGACCAATATTGAAGGAGTTTTTATAATTACAATTATCATTGAACGCCCTGCATGTGCGGAGTTTGAGTATTGGATGTTCTATTTCTCGAAATGTGGAAGAGCAAGTTCTGTCGGGTTCAAGAAGATTTGGTCCAGGTGACTGGGAGAGTCTAGATATCTCTAAGGTATATCACTGTTTATATATATAAATATATATTTATAAAATTGAAAAAATAAATAACAAAAAATAATATATTGAATAAACATATTTCAGGACCGATTATCCCTTGATCGCGATACAACGTATCTAAATTAAAAATAAAAATTTGAAATTAACATTAACAAAAATAAAAAATTAATGTATGGGAATTGAACAAATATTTAAGAACTAATATGACAACAAGTGTGAAACGTAACTATTTTTAAAAAGGATTTGGTTATTTATAATACTTAATTTGCTATTGACATATTTTCTGATTTCTATTATTTGTAATTAATCTACAATACATAACTGTAACTTTTTACAAATGATAACCTTTTAAATTTATTTTCAACAATAGTTTTTATTTATTTGTTCAACTCCCATGCATTGTCTATACTCACGAATTTTAATTTTTAGTATACCTTATATCCTGATAAAGGGACCTATGGCCCTGAAATTATTGATAATTCAGTTATTAGTGGTTTTGTACGTCTTTTTTTTATTAATTTAAATCATAACTATTTGCGGTTATTGAAGAAGAAATTAAATCTAATGATTCGACTGCCTCAAAATGTAAATTTTAATGCATGAACGATGTTTGAGTTTCACCCATTTGCACAAAATACCTAAATCTACCTAAAGCATTTAGTCAAGGCGCCATTAACAGCCCCGATACAGTGGCGCTAATAGTAACTGCCATGTAGAATAAGCCTCAGGCTCTTCGGGAAACAAACGCATAGTTTGACAAGTGTGGAAATACGGATGCGGAAGTAATAATCCAATATGTCGGTCCGGTGACCGTGGGGCGGCCAACAACCCAAACTAGCCGCGGTCCGGACCAGACTTCATCCCTCATTCCATCTGATGCCTCCCCCCGCCCCGCGCTTCCGGTGCGGCTGTCGCGAGGGTGTGAAGAGGTTACAATAGGCTTTCACGGACCGCATTTCAACACAGCTTTACAGTACTTACATCCCAAATTATTTGGTGGGATTTAAAACACTCGGCAGCGTAGGAGATTATCAAATGATATTTTTTTTATTTTCAAAAAAGAGAGACTTTATTGGGCAGAAACCTCGACGAAGTAGGTAGGGATCCATATGTGAAATGTAATTTATGGTATGCAAAGGGATACGAAATATATTTTAACATTCATTTGACAAATAATTTTTTTAAATTACATTTAATTTATTTTTCGTGCAGGTAATCGTGAATTTATTTTATTTAACCGGTCGGGCTTAATTATTTTGTCTCGACAGGTTTCAGAATCTACTGTTTGTTTTTTTTGTCATCAGCATGGGACGCATTCTCACATGACTATCAGGTATTATTGTTATTATTATTACTAAAAATATTATTGCAAATATTTTCATTGAAATTATTGTTTTACTTTGTTAAAACAGTGAATGTGAAATCGCCAAGCAGAATTACCGATGTTACACATAAAAATATAAAATACACCAAATACCTTCCATCGCCAGCTTGTCTCCCTCCATCAGTTTTAATTTAATTAAACGAATGATTCTGAAAGAAGAACAGTAAGTTCAGATTATTTATGGACCGGGCAAAAAAATGGCGTTGCGAGGAAAAGTTGGATCGACGTTGGAAATAAATGAGGCAACAGAAGATCGAAATAGATAGAGAATCCTAAAGCAAGTTAAAAAATTCCAACAACACATATATCATTAAATTTAATAACCCGTGTCAACCAGGCGCGTGCTGCCAGAATATAGAAGCGTGAGTTTTATGTAAACAAACATTAAAAAAAAAACAAAATAAATACGTAATTTCTCAATATTCCTATCACAATAATTGTGAGGTACTCACGTGGCGCTATGGGCGAGTCGCTGCAATTGTTCATCAACCGCCTTGCCGTGCAGTGGGATTTACTCATATTTATTTATTTATTTATTTGGTCATCTAACAGGAAGGCATAAATACATGATAAGATAAGAATAAAAAAAATGTCTTATGTGTGTCTCCCACAATAATTGTTGGAAAACATAAGACAATGATAGTTTTACAAACTTATTTTACAGGTTTTTTTTAATTTAAAATTAATATAAATAGATTGATTTAACAAATAGATAAAAGTCATAAGGAGGATAAGAGAAAGTAAGCAGAAATAATTAGTAATGCGTATAATGTACATGGTCAGGGAGGGTGATGAGTTTTCAGTATATGCCTCACCATACGACGATAGTTTTCACATTTGGTATTCAAAATATCTATTAAATTCAAAAAAATATTATAGTCAGCACGTATGTGGGATTCGAGAAGACTTCCTAAAAATGTCTTTACCAACCAGAGTAATGAGATACTAAATAAAATAAAAAGAATACCGCATATAAAATACATAAAAACAATACAAAACTTATCCCAATTACAAGTGTCTTTGACTTGCTCTAGTACCATGCATACATTTAATGCATCAATGCAGTGCGACCATTCAAAAATGTGTAAATAAAGAATTAATATTATGTGTTCTATGGGTTCAGCTTATTGTAGGAGTGACTAATTAAATGATAATGGCGTATCTGCATTAATATTAGCATCAATGTTAAGGTCAGCACAATACATATTATATGTACAATACATTCTTGCGATGGGAGAAAAGTAACCAACATTATTAGAATGCCAACTTATTCTTAAGAACTCCGAGGTTCTTATACGGAATTCAACATGCAAAAATTGTGTATCCAGTCCTTACTTTTGATCTCTTCTACTTTAACTCAAACTGTATCTTATCACTCTTTATACAAGCGTCCAGATTTCGCTTCTGTTTGTACAAACTGGAAGTATGCACTAATTAAAAACTTTTCGTTTGAAGCCAATTGGAAAGTTACTTTCAATGATGTAATTAAGTCGACGAAGGAACTCAAGAGCAGTTTATTTACTATACGAGTATATTCCAAAGCATATAGACATGAACTAACGTGAATTTTCTGTCCACAATCTGGCATCATGCCTGGTGCCAATACGTTCGCCTTGTTTAAAAATATTACCTACATAATACGAGCTGGTAAATTTTGAAACAATTATGAAAATGTCAAACTCAATACTTCTTGAAAGTATAATATATAAGTAAATAAGTCGCGCTTTATTGCAAGAAGACCTTTTTATTTAAGAGACTTGGTTTGAAACGAAATTTTAAAAGGACATCTATCTTAAAAATACATCATTTTTACTAGGATTTACATACGTAAGTATAAATACTTAAATTGAAGTATAAATGTGTCTTAAACATACACCAGGGGAGCATTGGGTTCAGTTAATCTCTGTATTATTTGTATATTCATAGTATGAAATACATTGTCCAAGATAAATGAACTATATATAGGTTTGGAAGTATTTAACAATAAATCTCTGTACATTCTTACACTCTTGTGTTCCTGGTGTGTGTGAAAAACATTGTCCAAGAAATATATATATTATTACTTGGCATCAAAAAAAAATTGTAAATTGGACACTCTTGAAAATAGTTGAATATTGTCTAATCAATCCTTTATTTTCTAAATTATTTACAACCTCATTGTTTCTTCTAAAACACCAGCTTGATATACTTTCAGGTCCCATTCAGATCTAGTAGACAGAGCTACCTCTTTTCCCTTTCAAATTATAACACCAATAATTGAAATCCTCTCCCATCCCACGTACTCGTATGTGTCCAGATTATAATTAACTTTTGAATTTAATAGACATTTTAATTACGAAATATGAACTCTATCGTGGTATAGCGAGGCAGATACTAGAAACTCGTCACCCTTCCTGATTATGTGCATTATATACATTATAGGTATTACTTATTATTACTATTTACTTTTAGGAAACGTAAACGTTTCCTCCTTATTTATATATTATGAATCTTATCTGTATCTGTTAAATTCATTTTTATTTTCATTTTCTTTTATGTATCATCCTATAATTGTGGGAGACATATGAATACTTTTTTGTGTTCCTTTCTTAACATGTATTTATGTATTCCTATTGGATGAACAAATAAATATTATAAATGAAAAATAATCAACGCATTTTTAAACTTTCCACAAGGATAATATTAATCTTACAGTGTTCATTGTAAGCAATATAAAATCTTATTTTTCTACCTGTAGCAAACAGATAGAAACAACTTTGCAGTGTTGTGATCGTAATAACAATGGTGTTAAAATTGCAATCAACTTTTCGAAGCTCGGCCAATAATACGAAATTGTATTTCTTTACTTCTACAATCTGTACAATATTTCAAAAAGGTAAAAACCCCACCCATATTACACGGAGGATTCGGAAGCAATAAGACGGCATTTTTCTCAATAAAGCTTTTACTCTTTGTTGCAAACGCTCGCTCTAGATCTAACTAAAAGAGCCGAATAGAGTATAACCTGACGTAGAAAGCAAAATACAGGTGCGAGTAAGAAGAACGAAAACGCTCAGACGACACATTTTTCTTTTGGGAAGTAATGAAAATATTTTTAGCGAATGTGTACAGTTTGTCGGAGTGCAGTTTTTACCGTTTCGTTTTGCACGACTTGACTCAATTCTGAGCGTGAAATCAATTCCAACAACAAGGTGAGCTCATTGTGGCCGTAGACTCCATTATCGAAAAGAGAAAAACGAGGAGCCGATAGAGAAGAATTCGTTTTTCATCCTTTCCTGTTTTTGTTAACTGCCGCCAAAATAAAATTCCCTTAAATTTTATATTTTTAGACCTTATTTCCGATTCAAATTATTCCATTACGTCGTCTCCGTACCGAGTTCAGGGAACATTTTGCTTGGATGAACGGTTTGACGTATTTTTACACGCTTTTATTTGGCTTCACTTGTCTGTCTGCCAGCTAATCAATATTTGATGCACTGCCTGATCGACAATTTCTCGTAAATTTGACACAGAGACATTCCGGATGACAACATAATAATCATTGATTAGTTTTACAAAATAAATTCAAGTAAGCAAAAAGATATTTAAAATACTGACGCGTTATTTAATCGGACAACATCACATCATTCGGTTAAAAGTGAAGTTTGAGTTTTGTAATTAGAAATTATAACAAGTTTTAATGTGACGATAACTAAAAGTAGAAAATAATATTGTATATAAAAAAACACGTTTTAATGAAAATTATTTAAGAGGAAAAAATATTTTTTTAACAGCGACAGTAGTAAAAGTGATCTCAGTATATGCGTTTGTCATTAAAATAAAAACATGGGGCGCTTTCTTCTCGTTTATACGAAGAAAGATTGATGCATTAAAAGTCAAATTTATGCTATCTTTGGAGTTGTGATCACACTTGTGATTCTATTGACCTACGCATATACTGTGATCGCTCTTAGTACTGTGGCTGCTAAAATATATTTTTCCCAGATTAATTAATCAATTAGAAAGACATACAGAAAAATCAAATACATGAAAAAATATTTGGCTGCTGCCGGGATTCGAACCACGGATCTCCTCCTATCCGGGGCAGGCGCATTATCCAATTACCCTATAGCGGCTACACTTTTTTATGATTTCTCAACCATAAAAAAGTGCATTCTATAATTATTATTATATTCTGGACTCTGGTCGAATTACAAGCGAGTGACGTACGACCGTCTTCGCGTTCAGTATAATAATTCTTACAGAATATTGTTCGGGCTGGCACGTTATTGCAGCGCTTCCACAATGTTTGCCGAAGGCCGTGTTCATGGATTCGTCCCGCTCCTGACTCATTGTGCTGTTGGTCTTGAGCTGAGACCGGAGCACGAGCTGGAGCCCACTGGAGTACCAACTCTCTACTGCAAGCTGCGCCGTCAAGGAGGTCTGGATCCTTAAATAATTAATAGCATCGGATGAAGAATAGGTAGCTAGGGGAGGGTGGGGCGTGTTGTGACAAATTTATGAAAAAAGGTGTTGTGGAAGAATCTTTAATAATATCAAAAACATTACATTTCAGTTGAATCAAACAATTCTTCACCTATAAAAAATTAGCATTATTGACCATGTCACCAAAAGGACAACGCAACAAAATACGGTTTTTCAAAATATGGGAATTGTCACAACCTGCCCCACCCGAGGGGTCAGTTGTGACAAGGGTGGGGCAGGTTGTGACGAACTAATCGTCAAATATTGTTGTAATTTACGTAACAAAAAAATGTTACGAACAATTAATTGTACAAGTAGTAACATGTTTTATAATTAACTGTCAACAAATAAACAAAATTTGTACTCTTATTAACTGTGGTAAGAAAATTCTGTAATCTATTAAAATTATTTTTTGCCAGTCAAACAAAAGACATAAATACAATCTTGAGTAAATTTGTCCATTCCAGAACATAGCTCATTACACCATCTCTGGCATTTTATGCACCTCACCCACCTTTTACCCGAAATATCATTAGAACAAGGGTTTTTACAAGCAATGCATTGCTCATCTTCTTCATTCTTCATCGCTGTCGTCAGTTTCCATGATAGGTGGCTCCTCTTCAGTCTCGCTGGACGAAGAGGATAGAATTCGTTCATTCACTCCGAAAGTCTCTTTCTTGGGCAGTTTTTTCTTTATTTCCGCTTTTGATTTATTGAGTGCTTTTTTTTTTTAGTTCCTTTTGTGATTTAACTTTCGCATCTTTTCGCCTTTATTTTCCTTTCTTAGATTATCGTCCAATTCTTACTTATTTTTTATTGGCGTGTCAGTTAAAATTACGCTTTAAATTTTCTTTCTACTACGTAGGTTCTTTCTTGGATTAGCTTTAGGTAATAGCCGGATTTGTTCTGGTGTTCAATGGTGTTGTCCAATTTTCGTGAATTTTGATCATATTTTGACATGCTTACTCATATGCAAGCTTTTTCGCATCAGCTGTGGTCAAACCATAATAAACTTTACTACATTTTGCAATGTCATCTCCGAGTTATTTTTCTTGGCATGGGTAAAAATTTGTCCCGGGTTGCAATAGCCCACCTTAGAATTTACAAACGGAAGGGCTTTTTTCCAATCTATGAATCGTTTTAGTGTCATATATGACAATTATAATTGGCACCAAAAGACACCGCGGCTTTTCGAAGAGACACGTTTGTAGCCTCTATCTCAGCGGCAGTGAGTTTATAAACACTTTCGGGAATTTCACCCTCGTTTTTTTAATGTAGTTTCGCACCATTTTGAATCCTTGAAGAAAACGAATAAAAAAAGTAAAGTAAAAATAATAGTTGAACTGTACAGTTTCACATCTAATAATTGTTTTATTAAAAATAAAATTTTAATTATTTCGAAGGGGCTTGTTGTGACAGTCACAACTAGCCCCCACATTTTTGTAACAACTCGCCCCATACGATCATTTTATATTAAAATGTCTACGAAAGTGAATTTATTTACCGCGAGGTTTTCCTTTATTGCTGATAATACAGCCAAAAGACACAACATTTGGTAAATAAAATGTAAAATAACTCACCTAGTATTGGTTAAACAACAGAACACTTGGAATCAGTGCAGAAAAAGTTAGTTTAGTACCTCAAAATCAAACTTTATCATTTAACTTTAATGAAATCAACCGCACGGCTCCAATATTTTGATAGCAACTGACGCTACGGAGTTCGCATGAAATGAATCTATGCGGGTAACGCTAAGTCAAATGGCACGAATTTTAAACGCCTTGTCACAACCTGCCCCTGTCACAACACGCCCCACCCTCCCCTACAGATATGTGATTTCATAGCCGTAACGAGCCGTATTACAACAAGACTTGAAGCATTCTGTACGCATAAATTATTTCATTTTTATTGATATTATTAATTAAGAACTTTGAAATTGCTTGTGTACGTGTATATGTAGGCATTGTCATGTTTTTAAGGTATAAATCATTATTTTAATTATTTAATAGCTCTTCTTTTTTCAATATTTTTTTCTCTCTATGTATATTATGCTTCACTATAATATGTAATGGTATGGATCAAGTCTTTCTCTAACAACCTGGTTACGCTGGAATAAATAAAAATTATTATTATTATTATTATTAATAATAATAATAATAACGACCCTGAATCACGTGCTGACTGACGTGTCACACTCGGGCGTCCGGACCCCATTAGCGGCTAGTCATCATCAGTGTTGTTGTTGTAATTCCAGCGTGATTCCAGCGAGTTACGGGCAGAAAGATATTCGAAATAAGAATAGTTGACGATGTTTTGCATTCGTTCTAGAGTACCTACTTAGTGGTATGACTATGTTGCTATTCCATTAATCTAAATACCGTAGCTTGGAGAAGTAAATATTCCATGTAAACTCGACGTTAGCTTGCAATTAAGTAAAGTTAACATGAAGGAGATGTATATTTATAAACATATATTTTTTATATGCGCAATGTGTCATTTTTCACTACTTGCCCTATATTGAAAGTACCGCTTGCCATTGGCGACTTCGTGTTTTTTCTGAAGACTTGCAAACGAATAGATGCACTAATTGCTGACCCAATTTTTTATGCTGCAGTGCTTCTCCAAGATAAAATCGTGTACTGTTTAAGTCTATCCACAAGTAAAATAATAATCATTAATATTTTAAACATTTATTTTATTGGCAGTATTTAAATCATGGGTTCGATTCTAAAATTATAACAGTGGAATTTAATTAATTGTATTTTTAAAGGTTTAATTCATCAGATCCATAGTGTCGGACCTGGATACAGATTTTTATCATGAATTATTAAAAGTTTAAGTTAATTCAAATGCTTGTAAGAAACTTTCTTTTGATATTGAAATTTATCAGACTCTATAAATAAATAAAATTAAATAAATGTTTACCTATAAATAATTTTTATTAATTTTTCTTTGTTCATTTTATGTTAAAATATGATTTAAAATTAATGATGTTATTAATTGTGTAATAATAATAGGTACTGGTATTCAATAACGTAAAAAATAATGTATACTAAGGGTTAATTAACATGAGTAAAAGGGCCAATTAAAAGAATTTGTAAGACTATGAATAACTGTAAATACTTGTGCAATTGCGATTTTTAAAATGAAATCATCTTTGCAATCGAAGAAAGGAAATTTACGTTAAATAATCAAAATAATATTAGAAAAAAATTACATATCGCACTCCTAGAACACAAACCCAGAATTGCCACAAACCGAAAATTGCCGATTTTTACCTGTGAATACCAAATAAACTGGTCAGTATTTTTGATAGTTTAAGACTCCACAACTCCAGCTAGTGTTATTTGTAATTTAAACGAATTATTGCAATATCACATATTTTCAAAATATCTGAAATAGTACCACAATTTAAATATGGCTGTAAATCATGTATATTCAAAAAGCATGTATGTGGAGTATAAAAGCAACCTTCGAATTCCAATTGGAATTTTTTCAGGATTTTTATCATTTTATTTAACTTGTATTGAAACGAATGAATTTTTCGTAATCGATATGAGTTACTGTAATGATAGTCCAACATTTTACAAAAAATAAGTGAGAAATATTTTAAAAAAAATGCAAACTTTGATGTCACATATCTCCATAACTATTGATATTAGGTCATTATAGCTTGAACATTTTCGACTCATAATCAAGGCAGGAATATAGTCCTGCGAGGTTATTAATATTTTACAAATAACCCTGTATAGTAAGGTTAATACACAAATTAATACAATGTAACTAAAAGTTACTAAAATTCTGCGCGTACGAAGCAGCGGGCACAGCTGGTATTTAATAAAAATAACATCAAGAGAAAAATACTAAATGGTCGAGTTAAAAAAATATCTGTCATTGTCTCGGTGACAAAATATCACAAGTCGAAAAATTCGATTTGGAAGGGAACCGTCACTCGAGAAATTTCAATTTCAGGCCAATCCATCTCCAACCTTCCGGATACCGTTCTGACAAACTGCAAAAACCATTCGGAGTGATGGAGAGCACCCCCTCCCCTCGCCCCCGGCCGGCGCGCGACGTCTCCACAGTTTTAATGTAAAAAAGTGACCGCAGATGGCGCTAGGGCCGCGGGAGCTGTCGAGCGATCCGCGCTCGATTTCTTTCCCAGCCTCCATTAATCACCGTCCGAGCCAACGTCCGCGCTGATCTCTCTCGGGTCCGCTTGATTTAATCTCCATTTTTTCTGCGATCACTCCATCAACGCGGCGCTATGAGGTCACGGCCGAAAGTGAGGCTGGTTCGCTTTGCGCCGCTCAAGGTGGCATTCTTGGGGCGTGTTGACGCTGACGTCACGAACAATGCGGTCTGTCTACCTTCATCTTTGCGGGTTGCAAATGGTCCAGTTTTATTTATTTTACCAATTTTTTTTACAGATTATACAGGGTGTATAACATATCTAGTCCACAAAACTTTACTGGTAGATTCTTGCGTAAATCACGATTATGAAATCAATAGTTGTGAGATAAACGACTTAAAAGTTTGCGTTTTTCTCCTGAAAAATATTAGACTATCATTTTAATATTGAATATAAAAATTTTTTAGGTGTCAATCATTTTATTTGATTTATATTGAAGCGAATGAATTTTAAATATTTCTTATTAATTACTGTAATGATCAGTCAATCTTAAGCAAAAAATTAGTCAGAAATATTGAGAGAGAAAAACAACCTTTAATTTAATGATAACTTTTGATATTTGTATATTTTTGCTTGAATATTTTGGACTCGTACTTTAGTTCTATTACTTTTTGTATACTTAATTTTATTTTTTTTTTGTTGACAAATAGACCGTCATTCAAGATGTCCTAGTGTGACATTATTAATTTAACATTTTCAAAGTGACATAATTACACAATACACTTTTTATATAAATAAATTATAAATAATAACAAAAAAAAATTATTCAACACGTTTTCCTTTGTAAGTACGCGGGTTCCAAGGTCAACGCCGTGTATCTACAAATGGCGGTTTTCGGCACAATATAGTTTTGTCTACGATGAACGTGTATTATATGCTCACGCGACTGTCAACCAAGTTTAACAATTTTTCGCTTTTGAACTCAACCTGTGTCGGGAAGAATACATCCAGATTGCCGTTTCTGGATGAAACCTCGTTAGAGTAATTGATCATTCTAGGTAGAGAGAAAAAACGTGGATTTTTGTTATGAAACATAATGTGAAATAGGATTGAAGATCTCAGTGATTGAACAGTGATATTAATGAAAAAAACGTAATTTAAATAATTATACGAATCTAATTATGTACTAGAAGTATATACTGTTTTTAATAAATATGGCTGCCTTCGTAGTCCACTGGACACGACATTGCATTCCAAAACTGGAGGTTTCAGGCTTGATTCCAAAGATCCAAGGAAATACACAGATGAAATTTTTTTTTTTTTAATTTAAAATGTAATGGAAACCTAAGAGGTTTATGGGTAACATTTTTACATGATTCAATATAAAAAATAATAATAATATAATTTAGATACAAAGTCATTTTTTTAAAGTTGGCCTAGTTTATAGTTGGCAAAACTGGAGGTTTCAGGCTCGATTTGAAAGATCCAAGGAAATACACAGATGAAATTTCAAATTTCAATATTAAAAGTAAATTATATTTAAAAATATATATTGTTACCTGTGTTGGATATGTTTGATGCATAAAAATTCATATTGCTTGGATTGGATTAGATAGAATTGTTTGCTAAATCCTTGAAACTTGTACAGCTAGCTACCCATGAATACCAATTGTATCATTTATAAAGCAGAACTATTTATATTACATTAAATGTCAAGTCAAGGGCTTTTCGTTCACGACCATCAAAAATGAAGTTTGTTTGCATTTTAAAAAGGAATTGCAAAATATCAACTCTACTACGGGACGTGTTAATGATACGATCACGAATTTTCAAATTTGCCATCCATTTGAGTAGATATTGTTCTTACGAGTTATTTAAACAGCCGGTGTTATAAACAAGCTAATTTTAAGTAAAACAAGAGATTTACGACTGTGGACACAAATTTTCCATTTAGGCCAAGTATTCTGTCAATAGACATGTCAATGTCTGATGTTTTAAGTGAATAGAATAGGAAAATAAAGGCAAGACTAGCGGTATACAATGAAGTTAGAAGTCATATATGCATGTACGAAAGTAAAGTGAATGGAGTAGAAATGAGTAAATGTGTGATATAAAATGAACCAGTACGTAAATAATTGACAAATTGGGATTAAACTATCTATAACCCGTCAAAGAAAAAAAAATATATATATATTTGAATTTCAGCTTTAGGTACATACATTATTTATTTGTCATAATTATGTAGGTACATTAATTGGTCACGACGAAAAATATTACGAAATTAATCTAAAAACGTCAGAAAATATTTTTTTACATTATAACACATTATAATATGAATGAACTCACCGTTTCCGTTAATCAAAATAACAATTATTCTTAATTTCCAATTAAATTTTAACTTTCACAACAAATAAAATTATAGCGAAATCGCATGTGTCAGCATGTAAACAGCGCTATCTGGTAGCGTTAGCGTCATTAGCGTCGTTTCTGTCACGAGTTAAGGCTGTGCAAACAACGCCATCTAGCGTAGTCTCTTGCTAGCATTGGTGATGACATTGGCACATTAAAGAGTAGCTTGTTGGTCTTGTGGTTAGGACACTGGCCTCGTGATCCAAAGGTTGCGGGTTCGAACCTCACTTCAGACTAGCAAGTTAGTCCTATTTTCAAATCACTACCGTTTAGCTTAGATTTAAAATAGTAAGAATATTTATGTGACACGTATTCCGTGTTCACATCTCTATTTAAAAAAAAAAAAAAAAAAAAAAGACAGACATTCTTAGATAGGGAATTATGTATTTTGACAATGAATTGTGTATTTTGACGAATTATGACTTTCGCCTAGTGATCTAGTAGTGGTCGATGATTCGAGCCCCATTCCAGGACATCAGCAAGCCTACCTTCATAGCGTAATTATTTAGCTTGCTTATTTGAAAATAGTAAGAATATTGAAGTGACACGTATTCCGTGTTCGAATCTTTATTTTTAAAAAAATCTTCTTTTTCTTCTTTCTTTCAATAGACCTATGCAGTCTATTCTTCAGAGGACAGTGCCTCCTGTGGGGTAGATTCCAAGCTCTCCTACCATCTTTTCTTCTTCTTCTAGAGGTCTTCCGCGAGGGCGGGTTCTGTGAGGTTGATTATGTAGTGCGATATAAGGGAGTCTGGTGCTGTCCATTCTCTGGACATGACCATACCAGTCCCTCCTTCGCTGTCTACTCCATCGTACAATATCCTCAGCCTCACATATCTCACTTATTCTAATGTTCCTCACGCGATCCCTCAGCGTCTTGCCTACTATATATTAGTGTCTTCATTTCGGAAATCTTCAATATTTGCTTAGTCATGATTGTGTATGCCCTTGCTTCGATGTCATATGTCATTGTTGGTTTTACGCATGCTTTGTAGATTCTCACCTTGCTCTTGACGGCCATATTCTTAAAAATCTAATCTAATCTTAGTCAATTGGATAGGATTAAGAATGGTGCACTTAAGTGGTTTAGTTATGTGTATGAATTAATGAAAAGTGAAAGGTTATAAGAAAGACGTATGATGGGAATTTTGACGTCTCGAAAAAAGATTTGGTTGTGACCAGGTAAATCAGATGCTGATCAAGACGTTTCTGTTAGAAGCCTCAATAATAGACAAGAATGGGATATTTGTAATCAACATTAGGTTTTATTTAATAATGTTTAATCTGTAAACTGAAGTCAAACGTACGTTACATGTGTCACTAACCATAACATTTGACTGTAGAATACTTTTATACTTAATTGCAGATTAATATAGATTTAGGTTAGAGATTTGATTAACGTTCCATTGCTCGATGATATTCCGAACCAATTAACTATTTCTGATTTCCGAAAGACTGTTTCTTATTCATTTAATATTGCCTAGTATTGAGGGAACGAATTTCGCTGTAGAATAAAATGATCACCACTTTTTCTGAGAATTTTGCCGTGATAATGCAAGTATGAATGATTGAACCGCTTACAACTAGCCGAGATTAATGTTGATAGTGTTTACTTTCCAAGTACATACATCACATCGAATTCCAATTAATACGAACTGTAAATCATTGTACATGGTCTGTAAATCACATTTGCACTTAGCTAATGTAAACATCTTGTAATAGTAATGCTGTATGGATAGTCGTGCTTATAATAATTATCTCCATTCGATGAAATTTAGATTTTACAAAGTAGAAACGCAGGTGATAGATATACCCACTCAGCTGCGCGCCGACTGCGTCAGTGAAGTGACTCATTTATTGGTGCCGTAGATTTTTGTACTTGGTGCCTTTTGATATTCAGTCTCTTTATTTTGCCAACGTGACAAAATTTACATTTGAGAAAAAAAGGTTTCGTTTTTTATGATTATTTGTCAAAAAGAGAAAAGAATGAACAAATTAGGAAATAATTTAAAACTGAAAAAGAGTCATTCAGGCGGTTTGGGCATGTTGAGCGAATGAATGAGGCTAAAATGATAAGAAATAAATGTGACGCAAGTACTGATGGTGCCAGAAAGAGATGGCGTGGCATGACCAGATTAATCAGATCGCCGAGCTTGCATGTGAAGATGAATGGATGTAGATGAGGCGAGATTTTTGCTTTAGGACATAAAAGTGTAGCGCGGGGAAACGGCGTGATGGTTGATAGTAAGTAAGTGACTTATTGTTAACTGGCCCAGAACATGTTTCACCTAGTGGGACGTAGAGCCAGCGACCGCCAAACTTACGCGTTAGGATTTAACCTCAAATATTTTCGGTAGAGTATACATAATAGATGTATAAAGTAGGTAAGAGGGTTCGGTTATTATGACATTTGAGTTAATAGGATTTTCGTAAATAATAAACATGAAATTTAAATATAATTAACGGGACATTACTGTACACTCTATAGGTAAATAACTCTATAAATAATTTACGTTATAGTAAGAAATTTGAATTTTATAGGTTTTATTCGGACCACTATTTAACAATATTACCTGATACATAATAGTTTATCTTTTTACTTAACATTTTTTGTACTTGTATTCTGCCAAAATCCTCCAAACTCAAATGTCGTAATATCCAAAGCTTCTTACCTACTATAATGTACTATAACGTAAGTCTGACGGTCGCTGGCTCCTACTCTATTAGTTAAATTTGTAAAACTATAAAAGTTTGTTAACTGTGCTACGAAAATAGGATCAAAAATATTCATAAGAGAGACTCTTACTCTGACTCCATGATTAGTGTATACCTTTGATCCAAAGTTTAATGTCGTTCATTTAATTTTGTATGACTTTCAACATGAAAAAAACGCCGCAACATTTTTAAAAATAAATTGAGAACGCTCCTTTCGACTACGAATGCGGTTCAATAATTTTATTCCTTTCGTGTAAGTATTACAGAGACGCGTAAACGAAAGTTAACACGCGGAGATAAAATCAGAACCACCTTATTTTTTGTACGCTGGTACAATGTGATATCCAGGGCAGGGGCGGAGAGCAGCGGGCGCGAGGGGGTTACGGAAGAAAGTGGATTTAGATTTTGATTATAGTTACAGACGCACGTAGACTTTTTTATGACCAGACGCTGTGTTTTTATCCAGCCGGCACACCCGGTACCGCGGCCATAAAAAGTGGCTCACTCGAGTGCAGGTGAATAGTCAATGTAAAGGCCAGGCCGAAGCCGAGACGAGACAGAAGAGTAATGAACTCGGTAATTGATGATTTTAGACATGTCTCGCCCGGTGGCCGCGTGAAAGTATGTGTGATCACATCTAAGAGAAAAATTCAAAGTCAGCAGCGATGGTAACCTTATCGCTATTTATAAAGTCACTCCTGCCAGCATCCATGAATCCATCCATTCAAATATAGATGGCCTCTCGTAAAATGATTGGATCACTTACTTTCTTGTACCTAGATTAAATGATTACGTTAAGGCGGCACATTCATTGCAAATGCATATTACGGCGTTTTTTTTTTACGAAAATGTGGTTTTTATTATTATATCAGAATTTATATAATAGACTGCAAATTTTTTAGAGCGATAACTTAGATAGTACCTTTGTTTTTATGTTGTTTGTAAAAGTAATAAACTGAACATTATTTACAATAATTGAGAAAATATAAGCCTTAATCGACAGGCCGCGGCCAAAAAAACTCATTTTTCAAAATAAATATTGGGCGCTTACGATATTAACACAAATTATAGAATTCTGTTGTTGATGGAGGTAAAGGACCCACGATTTCATTTGGAGAGTGAAACAAACATTTATTTCCGAAAAAATACTTTTTATTTTTTAGTATATTTAAATATAAACGTTGCTTTTAAAAAAAAATGTTTTTTCATGGAATATAATTTTTTTATTATTAATATTGCCTAGCGTACAAAATCACTTCGGTAAGAAACTAGCGACATCTTTTGGTGAGTTCATTAAATAATCCCCCAAGTAAATATAAAACTTATAATTAGATTAATTATTGAATCTGATAACATATTCATGAAATATTGATTATAAGATTCCGTCCAGACAAATATGTGAAGCTAATATAAGCGTGGTTTAAAAAAGATTTAGTTTATTAATACTTATTTGAATAACTCAACCGCTCAAACCATATGGTGTATCGATATTTTGAAACTCGGATAACTTTTAACATTTAATCAAATTCTATTAGCTAAAAGTATTTTTGTGTGCGCTACATGTGGCTCGAAGAAAAAAACAGAAAAACAAAATATACTTGCAATAAATATCTTTGTCTGGAACACGTTGTTGTGTTATGTTGTCAGTATCGTAATTCTTAGAGAGGAATGATTTTTCTATGTTTTTTTTCAGACGAGTATTTTCACAACTTTTTTGTAATATCTTAAGTAATAATTCATAAAGACAATCGTGTTCAAATAGAGTTTACACAAGTTCATGAAACTGTGATGAACCATTTGTTAAAAAACATTTATTTTAAAAAGAAAGAATTAATCAAAGAATCTATTAGAAACGGGTCTAAAAAAAAAGTTTACATATAAATAATAGAGGCATTAAGTTACATAATTTAGAAATGTTGGACATCAAAAATTCCCTCAACTCTGAATCTAATATAATTAAAAACCAATTGAATTTAACGAATAACTCATTACTGTCCCATATTAGTATATTAGTATAGTAATTAAAAACTAAATTAATTTAACGAATAACCCATTATTCAATATATTCCTCATTTCAAAGTCAAATTCCACCCCTCTCCCCCACCACAAATGTGGTCACACCGCTACTAAATATTTGAATTCTTTCATTCCACTTTCTGCAATAAAGTAGTTTAGATTACTTACAGATTATTCTTTTCATATATTAAAATATGTATTTTTTAACGTAAATATTCGGTGGGGAGTACTGAAAATTAACAATTTAGGAAATAATGTAAAGCTTTTCTTAGCATAGTTAATTAAATTAAAAATGGTCGATTGTGTGGTTTGGTCATGTTGAGCGAGTGAACGGTGGGATAGTGGTAAGAAAGAATAGTGGACACGCCAGGAAAAAAGGGAGTCGCGGAAGACTTTACGTGATCATTTTAACCAGATACTGGAAGATAGTGAAAGTTGGGGAAAAGTAACGATAGTTCAACTTTTTATAGAAAATAAGTCAGAAATATTTAAAAAATCACACTGTGTAGCTTACCTACCTCCAAAACTAATGATATAAGAACATGTTTAAATTTTGATTTTGTACTCTGGCCAATATAATAATAAGTAAAAATTATATTCAATGAAAAAACTAATATTTTTAAAAAGTATTATGGACTAGCTCGGTGTATTTATTATTACGTATGTATTTACCATTCGCGTGTATCTATCTATCCTACGCTCGGAATTCCACGTGTTTGGATATTCAAGAGCAAGCAGACAGAGCAGAGCAGTTTTAATGGCCAAGAAGCCCAGCTGGACGGGTTCTGATGCCGGAAGAGGAGAGAGTATGTAAATCGTGAATAACCAGTTCCGAGCCAGCACCGAAGCCGACCTTCATTGTACGTTGACAACTTTCGAAGTAATAATCGTAAATTGGTGGGAAGTCCAAACAAGGGAAAAAATAATACCACACAGACCGTGAATAGGGTAATTTCACATTTTAAACATATCTATGAAAATATATTAAACAGATTCAGAAAATAAATTATATTTTGTAACTCAGTATGGATGGTGTGGGATAATGTTTTCATTCATATTTTTTATAATGAAAATCTTAAAAAATACGATTCTATTAAAACGCGATTTGACGTCACTTTAGAGGAATTATAAGTAAAGCATATATAGGGTAAAAAGCAAAGGTAGCAATGTTCAAAAAAATTAAATGCAGTCATCGACGATTACTAAGTTTTAGTATACTAAATTAGAGATTTTGTAGGAAACTCGGTGTATAAATTTATAGAAAACATGATTTTGAAAGGGGTAGATAGGTATAATAAATCTAGATTACAGTACCTACATTTTAAATTAGTAATCCTCGATTATTACATTCAAATCATTTTTTTCTATCCCATATATATTCTATGGTGCTTTGTTTTAACTCGTGTTCGCGTGGTTTTTAAATAGATTTTGCAATTTTTGAGAACTATTTTAATCAAATAACTATCTTAGAACACATTTAAAATAATAGAGGATGGATTTTCACAAGGAAAATCCGCTGATTTACCGAAAATTGATGTCTTAATGTTGGCTTCATTTTTCAGTTTTCAGGAATGAATTTATATATATACTAATCTACAAAACTTTTTCCAGACATTGTGGATATACTACACAAAAAAATCGGCTTGTTTTGTAAAAAACGAATGAGTGTCTAAATACGCGAATGTTCTGTTACGTGTTAAACGTTAGATTGACTTAAAAATTGACGCATGCTTGCGAAAATCACAGTTACGGTGGCTGGGACATATCTTGCGGATGCCGGCTGATAGACTGCTAAAGCGGATATTCCAGGTAAGACCAGAAGGCAGAAGACCAAGGGGACGTCCTAGGAGGAGCTGGCGGAAACAGTTAGAGGACTGCTGCGAAGAGAATTTGCTGGGCTGACGAGGGCTGACATGAAGAGCGAAGCCCAAGATAGGAAGAGTTGGAACCTCCTATGCGGTGCAGGGGCCCCGACCCAATATAATAAGGGGTAGATGAAGAAGAAAAATATCATTCTAATTTTAAATTAATTATTTATTTCAAATGTTGACGCATGGTTGTACCTCCGACCAACTGACATTAATGGTGTTTTTTATCGTTAGAATAGGTGAACACCTCATCATTTTATCACATACTAAAGCGTGGCATTTGTGTTAAATCATCCATGTAATTTCAAAACAATAGTGACTATAAAAAATTTAATTATTATTAGACATTATCTAAGTACCAAAAAAGTTTACATAACTATTTATGCAACACTGTACCTAACTATGTAACTAATTGAAGGTTCTTTACTTTGCGTGAAAAACTATCAAATTTGGCGAAACAATGGAACAAAATAAAAGATCTTTGTCTGAAATATTTCATTTTATTATATTTTTATTAAATGTTGATGTACAAAATTGCTTCCTTGTTTTTTAACGTTATCTAATATCTTAATCCAACATAATTACTATCATATTTTTAGAACAATTACATGTTTTATCAAGGCTACTCATTTACCGCCATGATATGGATGTTTATTTAATATTTAGTAAAATAACTATAATTAATATTCGAGGTAAACTTGCGGTGGAATTTGGAAGAATCTACGTATCTTTTTTTTATTTGCAATTGTTTAGGATTATTCGAGAAATCTGCGGCAGTTTGATTTAAATAACATTATTCCTCCACTACTTGGATCTTAATCTAACCGGGAGTTTCATGCAACAGCGAACTCCTGAATCCAATGTGTGAATTGTCCGGTTTAGGACTTACCGTTTCACTTATTTTATTATCTTCGGACACAGATGGTGCAAAATAGATATTTTTCCTACATATTTGGATGGTGAGTAAAATAATGAATAAGATTTATAGCCAATTTAATGGGATTTATTTATCAGCACCAAATAAAGCAGTTTATATATTGGCCAAAGTAATAAAACACAGTTAAAATAAAATAAGTTAAAAAAAACAGTCTCGATGTTAACGCATTTATACTTAAAATGTACACAAGTACAGGCGTACGTAGCGTTTTTAAGAGCAGTAATATAATTTTATTTAATTTTATTTTTAACATACCTACAGACCGTCAACAGGTCATTGATGACCCTAATAGATGGTCATTAAGTGACATTAGAGTACAAGTTTGAGTATTTTGTGAAAATTTGAATATGATAATATATAATACACTTTTTAAGATCAATTAATAATTAATAATGAAAAATAATAAATGATAAAATATATAAATATTAGGTCCTTACATATGAAATTGGCGTTTTGCCGTACTGGCAAATTTGATCTCAAATATCTTCTCTTTGGTTAGGAATTCCAAATCCAAATTTATACAGCTATTTACTCATGTATTTGTGTTTTGAAAATTATAATTCATTTGTTTTTTCCTCAATTGTTTTTTTCTTTGCGTCACTCAGTTTACAAAATGAAAAACTTGAAATATCGCGTTATTTACGAGTACGAGTTCCACCGTGGCACCAGTGCTGCAGAAACGGCTCGAAGGATTAATGATGTGTATGGCGACGGTGCCGCAAAAGAAAACACAGAGCGTTTTTGGTTCCAACGTTTTCGTTCTGGAAATTTCGACCTGCAGAACAAGCCTCGTGGACGGCCGGAGACCAAAGTTGATAATGAAGAATTGAAGGCTATTGTGGAAGCGGATCCATCGCAAACCACATCCGAGTTAGCTGCAGGCTGCGGTGTTAGTGATAAAACTGTTTTAATCCACTTGAAGCAAATTGGTAAGGTGAAAAAGCTTGAAAGGTGGGTACCTCACGAATTGAGTGAAGCAAATCAACAAACGCGCGTTGACTGCTGCGCTGCATTACTCAACCGGTACAATAATGAAGGGATTTTAAATCGAATCATTACCTGTGATGAAAATTGGATCCTGTACGATAATCGGAAGCGATCATTGCAATGGCTGAACCCTGCCGAACCAGCCAAACCATGCCCCAAGCGAAAATTGACTCCAAAAAAGTTACTTGTGAGCGTTTGGTGGGCTAGTGCTGGTGTCGTTCACTACAGCTTTCTTAAATCTGGCCAGACGATTACGGCAGATGTCTATTGTCAGCAACTGCAAACCATGATGGAAAAGCTAGCTGCTAAACAACCGAGGCTGGTTAATCGCTCTAGGCCACTGCTGCTTCATGATAACGCTAGACCACACACTGCACAACAGACGGCTACCAAATTAGAGGAGCTTCAATTGGAATGTCTAAGACATCCACCGTACTCTCCGGACCTTGCCCCAACAGATTACCATTTTTTTCGAAATTTGGATAACTTCTTGCAAAGGAAAAAATTCAACTCCGATGGGGTAGTCCAAACCGCCTTCAAAGATTTTATTGATTCCCGTCCGAATGGTTTTTTTAGTAAAGGGATCGATGAACTACCTATGAGATGGCAAAAGTGCATAGATAGCAATGGTATATACTTTGATTAAATAAATATATTATAATAAAAAAAAATCGGCTTTATGTTCCTCCCATACTAAACGCCAATTTCATATGTAAGGACCTAATATAAAAAAATCGCATATCAATAAACAGTTCAATATTTTTTTACATACAATTATTTTACTACAAAATAAATTTACATAATTAAAGATTATTTATTATACGGATATTTTACTATTTTTACAACATTTAATATTACTGCAATTAACGCTTTAGACCAAATAAATCTGCTTTATTCAGTTAAGATATAAACAAAAGAAAATATAGACAAAATATATATAAAAATTTAGGAAACATATTATTTTTCTAAATTATTAAATGTAATATATAATTTTTATTTCATGAATAATGAGAAAACTTATATCTTATAAATATTACTTATACTATTGTATTTTTTTTTTGATAATAATTTATATCAGGAAAAAGACAAATTTTACGAATTAATTACAAGGCGTAGTGGAGAATCGAAATGTTGGTATGTGTCGATATCAATTTCATTGATTATTAGATACCTTTATGATTTCCAATAATAATAATTTCGAATGTCCGTCTGTAACTTTCTATCCAATATTTGATCTCATTCCGTTTTCGAAATGAGTATGATTTCAAAATTGTAATTAAATAAAATGATAACATTGACTTTTTTACCAAAATACCCTGAATTACATTTTTTTAATAGCATTTCAATTTAAGATTTCAGTTCATTAAAAGCCTCAACAACCATAGAACTTGTATGAGAAGATGTATGAATGTAGCCGAAGCAAAAGTGGTGTGCCAGGAGAGAAGATTTTAGCGTTCTATCGGCGTGATGGTAAGTTAGTTAGTTAAAACCAATAAGAGCATCCATTACTATATCGTATATGTCATTGGTATTTATCATTTATCAAAATATATAATTATCTTTGTAACATTGTCCGTCACTAACGCTACCAGTGGCTCATATAATAATAAGGTATAAGAAGCAAGAAAGAATAATTCTCTATTTAATAACGTCCACCACTAACGTTATCAAGACGCTACTCTACTCTGGATAGCGCCGTTCCCACAGCCTAAACTGTCGGCCGATAAATATATTTAAGCTAGTATAAAATAAAAAATAAGCGAATAAGTAATATGTATTTAAAATCTCGATATTTTTTTTATTATATGCACACATAAAATATAGTAGTAGGATTTATCATAATATATTTTACATAATTTATATGCCTACCGATTTGACCGCATAAGATTAAATATTATATGTACTGTACTAATATTTACTGTAGATAATTAAAATTAAAAAAAGATTTTAGTTCAACTTTAAAAAATGTATATGCTTAGGTTTTTTTCATCATACTTGACCGTTGAATTGCATTGAAATAGCAATGCATTACTCACCAACCATTTCCGGGCTCAGCCTTAAGAAATCAGTATGCATATGAACGCGGATCCTTGACCGTCACGGTAGTCGAACACAACACGGAACAGGTTACTTACTAAGAGGTATCAAAAATAATTAATTATTTATCTTGATGAAAACTCGTTTTATTAACTTTTGAGGGGGGTCCACCAACTAATGAGAAATTCAGCATTTATTTATCTAAGTGTACCTTGCAATACGCAAACAGGTAAAAGGTGAGAAAATAATAATCAATTATGTGAATAGGTAACACAGTATTATATAATTGGCAATTAGTGTCTTTATTAAGAAGAAAGTGGTGATAAATTTACATCTAACTTGGTAACTCGGGATGAAACTGGAGACTTGTAGATCTAAGAAAGATAACCGGATTGGTATATGTAAGCCGTGCGTACGAGGCACAGTGTTTCGTTGTGTTGGTGTTTGTACCAATGTGCATAACAATTTGGATCGTGCGCACGGCTTACACATACTATGGAAATCTTTGACATTTTTTGACTGACGAAAGAAACCATTAGTATAGAATTTTTTTAAGAGGTATGGATCTTTAAACTGAAATAAAACAAAAAATCGTTGTAATGACTTCATTTGAAAGATAATTTTAGGCCATTAGTGTTTGAATATAGCATTTTTAGATGTTTCCTTTTCGAATTGGCAATTTTTTTCCAGCAATATCATTTTTGATATCAGACAGCTGATCTGTGCTCAGTATGGTTTATTACTTCACCATTAGTAATACAACTTACGTCATAAAAACGCTTGTACATTGTGAAAAATTATTTTGAACATCGTGGTATCGTAATCATAATTTAAATATTAATGACGTAAAATGATCTAGTAAAACCATTACCATGGGTGTAACCACGATTTTTGTGTGTTTTATTTCATTTGAAAATTTTCTATTAGAAAAAAACTCCTTTTATAACGGCCCCTATCCGAGAATAAGGTTTATATGCGATATTTATCTCGCGATAATCTACGTAAGGGTAATTATGCTACCACGAGATTCTTTGGAGAGCTGATAAAGTTACCACATTAGTAGAATGATATTATACGGAGCAGAGTCATGAACGTTATCCTTAAAAATAAAGTATTAAGGGCAGTACTGGAATCTAGACCCGGTATTGCAAGAGGCACAAGGAGGCACAGGAGCAATGCAGAAATTCGGTCCCTATCATGAAAACCTTTTATAACCAGCACCATCAGATCTATCCGACAATATTAGTGTTTCCCAAACTATGGGTGGGTCCCAGCGGATATTAGGTGGGTCGTAGTCACAAGACCGCGCAACACGTCTCATCCGGGTCGTGTCCTGTTTATTATAGATAACGAAGTGCATCCAGATATCAATGCAGTGTCTGCAATTTTCACTCATTTAACAGAGTTGAAAAATAACTTATACGCCAACTTCGAAGAAGAGATGGAAAAGTTCAACAGGATAAACTGGCTTTAAATTCCATTTCAAGACAACATATCTACTGAAATGTCAACAAAAGTAAGCGAAGAGCTTATTGATTTATCAGAAGATACATCGCTGGAAATACTATTAATCGCAAGCAATTAGCAAAATTCTGGCTTTCAGTTGCTGACACTTATCCTAGCTTGTTTGACGAAGTGATGAAAGTTCCCCTCCCCTTCACTACCTCATGTGAAGCGGAATTTTCTGCCATGGTTTCTATTAAGACTAAATATAGGAAGAAATTGGACGTATCGAATTCACTGCGATTAAAAGTGACTGAAATTGAAGTCAACGCTAATTCTGTTATGACAAAAAACATTAATATTTTTCGTAATTAAAAATTTCGATTATATTTGGAGGTTTTTCTTTTTTTCTTAATTGAACAGTCTTTCATATGGTTATAATATGATTTGGGAAAATGTGAGGCAGGAGGTGGGTCCCGATTTTTTTTTTTGGTGGGTCCCGGTCCTGTCAACTTTGGGAACCACTGGACTAGATAGTTAGATAGGACATGCATGTCAAGTAAACATCGACAGACCCATTCATAATGGTACACGAGGCTAAATCATCTGGTAGACCCAGATAGCTCCTCATGGACAAGATATTACAGGCTGATCTGGAGAAACTATGGGAGATGGAGGAATTGGAGCAGGAGAAAATGGGTAGGAAGAATTGGAAAGGCACCATCCAGGAGGAAAGAGCTCTGCAAGAGTTACACGACTACCAAAAATAAGTAAGGATCACCGATTTGTTATTAAAATGGAAGAATTTTCACCCTACATCCGGTGTTCGTGGAATGTATACAAATATCATGTGATGTGTGGCAAACAAATAAGAAGAGCCTACGGTACAAGCAAAAAAGGCATAAGTCTATGAAACTGAATTTATTGTGGATGAATTAATGTTATGAGTGATATAACAATTACTAGATTAAATTCTTCGAGTCAATCAAAAGACCAAAGACGTAATGAATAAGTAGCGCAGGGTTCTCCACTACCACCACGTTTTGAACCACTTGAATGGTTAGCCCGCTCAAGCATTGAAGTATCGAGCTAGACTCTGGCCCATCATCGCCTTGGATGTTTTCGTTGTCCACCGTAGAGAAACCAAGACTCCAAGACTGGGTAAGATATTTATCTTGTCTCGTGCCTTATTTCACAATGTATGTTGTTAAAATGCCAAACGTCTGTTGACTGTTGAACGAAACGTTCTAGTAGATTTTGTCAGTGAAACGTAATAAATAATGGTAATTAGAACATTCTGTTTGTCAATATTCAGAAGAACGTGTATCAATAATTCTAAGTAATGGTTGTGCGCGCGTATCTAGTCGCACTATCAAAACAAATATCGTCATCTTACCAATCAAAGCGTTAATCGCAGATTTCATTTCCAGATCAAAATCTCAAAGCGTGTACGCGGTACTGAGATTTAACTCAACATAATCTCACGACGCATTTATTCCGTATGGCATAAAAGCTAGCATACTAGCAAGACCGCTATTTTTTCCACGGAAGTGATCATCATATATGCTAATTATTTTAAAAATTACTGCTCCTTTCACCACTAAACTGATAATTAAAAAAAAATAATGCGTAAAACAACGTCTCCTATCTACTGATCTAACTAAAAAGGTACGGCAACAGAAATATTCTTAGAAGAATAGATTCATTCTCATTTCTTTTTATGAGTGGGTCAGTTTTCCACTAAAATAATTATTATGTAATTAATGTCTTTACCGTCGTAGAATTCTCTGTTTAAATTAGCCATCCCTCACTTAAGTGAAAGTAATATTAGGTCCTTACATATGAAATTGACGTTTAGTATGGGAGGAACATAAAGCCGATTTTTTTTATTATAATATATTTATTTAATCAAAGTATGTACCATTGCTATCTATGCACTTTTGCCATCTCATAGGTAGTTCATCGATCCCTTTACTAAAAAATCCATTCGGACGGGAATCAATAAAATCTTTGAAGGCGGTTTGGACTGCCCCATGGGAGTTGAATTTTTTCCTTTGCAAGAAGTTATCCAAATTTCGAAAAAAATGGTAATCTATTGGGGCAAGGTCCGGAGAGTACGGTGGATGTCTTAGACATTCCAATTGAAGCTCCTCTAATTTGGTAACCGTCTGTTGTGCAGTGTGTGGTCTAGCGTTATCATGAAGCAGCAGTGGCCTAGAGCGATTAACCAGCCTCGGTTGTTTAGCAGCTAGCTTTTCCATCATGGTTTGCAGTTGCTGACAATAGACATCTGCCGTAATCGTCTGGCCAGATTTAAGAAAGCTGTAGTGAACGACACCAGCACTAGTCCACCAAACGCTCACAAGTCACTTTTTTGGAGTCAATTTTCGCTTGGGGCATGGTTTGGCTGGTTCGGCAGGGTTCAGCCATTGCGATGAGCGCTTCTAATTATCGTACAGGATCCACTTTTCATCACAGGTAATGATTCGATTTAAAATCCCTTCATTATTGTGCCGGTTGAGTAATGCAACGCAGCAGTCAACGCGCGTTTGTTGATTTGCGTCACTCAATTCGTGAGGTCCCCACCTTTCAAGCTTTTTCACCTTACCAATTTGCTTCAAGTGGATTAAAACAGTTTTATCACTAACACCGCAGCCTGTAGCTAACTCGGATGTGGTTTGCGATGGATTCCGCTTCCACAATAGCCGTCAATTCTTCATTATCAACTTTGGTCTCCGGCCGTCCACGGGGCTTGTTCTGCAGGTCGAAATTTCCAGAACGAAAACGTTGGAACCAAAAACGCACTGTGTTTTCTTTTGCGGCACCGTCGCCATACACATGATTAATACTTCGAGCCTTTTCTGCAGTACTGGTGCCACGGTGGAACTCGTACTCGTAAATAATGCGATATTTCAAGTTTTTCATTTTGTAAACTGAGTGACGCAAAGAAAAAAACAATTGAGGAAAAAACAAATGAATTATAATTTTCAAAACACAAATACATGAGTAAATAGCTGTATAAATTTGGATTTGGAATTCCTAACCAAAGAGAAGATATTTGAGATCAAATTTGCCAGTATGGCAAAACGTCAATTTCATATGTAAGGACCTAATATTATATTTCCATTAAAATTCTTATTTTATTTTAAAAGCGGTCTATCTATTCTCAATTGTTACGAATTTCGATTAATTTACACATTACGTGGTGACGCGAAAGCAATTACAATTAGAAGTAATCTAAATTTAAAAGTCAATTATTGAACGATAAAAGTAAAAATTTCAAATATTAAAATACAGTATTTATGTTGTTTCCAACTAACATTCACTTTCTGTAATCATTCACTCGCGTACCCACAGGCTGTCCCAATATTAAAAGCCTTATAAAAGGTTTAACGGCAAACATTACTTGCATCATGTTATTTAATTTAACTTTCACCAATTACGTATCATTTGAATGAAGTGGTCTGTTAAAAGTTCCACGTGAAACAATTAGGTTTAATGGAATTCTAAAAAAATGTTTTACAAGTGATTCACGACTTTTTTTTTTTAAATAATCATAATTATACTACTGCAATGGTATCTACACGCATCTCCAAAAACGGGAAATAAACATATAATAATCAGTACTTAATGCTGCCGCTGACTCATTACCGGTGTTTTAAAGTTTACGATTATCTCCACCATCTTCAAATCCTTCACTGGCTTAAATGTCCAGAGAGGATTAAATATAAGTTATGCCTCACAATATTCAAGGCTATTCACAACATAGCCCCTCAATACATTACCGTCTTCTGTATTGCATTCTCCGCAAATAACAGACAATTAACACATAGCATCAACATCCATCAACATCCAATACAAGTAGGTTAGTTGAAGTAAGTTGAAGTACACAAAACTAATTTCGGTGACCGTGCTTTCGCGGTGGCAGAACCAAAGTTATAGAATAAACTACCAAACAAACTGAGACAAACTGACAATTTACCACAGTTCAAAAAACAATTTAAAACGCACTTTTTTATTTATTTAGACAATCACACAAAAACCTATAGAATCAGACCATTGCAACAGTACCTTATGTTTTCCACTCCAAGTATGCACTCTACGAAAATACCTTATTTCTCATGGTCCTCTTAGTTATAGTTTTAATGTTCTGTGGTTTTAACCGTCGATTCCATTTATTTTTTGTCGACGGCATTCACATTCGTCTATTCATCTAGATGTTCATTTCATAAAACAAGAACCGCCCTTAATGACCTAAAATACTTTTTATTCAATGTATATGATAATAAAATCTGCAATTGACATACGAGTATATAAAATAGATTCTTCAATCTCCCCTTATAAAATTACTTACATATTACGCCGACATATACGTATTTTACCAGTGTCAATATTCAAGTATTATATTACGTTTTCTATTCGACTGTCACCAGGTTCTGCTGAGAATAAACAAGAGAATCTTCATCAGACTGTATCAAATATGTGAGAGAGAAAATATTAGCAATGAACACCGTTTGCAAATTCTGCCAAAGTCTCTGAACTGTAAGAAACAAACTGAATAGGAACTGATGAAATTAACCTTTGATATTTGCTGTCGTATAAGACTTTCATCAATTTACATAATAATATATCGTATAATTAATATTCATCTGAAATCGACACATTTAATACAATGAATAAGAATTCATACATATCCCCATAGAATATTAAAGCTTCAAACTATTCTCTACAAATGCTCTGATATATGTTAAGCTATGTATTTGTATAAACAGGTGTTAAAATCCTCACTAAATTATAAATCTAAAATATTCCAACATCAACATTCTAATATTGGTCGTCATGGAGATCAGCGACTTCAATGTTGACATTTTTTTCAACGTATATATATGTCTCGTTTTCGGTAGAACGTTGGGGTATCATGAAAGTAAAGTAGATAAAATATTAAAATTCATTTACAAATACAGGCTAAATAATAGTGATGTTATTTTAACTGGTGACACACTAACAGTTATTTGAGATTTGTATTAGATTGCGTCGATTATATTATTGGCAACTGTTTTTTTGAAATTCGACGGACAACCATCGGTGCTAGACCAAAACTATTAGTTATCAATCATCGATACAATCAGATACAAATCCTCAATAACTGTGCCGAAAATAACCGGTTGAAATAGTGGTTTAGTCATCACTACTAAAAAACCTTGCAGAAATGTGAACCAGAACTTAATACAGGAACATATAGGTACAGGTAAATAAACACAAGAAATTTCATAACATTGTAAAATCATATATAATATCATTTTATGTGAAAAGCATATCCCAATTATAATAATTTTATTGTATGTCCGTCCGTCGTAACTTCGTGTAATGTTCGTAACTTCTTTAAAAAAATCTTTTTTTTTTTTAAATAAATCTTATTCTTTAGGAACCGACTTGTAAAAACAGGGTCATTGTTGACGGATTACAGCTAGTATATATAATTGAAAGGATCCAAATTATATTGGAGTTAAATGTCAAATTTCTTTTGGAATATACGAATTAGTTGGATGTGCAAACTTCCTGATCTGTAGCATTCCATTTCTACTGGTAGAAATTTTAAAAACTGAAAGCTGTTAGGCTGCTATACTGTAGATGGATAAAATTATTTAAATCAGGTCTAAAGTATGTTATATTATAATACATGTAGATTGACTTTTATTTTAAACTCTTGTATATAAAACGAGTATTTTAGTAATAAGTCCATTCTTAGCGTTATTTCATATCATTAGTTTGTTGGAATACAACGTAGAAGATATTATCTACAGCTTAGTGTCCATTTAGTATATCTACAAAATATTAAATATGGTTTATACGATATCAAAGAATTTTCTGTTGTGTTCAATTGTTCAAGGAATTTATGCTTCGTGTATGAATTAATAGATTAGGCCTATTTTTAATTCATAATATTTAAATTAATATAAATTTATTCAATTCCAAAATCTTATTAAGCCGTCGATATGCAGTAATGATTCCAATTGAATTAACATACTTTACTCTCATCATTCTAACAGAGTACAAAATGAACAAGAGGAAAATATATAAAGCTGTTCTTAGCATAGCATTGCTTAGTGAATAGATTTAAAAAACAGTGAATGGTGAAAGCTCCCACATCGCTCCTGCTCATACATCGCCAGGTTGACAAGTTTTTCATCAATGGCCCTTCCCGGGTGGCATCGTGTTAAGAGCGACGACGCAGGGTTCGGGCTGCAAAAGTCAATTCACTCTTCCTCCTCCAGAACTCAACACAATTTCTTTATTTATTTAAAAAACAGAGGACACGTAAAACAAATGGATGAGAAGAGAGAGAAGTAAGAAAGATAAATGACACATGTGTTGACGGCGACAGAATTAGTTGGCATGACCAGGTACACCATAAACAAGATACTGACAGTTGCCTCAGCAATCAGCGAACTAGCATGCAAAGTATGAATATGAATGAGGCAAGGGTCTCATTGACATTCATTCATCAAAGGACAAAGGACCATATCTGCCTATTTTCGTTGCGAAATGACGTGATCGTAAGTTAGTTTGTTATAATAATAAACTAATTGTTTATCGTGTTAAAATCTTGTCAGAAGTCAAGTTGAATACAACTCATCCGTCTGGAGTCCTCATTACAATGCCCATACATACACACACACTATATTTCTACATTACATTAGCTACCATCTTCATATCCTAATTAAAAATATCAACTATACAGAATTACAATTGTTTACGGGATTATTGCCATTATCCAGCAGAAGTGTTGTACAGATACAATATTTTTTTACACAATATTTGATTTTACTTTACAAAATTATTCGCTCGCATTGACACCCCTGATATTCTGTGTAAATTTATGTTTCATGCGCTTGTAAGAGCTACTCGGATATCTACGCTATTTTATTGTGACAACACTAGAACTAACTCGCATTTTAACTCTCTTGTACCTAGATTACATAGGCTTGGTAACACTTATGCACATATATCTTTGGGGTACTTTGGAGGTACTTTGGAGCAACTGCTTTTAGGTCACCACCCGTCATGTGACGGGAAAGCTAAAATGTTTGATGATTTTACTATCTCGATAAAACAAGCACAAGTTACAGTTGCCGGCAAACTTCTTGAAATTCTTTGGCGTAGTGGGGGATTCGCAGAAGACGAAATTTGGGTATCGTTCGTGGAAAGGTAGATGCGCAAACTTCCCCCCACTACGCTGTAGAATTTCAAGATGTTTGCCGGCTACTGTATTCATGAGTACAATTACAAAGACAATGATAGGTACTCGAAGGATGATAGCCTCCGGCCATCCGCCGGAGGTCGATGAAAGACTGACGTGCACGTCTAGGGGTGGGCGAACTTTTATATGATTTACGAACAAGGGAGTTTCCTCAAGTGCGACTGTGGGTGTGGAGAAATCATGGAAATGCTGACGGTACGATGAACTGTAGGCGGTTCGTGCGCCTTGCTCGTGCCTCGATCTGCTTATGTGGCATTCTTGCCACTGTGTGTATGTGTGTGGCCTAGATTGGTGGTTTATGTATTGTGATATTCATTTCACATATCTCTGATATTTTTAACTCTAGTTCAGAACATTATAAATATACTCTACGTAAAGCTCTACATCATGCCGTCTCGACTCGATAATGTATTTGCAAACTAATTACTATACCTATTTGCGTAATCTTATATACTTAACATCTCCTTTTTCTAAATTATTTTACTGTTAAAACATTCAAATAATTGTCTATACTATATTGTCATTTCCTACTGTAATTTTTTGCTATACTATACATACTACTACTCTTTTGATTTCTTGTATATATCTACTATTATGTAAAGGTACTTCTCGTACCATATATTGAAATAAAAAAATAAATCTAACATCCTGTAATTAGATATTATGTATGTACATCGCCTACTACATAACTCTTAAAAAAACTATTTTCACCGATTACAAATTAATATCGTGGTAAAAAGCGAACATCTTTTACATTCATTATAAAGTACAGAAGAGGCGTGAGCTCGTATTGTTTACAGGCAACCATTAATTCACTCAACTATCTCATTATTTCGGCCGTAAATCCAAAACGGTGTTCGCGGACAATGTGGGAATATCATACTGACACAATTAAAGTTTTGATGGTAAATTTTCGGTTTCCGCGTGGGCCGCGCGACTAAATCATCCTGCGTGCGAATACATTTTCTCTAATACTTTCGACGTATTGAATTTTCGTTTTCGTTTCGCACTTGGTCAATTTCTTTTGCAAACGTCGAAAAAACAATGGGCGTTCGTGCGCCACTTTGCCAAATCGGACAAAAAGAGCAAATTCCAATTAAAATAATTTTGTAGTCCGTCCGTCTGTCCCCGTAACTTCGTATAATTCATTTAAAATGTGTTTTACTTTACTTTGTAATACACACACAATATGAGCTATTAAATTACAACTATAGTTTCGAGAGGAGCAGTCCCTCTCATGATCAGGTATAGATAATAACTAATAATATAGATAATAATAGTTATTATCTATACCTGATGATGAGAGGGACTGCTCCTCTCGAAACTATAGTTGTAATTTAATAGCTCATTTTGTGTGTGTATTACAAAGTAAAGTAAAACACATTTTAAATTATAATGTTGCACCACGAAGTATCTGCCAAATCTTTCAATCCTATAATTCATTTCTTTTTTTTTCCTTTTTTCTTTATAGTATTTCTTTTTTTTATATAAATAAATTAATACTTTTTAAAACCAAATTAATTAATCAATTGGAAAGACATACAGAAAAATCTAATCCACGAAAAAATATTTTGGCTACTACCGGAATTCGAACTCGGGTCAATTCCTTTCCGGGGCCGGTGCTCTGTCCACTGCTATAGGAGCCTTGTAGATTTCCGTAGCGTAGTATTTCTAGCGCTAGTATTACAAAGTAATTTGAACTACCGCATCAAAAAAGTGGATTGCTCTATGGACAAAAATAAAAATTAATCAATTAATAAAAATTAGAATTACATATAAGATCGTTATATCCACGGAAATCAACAAGGCTCCTATAGCTTAGTGGTCAGAGCACCGGCCCCGGAAAGGAGGTGACCCGGGTTCGAATCCCGGTAGTAGCCAAAATATTTTATCGTGGATTAGATTTTTCTGTATGTCTTTCCAATTGATTAATTAATTTGGTTTTAAAAACTTCACAGAACTTTGTTCTGAAAAATTACAACTTCACAAATATGAATGTGTTCTTGAATTTTAAATACTTTTTCCTTACGAACCGATATCTGAAAAAAGCACCGACATTTTTGACTAGCTAGTATGCAATATTTTCTCAACCAAAGAAGTGATTGTAGAGATGTCTGTGCCATCTTTTTCTTCTTTGCATGGCTTGGCCTTCTCAAACAATAGTTTACGACACTGCGGTCTGTCTATAGGAGGTCATTCAGTGTTTCGTGTACCAAGCTTTCGTGCACCATTCACGACATTATCGCTCCATATTCTTCGAGGTCTTCTCCGTGGTACCCTGGCGTTTCTGATGCAGTGTCATATTGCACCGCGAGATAATGTTCGAAGAATACTTTTTCTTCTGTATGAAGGCTTGAACTTTGTAGTGACATTATTATTAAAATAAAAATTACTTATTAATTAAAAATTTTAAAAAATACACATTACTTAATCCTGAAGAGGGAACGTTGTTCACGAAACATGTAGATTGTTTAATCTAACCAAGTGGTGAAAACATAGTAATTTGTGTTTTATTTTAATAATGGGGTTTTTTGTTCTTGTAATTCAAATAGTTCAGTAACCATTTAAATTGATTTGTTCATGTCAACATCTAAATATTATAATTCCGTTATCTGCCCGTAATGCCCGTAACTTGCTGGAATTAAATCATTACATAATTAGAGTGTGACACCCAATAGCACGCGGCTAAGCACACAAAGGTCACCTCACCAGATTACAAGGTCTTGAGATTATTATATTATTATTTTATTACATTAGTTTTAGATCTGAGCGAATAAAAAACCAACAATTCATGAATTTTCAGCTTCTAAATCCTGCAAATATTATGTCCCGTGAGTTTTACGGGTGTATCACATTCACCATAACAAAACAAACAAATTCTTAAAGGAATATTATTGCAAAAAAATTAGTCAAAATCTATCAAATGCAAAAATATCATTTTTCTTTGTAAAACAATAATGAAAACTAACAAAAAGATGATCTTTTGGTACGTAACAGATCTAAGGATGTACAAAAATATGACTTTCATAACTCAAATGCAGTTTTATTAGAAAGGTGGTTGTCTTGCCCTCGGGTAGTGATATGTGGGCATCTTGAAGGAGGCATTCGTAGCATATGGACATCTTCAGTGTACCCATGACATTTGGTTGCAAATCATGTGCCCGCCTTGGAGGCAGAGAAGAGGTTTTGTGTAGACGCCTCCCCGTCCCGCTCGCATTGCCATGAGTGTCAACGGGGCGGTGAGTACGGCTACTTTAGCATTAAAAAATGCCGAACGTAGGTGGCGAAAGTGTAGGGCCAATATGGAGCTATTGCTCAAAGCAAGTGGGTCCCTCTTAATCTTCCATAGTCCATTTACCTGTATAGCTCCGAAAGTATTTCAAAGTGTCTTCCTCGTGCAGATAATTGGCGTTATATCATCTGCTATGAGTAAAACCCACGTTTCTTTATAGTATAATACAATGGGTCTGAGAAAATTTCTGTACAAGTGTAATTTTTGGATTCACCAGCCAGCCAATCGTGAATAAAATTGCGTTCTATCATGGCATGCATTAAGTATAACTAAATATTCCAGAAAGATTGTTCGTTATTTGACTGGGATTCATTTTCCGATTGGACTTGCACAGGCAAGTAGTGATTAAAAGATAGAGATGAAAGTCGAAAGAAAACGAAGCCCATGTCCAACTTGATGGACTGACCAGATCAATTATGGTATTGGCTATTTTGTTGAAATGGCTATCCAAACTGTGGGCTATAGAATAAAGTCGAATTAAGAATTAAATTAATTAAATCAAGGACTACATCAGGTTAGGAGAAGAAGTACATATTCAAGATCAAATTGAGAGGTTCGTATAGCCAAAAAATATCCAACTGAAACATTATATTAATGAAGACGTAAGAGATACTCATTACATAAATATTAAACAAAGAAAAGATCTGAAAAACATTTACTACTGAATGAAAACACAAAGCAAGGGACCATTTTATGTTTATATAAACGAGTAAGGAGCTAAAAGAAAATAATAAACAAGATCAATTACCTTTTTTACCGAACAAATAATTAGTGATTTCCAAATCTCATCAGAAAACAAACTTCTTATAAAAAAATATGTACCGTTAAATATACCTTATTGTATTATCATTCATTCCATAAATCAATACTTACAGCATTTGAAAGACTACTTTTGTTTATTTTAAATTTCATCACCATAATCCATGATTATCCATCCAAGTTTTTATATTTCATGAGCGAATCAATCACCAAATTTTGCATTTGTCATCAAAGCCACACTTTTCCCAAAATATATACCACAATCACACTTGAACTGGGCATTTCAAATTCGTGATTAAATACAAAAAATATTATTATTACAAATATTTTATGGGCACAAAACTTACAATTACAAGTACTTAACGAGAAAAACGAATGTCTTTTTAAGGAATTCTGTATAAAAGAAAGGCTTTCTACGACTTGCAGGGAAATAATTCTTACGTACTTTACGTATGTTTCTAAAATAGGGGGATTCAACCTGGAGAAATTGGTGGTCATGTACAAAGATGAGCGGCAAGATATCATGTCTTACAAGAGAGATCAAGTTCGAGACATGACGAAAGTCTCACTACTTATCGCACTAAACGAGGCACAGCATCGCAAAGAGTGAAACAGTAAAATCACATTAAAGGACCACGTGCTTTTTAACTAAGAGAAAGAGATAAACAAATCTATCAAACATCATCAAAAAGATCCAGTACAACTGAATGTACATACATTAACTTGCACTGGACCTTGAAGAAAAAAATGACTGACCCACAATTCCTTAACATACTGCTTGTAGATAAAAGGACAAATGATATTCAGGTCCGCCTTTTCGTTGTAACACCTACTTAGATATATTTGAATAAAATTCAAAATTGATCATGTCTAACTCGTTTATTTTATAGGTTGGCTAGGAAAAAATATTCTGCGTGAACAGGTCTAGGAGTAGAGAAACTGTTCCAAGATGCGAAGGACAGACATCAGACATATACAAATGGCGGATACCATCTGTGGTTCTGGAACTAGATTGATGCCTTCACCTAAGCCCAGACTAAGTACCAGAAAAGTAATTTTATTGCATTAATTACTGATGAACGGTGGAGTGAAGATATTCTACATTCTGCAGTGGCTTCCATGGTTGAGCATTAGAAGGAGAGGCCGCCCACAGATGTGCGGAAATAACGATATTTAAAGGATTATTTGTGGTTTGTGCTGGACAGCGGCACAGAACCGGGATTGTTGAGGGTGAAGGGCCCATCTCCAGCGATCGATCCATACAAGATAAAGAGAAGGAATAACTCTGGGCAGATCATCTTGTCAATCATATTGTTATGTATTCGCCGATATGGGGTTAATACTCCGATTCTTAATATTATACTTTGTTAAATAATAACTTTATTAGAAATAGTAAACAACACTTTTATGTATCAAAATTCACAAGAATGTTGGCGCCTGAAAATTTTTAATTGAAAAATATCACTCCGTGTAATGTCTTTCGCTTAGTCTTAACCTTGAGATACCTGGTGTTTGGTGTCGAGCTATTTGTAGCTACACCATCCCGCGTTAGTGCCTAGAAACTTCGTGCCGCTTCCACACTTCTAGATTATTCGAGGATGCTCCAGTACCTTCTAGAATCCCATGGGTGTTTATTTTTCATATTTTACCGTAATAATGTACATCGATCAATTTGAAATATTTTTTAATAGTAACATTCAATTAAATAAAAATCATACTGTAGCATACTTAAAGGATAAGATGAATGAGAAAGGGTCATATCACAAGACAATGACATGAAGGGTTACGAACCGTATCATCGCAACGTTAAGGTAGGTTACAGAAGCAAGCGAAGGATCAAGCGGTTGAAAGGTTCGAGACAAGATCACATCGTACTTATCACTGATTTGTCAAGGTGACGGTTTCGATATTAAATGGTGGTATTCCCGGGAGAGGTAAGGTGGACCCTTCTATTTCCGTTCCGTGAGAGCCTATTATTAACGTTACCAGTATAAACCAACATAACGGGTCGTCTATTAAGTCTGAGTTTTTATTTTGAAATACCATTTTTCCTTTACTTTGTTTTTGTGACTTAAAACAAACGATTCGATAATATTTTTTCTTCTCCGAAATATCAGCGTCACCTTTTTCTTTAATTTTATAGCTTTTCGCGGAGTTGAGAAAAATGAACTTTTTCATTTTCGACACACATTTATTTTCGCCTGAAATTGAGGTTCCAGGAGCTCAACTGGGAAACTCTGCCACAATAACTACAACTACGATAAAATTCTGCCTAAACTACAGTCCAGACCTCTCTTCAGCTTATCATCATTTCGGCCGTTCTCCAATCAAATGCGTGATGTTGTGCTCAACAATGAAAATAACCTGAGAAATCAGCTCGATAACTATTTCGATACCAGACCAACCGATTTTTATAGAAAAGGATGCAATATATGAATAGGTTGAAAGATGGGATCAAGTCCTGAACAATAATGGAAAATGCTTCATTGAGTAATCAAAAAGTAATCTGAATGAAGATTGATTGCCGTAATAAACAGAACTCTATTTCGTTTCATTTTTGTCATGAATATAGCTTCGAATGGCGCATTTCTTATTTAAGCACCCCTCGAAATTATAGTCGTAAGAAAAAAGATCTCAGTTGTGTGCATATTATATTGTATAATGTGTTTACATAATCCCAATTATAATACATTTGCTGTCTGTCCGTCCGTTAGCCATAACTTCTTCATAGTATAAATTTTTTTATAAATAAATAAATACTTATTTTCTTTAGGAACCGACATGTAAAAGTACCGTCATTTTCGACGGGTTACAGCTTGTTACATTAATAACTGCCATTCCATTTAATGAAGAATTTTGTACTGGATCTATAATGAGGGTATACGAATAGCCGCTGAAGATCTTCTCAACTACCTCCCACATTTTTCTGTCAATTATTATTCGCTAACACTACTTGATCACTTCGTTGATCCCCACGGATACCACTGTGTGACCGCATTTGTCTAGCAAATGTTCGTTCTCCGAACGGTATGGCCTCCCCATTGCCAATTTATTTCGCTATCATTTTACGTTAGCTGTCAATCGACCACTAAACACGGAGTAACTACTTAATAATAACTACAAGGACAGATGAGATATTCAATAAATTAGATGCCTTTGATGCGAGACGAATCTACGCTTAAATCGCCCTTGCTTACTTAACTCAATACACAACTCCTGTACGCAGAAACAAAGTCCCAAGAGCGCGAACCGCTTATGGATAAAGAAATTTTAGATAAGTCGGTCCTAATCTGTGCTATAAAGTGTGTGAAAGTATAAACATTTTTTTTATTTAATTAAAAAATTAGGGTTCAAATTTGGATTAGGGTTTTATGGCTTGATCATTTATTGGGACAGTCTTCCAAATAAAGTGACAACTGGAATGTCTTTTACCAGATAACATATTATATTATAATATATCACATTACATCACATCATATATAGTATTATATAATAAAGTATATCATATTATATTACATTAAATTAAATACAGACGACGATTCGTCAGTTTTTAGTTAATATATTTCTATTTGTGTACTTGCATTTAATTAAGTCCTCATTGTAAACTTTGCGTGTCTCTGAATTTTAAAATGGAACAAGCATTTTAAAATCTAATTTCTTGTTACTTGTACTTGTTCTTCACTTGATCCCGGAGCATATCACTGGTGACAAAAAAAATATCGACGAAATTTTTTATTCCACGAACTCTTAAACTTCCCTAAAAATGTATGGCGTTGAAATAAATAAATAAAAGAACATGTTTTTATTTTGTGGTATTCAATTACATTAACTACTCTCGTCTGGTTTCTTATCCACGCTTTTCTTGCTGTCTCTTTATGTGATGTTCAATTCATATCTTTACATGTCACTTTATGGTACTCGAAGTATTTGGACTATTTTTTATAATCATATTTTTAAATTATTTATATATAAAACATCACGTACGACTTCGATACGTGAGCACTGAAAGTATACATCGATTGATTTGTTTATACATTTTAAGATATTTACGAAAATAATCGAAATAAGTGATAATCTGTCAAAAGAAAGACGTTTTATTTTTCTTCAAAGGGAGCGACATCCAATACAAAGGACTTCTTATTTATAAATAATTCAATATGATGTTTTATTACGCAAAAATACAGTACACTTGAAAGACACAATCTGCTCGACAATCGCTTTCTACTCAGAATTGAGAATCGTTATAATACATGTCTTTGTGCGCCGGGTTTCGTGATACTTAGAAAAGCAAATTTATTCATAGTTTGTTCGTAAGGCTTTACAAAATGGATGTAACACACGGCCAAAGCCTACTGCCTTTCAAGCGACGATCCGCGTTGTGATGTCTATTTACATGAGAATGAAAGCAAAATAAACCAAGATGACGGGCAAAGGTTTGCGAGAAACTGCCCGTAACTTTCTAATGGTAATGAACATAGTTTCAGGCGGCCCCATCGCCGCGCAATGCGGACCTGAAAGGTATTGTAATAAGAGAAAAATAGTTTTTCAAAATAGATTCCTTAGACGTAGCTATGTAAATAAGACCTTAATCACAAAAACCGGTACTAGTAACTTCAAACATTTGAAAGCGAAGCGTAATACATTAATGTCTTCAAAACGAGCAAAATAATTTTTTTGGTGACATTATTAATATAATTAACTTTTTTTTACCACTTTTGTATTGAAAAATATCAACATGTTTCAGAGACCATAGGTATTCCGTCAGGATACATTTGTATCCTTACTAACATACTAACAAATTAAATTCATTTACAAAGTTCATTTTTATTAATTATATCGTAATATATTAAATTATCAATATGCAAAACTTGGAAGAATTTATATAACAAACTTTAGAGAAAATTGAATTAAAACAACACAGCGTTGTTTCCTTCGCGCTGTAATACTTGGAATAAAATCCAGTATTGCGTTCTTGAAAAATTTGGACAAGTTCAAAATATTCTGAAAACACAATGTTGTTTCCTTCGCACTCTAACACTTTAATTAAAAAGTATAACGTTTTCGGTTCGTATTGCACCATATTCAGTTATAAACTAATTTATTTTTAGACTAGAGGGTATTGACTACATGCTGAGGTGGGAGGAAGGGGGAGGGTGGTTGAATGGAGGTGGGATGGGGCTTGAACCCCGGGCCACCAAACCCGAACCGGCCGTTCAACGCATGTTGCTACGGCCGCCTCTCCGTGGAGCGCCAAAAATATGCTATAAATATGTACTAGGGTTTAGCAAAGACGCGAACCAATGTTCCGCCATTTTTGACGGTTTGCAGCTAATATCTTAATATGAATGGTTACGAAGAGCGACTTCACTATTTGCATTTTTTCAATATTTCTGTCTTATTTTCTGTAATATTATGATGTAATATCTAAGATTAAAAGTATATTTATATCTAGTGTTAAAAAATTATTAATTTCAATATAAGTCAAATAAAATAATTCAAACCTTGCAAAAATTACAAAAGTTTTTTTTTTTTTTTGACTTGTATGCAAATGAATTTTTATTTTCGATATAAGTTAATCCGTTGATCTTTATTAATCTCCGTAACAATTAATATTAATATATTGTTGCTTTGATATTTTCGATTGACAATTGTCACATAATAATAGGTACTTACCAGCTAATTTTGTTTCTAACATAATTGGGCTCCAAAATGATAATGACGCGACCAAAAAACAAACGCATTTAAAACAAAATTTTAAAAAATATTCTCAACCAAAATAATTATTAAAGAAACATCAAAATCGCCGCCGGACCGAAAAGTGTTACACACATCCTTCTCGATCTTATCTGCGCTGTTCCGTATTCTCTCCTCTCACTTCCTCTCGCCAACCCGTCCAGCCTCGCTTCATTAGTCACGGAATATTCAATATTTTAAACGATCACCGCCGATTTTTAGGTCACGTATAATGGCCCGGCAGATTACCCGGTCCAAACGGAAGGCAAAGTTTTAAATATTTCCTCTGAATGCGGTCTCGGTGCCCACGACTTCAAACGCCTGACCCACTTTGAAGGAACCTTTATTACCGGCTAATTTAAGCTTTTTCAAGAATATTTATAATTGCACCATATAACAGCGGATACTCTTTGCAGTATGCATTCTATAAATAAAAAATCATCTGTTTTTTTTTTTTATTTTTTTTTTTATTATTTATTTATTTTTTTTACATCTCAGACCCACAAAACATCACATTGATATTTGTCTGTAGGTGCATCAATACATATATATAAATAAATTGTATTTACCAGAATACATTCATATTAATTAATTACAATAGATCCTTTAAAATCAAATACAAATCTACAATACTATACAACAAATACAAGAAAAAATACAAATATTACCAAAATCAAAATAAGTCTCTTTTATTTAATAACATATTCATTAATTCTGTATTTTGCCCTTTTTTATTAATATCCATTTTGACACGACATGGAATTTTATTAAATATTTTTGGTATGACATATTTTAATGTTCTTTGTCCATATTTATTTATGACCTTCGGTATTCGTAGTCCTTCTTTAACCGTAAATCTGGTACTATGTTTATGAATCAATCTATGCTTATATGTCCCATCTTCATGATATCGTGTAATTAGTTTGTACCACAAGATAGCATTAATTGGCATAGAGCCTTGTTTCTTGAAGAGTTCCTGTATATCTTTAGTAGCACTTTCTTTATTTATTAATTTTATAGCCGAATTTTGAATATTTTGAATTTTTCTAATATTAGTTTTGCAAGTTAGACCCCAGCTAGTTATTCCATACCTTATTACCGATTCCGCTAAAGATTGATATATAGTTTTCATAGTCTGTATCGGAACATAGTATTTAATCTTGTGCATACATCCCAATACAGTTCTCAACCTCTTACATACCTTATTTACCTGAATATCCCATTTGAAAAATGTATCTATGGTAATACCAAGATATACGTATTCATTAACTAATTCAATTTTTTCACAATTACACGATGCATTAATTCCGGAATGCAAGCAATCAAAATAATGGGAAATAATATTTATTTGATTAGTCACAGTTATATGAGGTGACCTTACATGCATGACTTTAGTTTTTTTTGCATTAATAATTAAACCCATATCATGAGACCATTTAAGTAAAGCATTATAATCTTCTTGCATACAATTTTCCACCCATCTTACATCCTTGTGGGAGATAACAAGAGCAGTATCATCAGCATACACAAAATGCTTACGAGCGACAATTGAAAAAATAATAACTGGGCGTGATAAATATTGATTTTTGTTGGTCCGTTGGCCTACGTTTCGGGCCACACTTTTTCAAGCGATGTTATGCCATATTAAATGTGTGACCACTTCTAATCAAAGACCACTGTTAAATGCAGATTATTCGTGCTCCATTAATTTTTCTTTTTGATATTTTTAGTAATTACGTTTCTATTTAGAAAATCGTTTAAAATGTAAATTTATATGGTTTCAAATGGTTTTCTATTCATGAATTTGCAGCTTCAAAATCCTGCAATTATTTTGTCCCGTGATTTTTCACGGGAGTACGGCTACTTTATATTAATTTCATAAACGAGCACAACTGTTATGATTGATACATACGAAAGTGAATAGTTAGATGCTGCGTATACCCTACTACGGTGCTATATTTCGGAATAAAAGCATAGAAACTTACCAAAGAAATGATGAGTTGACTTAAAATGTGTCGATCTGCAAAAGAGAAAAAAATTATAAAAATAAATAAATAAAATCATCTTAACAGAGTTAAAATGTTACGGTTTAGATGAATATAAATACCAAACGTAGATGATATTTTCAAGCAAGTTTCTTTATTAGAAATATGTAAAGAAAAAGACCTAACAGAAAACCAGGAATATTTCAAACTTATGAGAAATGGAAACTAAATCATAATGCCTAAATATAAAACAACCCAAATGCAGCATCACTATATGTATAAAGCAATTAATTACTATAATAACTTACCTATCGAGATGCGATGCATCAGTAACCTCTCAGAGCAAATCAAAAAAATTAAAATTTTCCTAAAATCAAAACCAGGAATATTTCAAACTTATGAGAAATGGAAACCAATTCATAAAGCCTAAATGTAAAACAACCCAAATGCAGCATCACTATATTACCTATCGAGATACGATGCATCAGTAACCTCTCAAAGCAAATCAAAAAAATTATATAGCTACATCCTATAGCTTTTTTCAAAATAACTCCTATACTTTCATCATCAATTTACCTTTTTACTATATTAATAATTAACTTGTATACACTATGTACCTATTTATTATAACAAGGAATAAGAACTGTGGCTCCCTCATCAGATTCAAGAGCTTCTCTTCACTGATGAGGTCTACATGACTACCAAGTATTTAAAAAAAACGTTTAATCTGATATGTTATATATAATAACTGAATTTGTACCATAAAATAAATAAATAAAAATAAATAAATAAAATAATAGTGAAAACAATAAAAACCGGAAAAATTCAATATATCGGACTTGTTTCAAAGACTTCTGTAATCGGGACCTGTAAAATGGAGAGCTTAGTCAATAGTTTGAGCAGCGTATTATTCTGAGAAGCTTTTTGGATGGACAGGGCACGAAAGAATAGAAAGACAATAATCATCGAGACAGCGGTAATATCCGACCATTCTTATCAATCCCACCCCACGAATTGAAATACTTTTACAAGTTAAATCCCCCATTTGAGCACCGTTCCGCAACTATCCTCCGAAGATTGCCGGGTTCCCGGTGAAAACAAACTTTCATCGGGAACTTAATGAAGCAATTTGCGTCGTAAACTACTTTATAATGGACAAAACTTCGGCAAGTGTCCAAAGATTTTATTATTCATTTATCTCCGCTTATTTAGTAAATGAAAGAACCCGGCGGCTCGGTGGTAATATTAAAAAATATTTTAACGAGGCGGTAAAAGAGATAGAAGTTTCCAGTACATTCTAGGACAGACCGCCACACTCTGGAATTATCTATAACATTCGGGAAATGTCTACAAATGTCCGGAACATCATCGCAAACACAATAAATGAAAAGAATATTCTCGAAGATTCGAAAAACCAACGTGTTGCGTATAAATAGCGGGTCCAGGCAACAGCGCGGCATTGTTGTTTTGAGTTTCTACCGATACGATATTAGCGGCAAACTGTGGCGAAAACCGTGATATACCATCGTACGCTGTAAACCAAGCGACAGATAAATAAGTGTACTGCCAATTTTTTGTGATAGTGAACAGAAATTACGCAGCGATAATTAATAGCTTATAGACGAGGGACAAATTGCGAAGTAGTGTAATTTCGAGACTGGTGTTAAGTGACTTTATCAGTTTATTAAAATAATGAATTACTTATTAATAAATCGCTAATAGTTTCCAGTGTTTTCATTTGTCTCCCAAAGCGACGTCCCGTGAAAATATTTTATCGGGCTTTTTTCAATAATGAACAAATCATTATTACATAACTAATACTTGGTTTGACGTATATTTCTGTAAAGTATTTTTAAACGACACATGGCGTAAAGGTGCAAGGTGGTATATATGGGAGCTCCACATTAACTTGCCCGAAGCGCATGCAAGCGCCATCAAGAATGTACGGCCGCATGCTACTTCAACAGCCATGTACCTTAGCTATTACCTTCGCCATAACTGGATTCACACTTCTTAGTCTTGCAAACAGCCGCTTCACCATATTTAAAATTGCGAATCAATTTTTTTTGAAAAATCAAAAAACACATTTTTGAACAAACCGTATAAGTAGTTTTTATTGAAGTAATATCATTGTCCGCTTACATCATTTTCTCTATGCAGGGCCAATGCAGAAAATTGTAATATTTGATAACAAATGATAAATAGGAATTAGAAGGAACACATCATTAAATTCATTTTAAATTAAATTACATACTTTGTTTTAAGTCACTTATTACTATATATTCGTTAACTGGTTATGGATGGTCTCAATCTTCATCAGGAACAGTAGAATATAGGCTGATTATAGAGCCTATATTATTATAGTCTATATAATACTTTAGTCTATATCATAATTTACTTTAGAGTCTGAAAAAACTGAAACTAGTCGGCGAATATAATATATAGTTACAAGTGGTTTAAAACTAAGTATATAATTTTATTTTAAATTTAATATAAAATCAAGCCGCAAAGTGTTCTTCTTGCTTTAAAAATTAAACGTCGTTAAACATTACACTTCCTGATTCTTCATCATCAATCATCACCATCGTCATTATATTTAAAGATGTCTTTTATTTATGTTTATATTTAAATACAACCGTGCCACGAGTTAATTTTTATATTGAAATTTATCGTCAATACCTCCATTTAAAACATTTTTATGTTTCATTTGGCGCGTTTACTCCGAAAATCACACGTTTCTCCATACATTATTTTTTTAAATGAATCTATATATTGCGCCTTAAATTCGACAGATAAATAAGAGTTTAATTAATCTCAAAAATGTTACACGTACATATCATATGAAACCTTCTTAGTGAATTATGCATGACTGAGAAATAATCATCGACACCTCGCAGGCCTTCAAACAGTAGAATATTCTTATTACAAAGAAAGTAAAAGTGCTTTGATAATTTTATCTTTTCCTAGTATCATTTTGGTTTTAAATAATTTTATTTGATGTTTTTGATTATACGATGTATAAAAGTGCAATAAAATTTCTTCAGTTTTGTAACACGATCAATTTAGTACTCAGCTATGCAAAAAATAACTTAGTTTTATTTACACTTCATTATTGTTGCTCCCGAGTTTTCCACAGACTTAACGGAAACTCGAAACTTAAAGGGTAGTTTCAGTTTGCAGCCCTTCCAGTTAGTCGAGAATCTCCACAAGCCTGGGTTTTATAAACCCCGGACAGAACCACTACCAACTTGTTTCTAATACCGTCAGTAAGTTGTCAGATAAACTGTAAGCTCCGGTTAAGCTTGCAAATTGAAGTTTCCGAGCACGGTGTTATTTCTACGATTTCCTTGTAAATATTCCGAAGCACAAAACACTTTTGTGTCATCCTGTTAACACTTCCGTCCCATTATCGACAACAATCTTACGAAGACCAAGATAAGGCACAAAAAACCTTGCTCCGAGTCATTAATAAGAAACCATTCACATACCAATCAGACAGACTATTCAGAGAATTTAATGTACTGGACGTTAGACAGCTGTTCGTTAAGTCTACCCTCATCTTCTACATTAAAAACACAAACCACCTAACAGCAACCAGTAACTCGCATTCACATAATACTAGACAAGCATTACGAAACCTTGACGAAATACCAAAAACTAAGACAACACATGGACAGAAAAATTACTCATACATAGGGCCTAAAATATTTAACATATTTAAAACAGACTTCCCGGAAATCAGAATATACTCAATTAATAAAATAAAAGCTTTAGCAAACAACTGGCTTACCTCCAAAGGTAGAACAGCAACTGAAAATTTACTTACTGTAATTGCATAATAATGTCTTTAAATAAAAATATATACCTATATAAATTAATTAATTAATTAAGGAAAACAAAAAAATAATCTTAAACAAAACTTTAACCCTTTTTACATTAAACAATTATTCTACACATATTTACACTTGGACTTATGACTAACTCAACTTTCACTAACATTCCACTTGATACTCTATAGATACATAATAACTACCTTATGAAAATAAATACTACTGACGAACTCGAAAAAAATTATAATTGTGTGCTATAACGCCACTCTGGGACAGGCCTAGCCTAGTAGAGTGGCATAATCCACAAATTAAACAAAACAAAAAAATGTATAAATTATCTTATGTCTTATCTTATGTTCTATTGTTAAATTTAAGTATCTTATTTGTAAACAAGGATTTTTAAATAAATAAAAAAAAAAAAAAAAAATTAATTGGGTGATGAAGCGCACGGATTTCCTATTTGTAATCCATTCTTGCTTCCGGTCAAATGCTTGCCAAATAAATGCATTATTGATACATACATACTACGAAGAAATACCTGCATGATATCGTCTGTAATTAAAATTGTTTTCCCATTGTGATTTTATTTGAATTACATTTTAATATCTATAGACGAAAATATGATTTATAAAAATATATTGTGATTATATTTTCCTAAATTTGAATAGAAATGTGCTTCGCCAGTAGTCAGTTAAAGACTCATTTTAGTTACAGAGACAGTGAATGTCTTTTATAATAATTGAATATTACATATAAATAACCAGGTCCTTTTTACAAATATTAATCTTTTAGATTTGTTTTCATGTTAGTACTTAATTATTCATTCTTTTCTCATATATTATTTCTTATATTTTTCTTGTTTTTCCTTCGATTTCTGATTTTTAATTTGTAACTGTATATTATATCCTGACGAAGGGACCATTGGTCACGAAACATGTTGATATTTTCAATATATATAAGTGGTAAAAACAAAGTATATTTTTATTAATTATATTAATAATGTCACCACAAAATCATTTTGCTCTTATTGAAGAAGAATATCTTTTACATAAAAATAATAATGAAAACAATAATATAAATTACATAAAAATTAAAAAAATTAAATGTAAAAGTATATAATTATGTAGGTACTCATTTTGTGCGCTTAAAGAAATAAAATATGTCTTCATCCGTTATTTCATCCCACCTAAATAAGCAACTTGTTCCAAACATTATGTCGCCCTCTATCCTTCTCAAACTCCACAAAATAACTGTATATATAACAGTTGTAAATAACGTAATTATACTTTCGCGCCAATTGTAATTTTCGCCAACACCCAAATTTTAAAGTCCACCCTTAAAATAAATTATAAATTCCGAAATGTTGAGACTTAATTTATATGAAAATGCTTAAACAACAGATCGCACAGTAAATCACTGGGCCAACTTTTGATTTAAACAGAAATGAATGGATCCGCGGCACGTTTACAAGTTGGGCAGAGGTCCACCGAGACCTTTGCGTGGGACCACACACTCGTGTACCTAAAGGATGTAAGAGACCTCAAAAATATCAAGTGGCGTACTGGGGTTGTATAATTCTGGGGTTATTTCGAAATAATAGCTTTTTCTTTTCATGCCAGCTAACTTCATGTGTGTGTTGTAAAGTTTATCTTCTAAATCTTTCAAAAAGCCATTTTTTTTCTCCAAGTTGATATTTATCGCGCGCAATCGTGGACTTTAGCAAATGAGAAATGGCCAGTCGAATCAAAAATTATACCTATATATTAAATATTTTATAATGAAAGAATTTCACTTAAAATATTCTACATTGTCAAAATACTCAGGGTATATGTAAAAGCAAAAGCAGTAATATTAAAAAAATGAATAAAGTCATCGAGGATGACGAGGATTATTAATTTCGAATGTACTGAATTGGAGATTTGATAGGAAATACAGGGTGTCTCATAGCTAATAGGAGACATTTTACTTGATAATGAGTCGAAAATGTTCAAGCAAATATGGTCTAATACCAATAATTATAGAAATATGCAATATCAAAGTTTGGACTTTTTCAATATTTCTTACTTATTTCTAGTAAAAAGTTTAATTATTATTAGAGTTACTTACATCAATTATGAAAAATTCATTCCCTTTAATACAAGTCGAATAAATTGATAAAAACCTTGGAAAAATTGAAAATAGAATTTTATTTAAAGGTTTTTATCATTTTGTTTGAGTTGCATTGAAACGAATGAATTTGTCATAATCGATATAAGTTACAGTAATTATGGTTCAACTTTTTGGATAAAATTAGTTAGAAATATTGCAAAACAAAATGCAAACATTGATGGTTTCCTGAACATTTTCGACTCATTATCAAAGAAAGAATCCACCTGTAAAGTTTTTGCTATTAGCTATGAGACACTTATATAGCCGATAAATTTATAGGAAACATTATTTTGAAAGGGATAGATACATAAAATCTATAATTCAAAAGGCACATTCTGAATCAGTTAGCACAATACGTGATGTTCATTTAACTATTTGGGAAAAATTTTAAATATAGGTACATTCCATTTTACTCCTCCTCGAAATATCCATCTAACGATTTACTGATCAATTAAAATTTCCATGGTCGCTTAATTTACTCCCCTCTTCACGAACACTTAGTTTAAATTCTTTGTATGGAGCTAATTAATCGGCCGGGGCCTTGTTTGACATGGCTTGTGGCCTGGTGGCTCACGCCTCCACCTTTCCCCGGTCACTGCACCAAACGGTTCGAGTCCCGGATGCGGCGCTTTCATTACTTCCTCTTTTATTTACCGCGTCTCTTGACGCAGTTAGCTTTGGCCATTTCTCCTGCAGAGATAATTACGTTGGGCGTACGGTTAGCCATTACGTTACTGAGTTTACAAAAAAATAATTCAGTGAACCCTTAATATTCGTCATCCGTTCCTGATGGAATGGCGGATATCAAAGTAAAAGTATCTCCGGTAAATACTTACCATATTTATTTATTTATATCACAATTTTATTATAAATACACTTTTTTACATTAACACTTAACGCCCCACTGAGTTAAACCTGTTCTGGGGCAGTTATAAAAATGGAGGAACACCTCAAGCATAAACTTCATCCATCAAACCATCTTTGTCTTTGTAATCGTACTAATGTACAAATAACATTCAAAATTCAATCAAAATTAAATCTGTAAAACTTCGAACGAGTTTTAACCAACATTTCAAGACTTTGGAGAATCCCGTCAAGAACGGGTGGTGATCCTAAAAAGTAACTTCTCCAGATAGGTACGTCACATCTACATCATCCTCAACCAAAAACCCCAAATATATACTATGGGACTACATCGCTATGTAAATAAAATTTTAATCAAAAAATACTTTGGAATAAAAATAACAATGATCGTTTTTAAGAGTTTTCATTTTATAGATGTTAGGCTATTGTTTGAAACGTTGTGAAATAATGTCAATTCTGGTGATGACTCACCAGCATTTCCAAGCCATTTACAAGCACTCGCTTTTTAAGAGAACTTATGCAATATTATTTGTTGTGTTCAAGTTTTTTAAATTTTTTGAAAGTGTTCAAATAATTTGTCATCAAATGAATTGATTCATAACAGTGAAATTTGAGTGTCTTTTCTTGAAATTCTGCATTTTAGCCCAAGTAGACAGCCATTCTTTAATTTCAGCAATTGGAACATTCCTTTTCCTCGACTTTCAATATCAAACATCAACAAAATGAATCAAATATCAAACAAAAAATTAGAAAAATATCAGCATTGACGAATTTGAGGTTACACCTAACATACCAATTATTGTTCTTAGTCATTATAAAATATAATTAATCCTAATCAGATGAAACAAGTGACTTATATATCCGTTGTATACTACACGTAAGTATTAAGGATGAGTACATAGAGAATGAGAGTTGGAACAGCTCAAAGAAGATGAAATGTAGAGTACAAAAATGCTGTGCGGACAGCACACGGAAATGAAAAATTTTCTTTGTAGTCACGACCTTTATATGATATAGTACTGCTAAGTGATGTGGAAAAATGTATCTTTACTGAAGCAGTGTTAAAGAAGCTTCCATCCTTTGATATTTGCATTTACAGGGACATACTAAAAATAAGCTAGACTGACAGAGAGCAAGAAAAGACAACGTATTCATGTAAAAAAGACAATAAAATCACTCCTACCATAAAGGCAAGGATGACCTGCCTTAAACATGTCATGATCGATCGTCCTAGCGGAAGGAAAACCTCATGACTTAATCAAAATATCGTCGCTGTATATATAATTAATCCTATGTGACGTTTTAGTACATTCTGAGATAAATGAACTGTTTTAAAAAATAATTTCACAGACTTAATTTATAAAAAATATTTTTAAAAATTACTAGGCAGACTTTCCGAATGAACGGCAATGTTTTTAGTATATCTCAATAGATGGCCCTAGAGTGATTTTAAATCTCTTATCTAAAAATTTCGGACCGTGCATCAAATAATTGATCAGATCACTGCAAAAATGAAGCTTTTAAATCTGTATTGGTGTTTTGGGGTCTTTTGAAGCATGTGAGGCGGTATATTTTTAAGATAACAACAAAACGGGAATAAACACACGTCAGGCGTATAGAAGTAAATGTCAGTCTATCACTTTTTTGTTTTTGCGGAATGCTGATAGAATACAGTTAATCTGAATTTATGTACGGCTTTTCAATATTATACATACACACTTTGTATGTGTGATACGAAAACATGACCATACGCGAAATCTATTTATACTGACTAGTTAATGGGAAAGAAATAACCACAGATATCTCTAGCAGATATTTTTCATATTCGATATAAGTTACTGAAATGATAGTCCGATGTTTTACAAAAAATAAGTCAGATTTTTTTTTAAAAAAAGCACACTTTGATGTCGCATTTTCGACTCATAATCAAGGCAGGAATATAGTCCTGCGATGTTATTAATGTTTTTTAAATAACCCTGTATACCATTAAACTAATTATTTTATGGAACGCAAGCATATAAATATACCTACTGAATAAAATAATAAGGCGACATGAATCATTTGAGATGTAGATCTCTATGTAGATGCTTTAAATTAGCTGGTTGGATAGAATAACTAAGTTCTTAATGTTCATATGAGTATAAAGAATTTAATAAAAATTTTATCACTTTACGAGACTCAGAATAATATTAAAGACAGCATCTTACAAAGAATGATTACTGATATAATAGCTGAATTACTTGAGACAATGATTTATCCATCAGTTAAACATTGTCTGACTAAAATAAATAAAGTTACGATAGCAAACGTCTATTGAAAAACAGGTAAGTAAAGTACTACAAGACGAATTAGTGTGAAAGAAGACGTATAAAGAGCCAAAAATAAACCAACTTTAAGCGAATAATCCTGAAAATTTCTTGACGTGGTATTTGTATATTTAGCAACAAGTAAAAAAGTATTTGATAAATATCTAATAGTTTTATTATAAATATATCTTTCAACAATATAATTCTTTATTAGTTGAGTTTCCACTTTTAATTATAAGTATGTTAAATCATATCTGTATTATTTATAATGTCGGCAAATTAAATCTGATAAATTTAAACATTCGGGTTTAGTCACGAAACAAATGGAAGTGTCACTACAGGTCAGCCGCTATATTTATAAACTATCTTTTAAGACACCAATGAAAGAAAATATTAACAAGCAGCAATAAATCTACTGTCACTTCGTTTAGATTTTTTCAATAGTACTGTTAGTTATTTACAGTTTAACGAAACACTTTTTTATTTATTAAATCCATGTCCTAGATGGAAAAAAAACAAAGTTGTAATTATTTTATTTCACACAAAAATAATTCACGATTTAAATATAAAGAAACCGGTTTTAATGTTGATTTAAGAGACGGTGTCGACTAACCTTGGCTTTAATTATAGGAACTTCGTAAAAACTCGTTCCCCGTCTCTCATCGGAGATTTTTGATTTTTTCCTTCGGTGAAATTAAACGCTTCTCAAATATCCGCTCGCTTGTGAGTCAAGGTCGATAGGTTATTAGAAGCATGTTTATTATAAATTTACAATATTTAATTAAAATACTTTTAAGATATGTGTAATTACAACTACCTTTGTGATAATTACATTATCGATTGAAAGATTATTTAATTTTATTACGATTAGCGTCAGAAAAACAGGTAGTTTAAGACAGCAAAACACGGTTGTGTGTATCATGTTTCACTGGAAAGAAATAAGGAATGATGTTTTATCACATTTATTTTTGATATTATAGAATTTTATTTGTGAATAAACGGATCGCTCAGTATTGTACTTTATGTAAGTATCTATCTACAAGCTATTTATTATTTTTCGTTTTAAATTTTTAGGTACTCAAATGTATTTTTTAATTTGAAATTTGCATCCGGAATACGTGAAAATTGTCCCAACGAAATTCATGCTATATTTTAACTATTTATTTATTTGTTTATTTAATATTCATCGAAGACCAACAGCACAACAAAGAAGCATAGAAAACATTGATATAATATAGATGGCCAATTACAGGTCTCCACATTTAGAAATATGTTAGTAATGATAAATATTTATGAATTAAACTAAGGCATGTTAAGAATTATGTAACAAGAAAGAATAAAAAATTTAAACAAAAGAAAAAGAAACTTAATTATTAGCAGAAAAACATAGGCATGCTAAAAATAATACAAAAAGAATGAACAAGAGAAAAAGAGACTAAATAATGAGTTAGGAAAAAAATTCTGCACTCAAAATTTTATTTAAAACTTAGGCAAGTAAAGAATTATATAACAAGAAAGAATAAAAAATTTAAACAAAAGAAAAAGAGACTTAATTATTAGCAGAAAAACATAGGCATGTTGAAAATAATACAAAAAGAATAAACAAGAGAAAAAGAGACTTAATTATTAGGTAGAAAAAAATTCAGCACTCAAAATTTTTCTTAATCTTGTGTGGCTGCACTCTAACAGATCAATATCCAATAATCTTATCAGTTTATTGAATGCATCGCATACCCTCAAGAAATATGAATTACTATTTAAACACTTGTATAAAAAAACTCATTTGATGACCTCCTGGAAGAAAGTCTCTAACCACCGGCCTTTAACTAATATCACTAGGCTAGTCTTGGCCACTACCTTGTATATACCTTACTGTAAATTCTCTATATACTGTATCAATAGAGTACACAGGTACACAATATAGTCGAAAGAATGATTGGTATCAATTATGTGGTTGGCAGATTCAGTGAAGTTAAATTAAAGCAACAACGATGTTGTGTTATTCCTGTATTTAAATTTCTTTAAATTTGGCCAACATATTTTTAGCATGGTCTCCACAAGTTATTTTGTATATCCCGCTTTTTTCAGAATAACAATTTTTCTTTCAGAATTTAGAAGAATTTTACCAATACTATTTATTAGATATCATTGTAAAATGTGGGTCTAATTTGAGCAGGGAGATTACTTGTAATTTTAGTAGAGATCGGACCATTTCATAGAACTTTATCTGTGGTGTTAATGTTTTGCCAGAATATAAATGTTTCCGTCTGTATTTGAATAAACAAATCCTTTTTGAAGTTTTTTTAATAATATTCTTTCAAAAATGCTACATAGTTCAGAGCTACACGATATTTTTAACGCTGATAATACAATTCGTAAACAAAGTCACAATGCTATTGCGCGTCGAGTATTTTGAATAAAGTCTTAAGTCACAGACGTAAAAAAGGCTCCGCGAACCGATGCAATAATATTGTATAGTGAGTATTTTGGACAACAAAAAAATTGTATCCACGAACTTTGAAATTCGTGACGATTCAACAATAACACTTGAATTTAACTTTCAAACGTTTAGTCTATTCTGTAACATTTCAAAGAGATCATAATATTGAATAACGTAGATGGTATCAGCAGCTTCGAATTTATAAAGAGATTCATATCTGAATAGTCGGCATCGTAACTAATAGGTAATATATTATTTTTTACTAGGTTACCTAGGAATGATAAGGTTGAGAATCATCGAATATAATAATTTCGTTATTTGTCCAATCATCCGTCCATCTGTCTGTCTGTCCTCGTAACTTCGTGTAACGTCCGTAATTTCGTTCGAATTCACGGCTAAAAAACAAATTAATTATCCATGCCATCGCTAAGCCTGCATTACCATTCAAAAATACAGTACCTACATATAAGACTTAGCAAAAGTGCGAACCACTTCATTTTTCGCCCAATCACCGGCAGGGAAAATATAAAAAATATATTTTGATAAAAAATCTTTGACAAAAATCGTTAGTTATTTCTATTTCATGTGAAAACACCGCCATTTTTGACGGGCAACAATAAATAAAAGAGTATTACTGCAGGAAATAATGTGCAATTATCGACGATAGAAATTTGTCACTCGAAGCAAAATTAGCGATACGCAATGGTACCAACATTAAAGTAAATAATTGATAAACAAGATACGAAAGTACATGGAGCGAATGTGACAGCAATCCCCTTCATATAAGGGTAGGGTAGCGTTTTGGTAGCATTAGTGATAGACTTTCTTATGTAGATAATTACGCCATTTTTATCTTCATTTTACACCATCATTATTTGCACACTCTGGTAGCGTTAGTGACAGACGCTGTTACGTAGAAAAATGTGCATTTTTTGCCTTTTATATCACGTTATTATTTTATCTACCTCATCATTATTGCGCCATCTGGTAGAGTTAGTGTCGAGACATGTTTACGTAGAGAATTGTTTATCTTGTTTCTTCTTCTTCTTCTTCTTATTCTTGTGCCCTATCCGTTCAACGGACATTGGCTATCGTTACTTTATTTACTGCAAACCCGAAATAACCCTATAAAAGACTGGCCAAACCACTGTCTTAGATTTTTCAGCCATGATGTTCTCCTTCTTCCAGAGCCTCGACTTCCGGCAACCCTTCCCTGTATCATGAGATTCAAAATCTCGTACTTCTCTGGACGTTTCATCAAATGTCCGAGATATTGAAATTTTCGGATTCTCGTCGTTTTATTTACTTATTTTGTTTTATTCATCCGAACTATAACATCTTCATTTATATTCTGTACATCTAGCTAATTTTGAGTATCCTTCTGTAGTTCCACATCTCGAATGCGTCAAATCGCATTATTAATTCTTCCGTAAGCGTCCATGCTTCTATTCCATAAAATAATATTACAAATACGATAACATACTTTACACATACACACGAGAACACATTTTGATCATTCCTTGTATTAGATAGCTAAATATAATTAATAAAATAAACTTAGTTTTCACCACTTTTTTATATTGAAAATATCAACATGTTTGAAGGCCTATGGCCCCTTCGTCAGTTTACTAAGTTTTATTTTATTGATTATATTAAAAATGTCACTACAAAATTGTTTTGCTATTTTTGAATAAGAAGGTTTAATGTTTGATTTATCTTTTTTCCAGCAAATGACTGCACGCGCCTATCAAGCTCGATTTCACAATGCCGCAGAGCGAGTTCACATACCTCCTATACACGTTTTATATCTTGAAAATAAAAATTTATAAATTAAATCTTGTCATTTAAATCAGGTAAGTTACTACCATGACATGTTAAACACTAATGGAATCCCGTACTTAATGTTCCCAGATGGAATGTAATTTTCTATCTTTTTCGTTAACGTAAATGCGAAAATTCTGAACGAGGTTTAATCCTTCGAGAAGGTCAAAGTACGATTTAATATCGCATAAAGTTGTGCGTAAAATTTTTCTTAATCTTGTTTTAAGCAAATATAAAATTGCGAATCACTGAATAAAGACTTTTTGTTATTTTCAAGGCCAATATGTCTCCGCGTTGAAAATAATTTACGACAAATTAATTTTAATTCTAGTCAAATTTATGAACGAGATTTTTTTTCAAATTTTTGAGAGACTAAATGTCTGGTGTAAAAGCAAAGACAGCAATATCCAAAAAAATTTAAATGCAGTCATCAAGGACTACTGATTTATAATGTATTGAATTCAAGATTTTATAGGAAATACAGCCTATTAATTTATAGAAAACTTGATTTTGGATGGGATAGATACATAAAATGTAGAATCCAGTAAATTTTAAATTAGTAATCCTCGGTAACTGCTTTCAAAACATTTTTTTTTGTATATCGTTGCCTTTGCTTTTACACCCCATAAACCCCTTTTACCTATAAAAAAACATGCTGAAAAAACTTATTAATTAGGAATGTTAATAAGATACATGAATTTAAAGAAAAGTAATGTTTACTTTAAAAAAATTCAAAGGTTAATTTGTCACGTTGTTATGTAAACGTGTTAGCCTGGAATGCTAGTTCTTATTACAACTGAATCATAATATTTATAAAATATTTATATTTCTTGCAGACAGTAGGGTTATTACTATGAATTACTGCTTTTATACCCTACATGCTTTCAAGGTGATTTCCATACCTGTAAAATTATTCAAACAAGGACGCAAATGAAACCTCAATACATAACAAATAACGCATATTAACGTAACAATTCAGAATCATAAATCCTTTAAAAAACATAACAATGAATATTAAATGATTTATATATTTAATCAGATATGTAGTCAATATTAACAAACCACAGTCAATACGCATAGAGTGTTTAAAATGAAATGATTTTCGATAATATGAATTGTGGTAAATGTACCCCAATAGTAGCATACTTGCCACAAATCAAACACTCCATTTATTCAACAGAAACGACATATCATTAACACAAAACCAAAAATTTTATTATTTTCGAAATTTGGATTTGGTTCAATCAGCGTAATTTGTTGATTAATGTGAGAATAATAAATTACTAGTGACTTTAAGTAATTGCGAACTCCAACATTAGAGGAATAAATAAAATGTTGGTTTACAATTATGCCTATAGTTATAAATATAGCTGTATAAGAATACTGAGTAAATTTATATTTGTTCATTATAAAATAAAGTATATGCATTTTATCTCCATTTTAATGATAATATTCCAAACAATTTATTTTAAACTATTTGTAACCCATCAAAAATGACGGTACTTTTACACGTCGGTTCCTAAGGAATAATTATTTATTTATTTAATTAGACAAAAATTTCGTAAAAAAATGATAAAAAATATTTGTAAAAAAGAATGTCACAATAAAAAAGTTACGGACTTTACACGAAGTTACGAGAACAGACGGACGGACGGGTGGTAGACAGACAACGTAATTATTATAATTGGGATTCTCTTAACACATAAATGTCTTGAAATTGTATGTATTCTGCAAGAAATCTTGTGCAGTCTGTTCAAAAAATTACCAAAAAGTGATTTTTATTCATTTATACTAATCTTTTGATAAAATAGAATTAAACGAGAGGCATACATTCGCTAAATTATATTCTTGGCAATGTATCGTTTTTGATTTGACCGCGCCTGCAAGAATGAGAGATTCGTCATGATTGAGTCCGTGTGATCATCAAGTTTCTAGCGAAACTTGTTTCGAAAAGATGCGATTTTGAACGCTGCAATAAAATTTTATGGGGATAATGGGCTAAATAAAATCACTTCACACACATGGACTAGGCAGCGGACGAGTTGACATTGAAAACGACAGTCACTGTGGAAGACGGTCAACTAAAAAGGATATTGCCACCCATTCATTAATTGAAAATTATCGTCGAATAACGGTACAAATGATAGCTCACAATTTTATCAGTGAGATCCATCGAAACAATTTAAAAATAAATATTCTTCATGATGAATTAATTCCAAAACTGCGGCATGTCAAGCACTAGCTTTGACCATGCATACCAATATTTTTTTTAATGGTCACGGCTGACGAATGGATGAAATAAAATGGCTGAAGTATTTTTGTCGGATATCGTTCTCTTCTTCTTTAGTTTTCACTTGCACTGAAATCACTACCGGCTTCTCAAGGTTATCATTGCCTCTGCGAGCGATGTATGCCTTCGCATTCTTCAATTCTTCAATTGAAGGATTTGTAACAGATAGACCGTCGGAAAAGAAGATGAAAAATACATGGATATATTAAGTGGATAGGGTAACGATATACATACTAGGAAAATAAAGCAACAAACGTGACATGAACATGCCAGGATGCAACTGAGATTAATATACTTGGAGAATAAGGGGATGAAAATGACAGATATACTAGGACAATAAGGGAATGAAATTGATGTGAATTTATTAGGAGTGCAAATGAAAACGACTTAATAATAGAATGATAAAAGAACGACTATGATATGGATATACTAGTATGATAAGGAATTGAAAATGAAGTGGATGTACTAAAAGGATAAGGGAACTAAAAAGACATGCATATACTTGGAAAATAAGGATACAAAAGTGACATGAATATATTAGGAGGATCTTCTTTTTCCTTTCACTGTTCCAATTCATTGCCTAGGTTGGCTTTTGGGGCAGCTCATCACGTTTTCTGGCTATATCTTCTTCGGTTCTGGGTATCGCTTTCGTCCAGACCGTTTCTCTGTAGTATTTTGGAGCAATGAGTCATCCAGGAGATATTTGTCTTCCTCTGAATGACTGTTGATGAAGCTGCATAGACATTGCCTGCTTCACAGTGTGATCTGACGGTCTCCGTCTTATGTGCCCATACCATTTCAACTTTCATTCCTCCAGCTTACTCTTTATGTTTATGACACTCCGACTTCCACGAATGCGTGAAATTTTAATTCTTTATTTTAGTTTTACTCCTGCCGACCATCTAAGCATTCGCATTTATGCTTTTTTGAGTTACCTAGAGTAGGAGTTGTACATAGTCCAGCATTCGAAGCCATACATTATCGCAGGTCTAACCATAGTCTGGTATGTCTTTCCTTTACGTTTTATATGCATTTTAGGGTCACACAATATTGCTGTTACGGATCTAAATTTCATCCATCCCACACCTATTCTGTGGTCAATATCCCCCGCACATCCTCCATCACACGGATATATCAGGAAGATAAGGGAATAAAAATGATGTTTATAACCAATTTATTTTATTTCTCCGCATTTTGATCACCCTGCGTATGCTGCAGTTGGTTGATAATATGCAGATAGCATTGATGAACAAGCTCATATATAATACATCCAGCGACTTGATTGCAGTGACCTTATTCTGTGGCATTTTAGCTTTCGCTGTTGAGCCCGACAATAGCATTATTTATACACGGCAGTCCGGCGGATTAATGAAATTCTCGAATGCCATTTGTAACTCGTACGAATTGTTTCGTGAAAAATACTCCCGGCAACTAATTTATGATATTAATTAAAATAAGTTAATAAGACTTGCCTTAACGCGGTGTAATCCAGTCACATTGCCGAGATATTTTATTAACATCGCATCCATTAAGACGACCTTTATGTTTTATGCAATACGTACTGTCGAGATTAATGCCGCCATGCGTATCGTTCATTTATATTGCGCATGTTTGGATTTTGGATTTGCATTTTTGGTTACCTACTTGGAAATTATTTTTTCTTAATGAGACTTTAACACTGCTAGGTACAAATTACATACAACCATAAATTACTTATAATTATAAGTATTTTCGACCCGCTCTGGTAATATGCATACCGACGGTTCTTACGTATACTGTTAAATCTGCGGTAAACGCGCGTTTTTTTTAAAATTGAGATGCGAACACGGAATACGTGTCATGTCAATATTATTACTTATTTCAAAATAATCTAAACGCTTTTGCTTAAACGGGATTGTGCGGAAGTACGCGTGTATTTAAGACACATTTATAATGCAGTTAAACTATTTATTTTTGCATAATTAAATTCCCTTATAAGCAAAACATATTTTTTAGAATAGTTTTTTTTTTTAGTTTAATTCCAAACCGGGTCTCTTCAAGTGTAAACGTATTTTTGTAATAAAGGGTGACTTGTTTACAAAGACGTTACACTTTTTATGAGCATTTTGTTTGACCTGTTCATCATTGTTTCTAAATTTACAAAATTTTTTTAAACAAGTCAAACGCATTGAAACCAGCCGTGGAACCAGACCGTGAATCAAGAATTTTACGTTAGTTCGTGTCTGTATAATTTGGTGTGTGTTGCAACCTTATTTTGACCCCCGAATAAAATACCAATACCACCAGCCATGTACCATTTACAACAAATAAAAATGTTGCGCTTCACAAACGTGTATAGGTACTCGTACATGCTTGCAAACGCGACAAGAAAGCAGTTTCAAACAACAACGGTTCAAATTTTTAAAATATGCAAACGCCCGCACGGCTCGTAAAACAGGGGGAACTGTTGTCTGATAGTCTATTTGCAAACACAAGGAAATTCATACACCACCACAGTCGATTTTGCTCTGTGATCTAGACTCCAATATTGTCTCGACACACCTGCAAATATACAGGGTTATTTGTAAAACATTAATAAACCTCGCGGGACTATTTTCCTGCCTTGATTATGAATCGAAAATGTTCAAGCTATTATGACGTAATATCAATAGTTCAGGAGATATGCAATATCAAAGTTTGCATTTTTTTTTCAATATTTCTGACTTATTTTTTGTAAAACGTTGGACTATCATTACAGTAACTTATATCGAATACGAAAAATTCATTCCCTTTAATACAAGTCAAATAAAAAAATAAAAACCTTCGAATTCTAATTGGAAAACATTCCAATTGGAATTTTTTCAGGGTTTTTATCATTTTATTTAACTTGTATTGAAACCAATGAATTTTTCGTAATCGATATGAGTGACTGTAATGATAGTTCAACGTTTTACAAAAAATAAGTCAGAAATATTGAAAAAAAATGCAAACTTTGATGTCGCATATCTCCATAACTATTGATATTAGGTCATAATAGCTTGAACATTTTCGACTCACAATCAAGGCAGGAATATAGTCCTGCGAGGTTATTAATGTTTTACAAATAACACTGTATTTGCCCTGAAACGCGAATGCCGTTCGTAAAATTTGATTGCGCCATATAAATACTGCGCAGTACTAAACCAGAACCCTAGGCTTCGACCTTGCGGCGCATAACATCTCGGCTGACTGCATACGTCAACAATTTATCAAGAATGCAATGCGGAATCACAGAAATGTTTGTACTGGATTTACAGGTTTCGCACATCACAATTCAAGCCAAATTTACGATTTTGCTAATCAAATACGACGTTTCCAAGAACAATTTTTTCTTAAAGTTTAATATTTGTTATTATCAAACGTGGTCCGATTTCGACACTGGACCCTTAAAAAAAATATGCAACGTAATCAATTGTCGAAGGGCGTTGTCCCCAGTCTTGGGGAAGATATAAAATTAGTGAAATAAGAATATTTATATTTAATAACGGATAGTTTATTAAATTAAAATGGTAATAAATCATACCAACATAGATTAAGTATTATTGGATTATTTTATTAACTTTTATGAGTTTACTGATCTTAGTTTTGTTTACGTGTATAATTTTAATGCCTTATTTTCGCGCTTGTATTAGCTTCACCTGTTTGTCTGAATGGAATCTTTTAATGTCCGATGGAGCTGAAATTTTTTACACGAGTATATCATCAGATTCACTAATTTATCAATTTAACCATCATCATTAATTAATCAAAATTTATTATCATTTAATATGAAAATTTCGTTAATGAGCTCACCAAAGGATAGCGCTAGTTTTCTAATGATTTTTTACGCTAAGTAATATTAAGACTAAAAAGTAGAAAATTATATTAAATTGAAAAAAAATTTAAAAAATACTAATAGACTAAAAAATATCAAAAAAAAATCGGCCAATAAATATTTTCTCAAAAATACTCTCCAAAGTGGCAAAGCGTGTGCGCTTTCCCTCCATTGACAACAGAATTCTGTTATCTTATATATCATAAGAGCCTGCCTTTTATTTGGAGGGTGAGGAAAAAATTTTTTGGCTGAAAGTGTATTTTGTAATTTTTAGTACCTACTTTTTAATAGCGTGTTTTTTTTTTTTAATATTTTCTTTAATAATGTGACCTGTTTCTATGAGGTGATTTTTTTATGTTATTCTGGGGCGTATTTAGTGTTCTTTTCTTGTAATACCAAGGCTACATTAAGTTTTTATACCAAAAAATGAATAATTATTACAAACACCAATTCATAATAAATTATTTGAATTATTTAAAAAAAACTTCAGTAGGATTTATCATTGATGATTATGGTGGCAGAAATATTTGTAAGAAGCTGTAAAAGTTGAATATGTATAATAAAAATACAATTTAATTTGATTTTATTAATAAGGCTTAAGAAAAAAAATATTTGCTTGAATGTGAATTTTAAGTACACAGCGAATCATATTGTATCCAATAGACTTTTCTATTCATTTTTCTGGTAGTGTAATACTCATGTAGCTACTAAAGCAAAATCTTTAAAAAAACGTAAATCTTTATGTGTCCATATTTTCTCGATAAAATAAAAAGATAGGAAGCAAAAGGCAAGTTTACAATGGTGTTTTCTCTACCCCAAGACGGTTTTTGGAGTGTGTGGTGGAGTCCACGCATCCCCCTTGGGAAAAGGGGATTTTGTGATTAATTATTGTCAAAATATAGGTTGGGTGGTGGGAGTTGGTAAGGAGAAAGGGCATTTCGACACCAGCACAATGCAGGACATATCACATAAAATATATCTTCTTGTATAATATTGTCACGTGCCGTAGCTGCGGGAGGAGTGACTGAAAACACTTATACTTTAAATTACACAATTTCGCAGTATATCACTCGTAAATGAACACTTTATTATCGCTGAGTAACGCGTATTTAACATTCACCAGAACGCTCCACCCAATTTCGCCCTTAGTATTATCGCATTTATTCATTTCGCCAATTAGGCACCTATTTCGCACTAAACAAACTATCAAATACGACAACTACTGCGCCCCAACCAGCGCCGTATTTACACCTAAGTTATCAGTTGTAACAAAAAAAATATACATTTATTTTTTACATTACGATACTCAACAACATGAATGAACTCACTGTTTCTGTTTGTCTAAATAACCTTTGATCTCTTATTGCTAAAATTCTGCTAAACTTGCTTAGTTTTTTCACAAATTCCAATTAAAATTTAACTTTTAATCGCGAAATCATAGTTTGTTTGTGTTAGCGTATACACAGCACAAGTTAGCGTAGCGTCGCATTTTGGTCGCATTAGTGATGGAAGTTGTTACATAGAGAATTGTTTATTGTGCTTTTTAATCAGATCTAGTGTTCTGGGCATCCATCGGAACCCAATATTAAGTTATTTCATTTATATGATTCAGTTATTTTCCAAAATAACTGTAATAACTATAACACTTTATTTACTTTTAATGGCACTGACAAAATACTTGGTACAAAATACATTAAAAAAACAATATAGTAGGTATTTTCAAATTCTAATGTCTTCACCCCTCTCCAGGAACATGCCTATATTTAATTGACGCATATCTTTTACAGTGATTTAGAATGTGCAGTTCAAAAGGTAAAAAAGAAAATAAAACTTACTTACTTAGCATCACGCCGTTTCCCCGCGGGGGTAGGCAGAGAGGATAGAGCGCCATACTCTTCTGTCCTGACATACAACTTTCGCCTCGTCTACATTCATACATCTTCGCATGCAAGCTCGACGGTTGTTCAGGCTTCTAACAGGACCATCTTCCAGTATCTGGTTAATCTGGTCATGCCACGTCTTCCTTGGTCGCCCTCTCTTTTTGACACCGTCAACACTTGCATCATATATTTTTCTTACCATTCTTTCCTCATTCATTCGCTCAACATGCCCAAACCACCTGAGCGACCCTATTTTTATTCTCTGTATTATAAAAAAGAAAATAAAAAACTAGCCCATAAAAACCAAGTTTTTATTATACTCCCTTTCTTTGTAAAATATAACAACAATTAAAGATGAATTAAAACATATAACATAACACTAAACTTACAGTAATTTAATATATTTCTAAAATGTCAGATGTTTTGAGCTTTGATAAGACACTTGCTTTGAAGATTAAATTCTAAAAACATTTGTCAGTCAATTTAGAATTTCGACATTCGTAGTGAAGTACCTGTTATGCATACCAACGGAGTAATTCAAATTTAGAAAATATTCCGCGACGTTATCGGGCCACCGTTGCTAATCAAACTTTTCAAATTAATCAAATTTGAAAAAACCAATAAAATTTCTAAAAATCCGAAATTATACTATAATTATTAATTTTTTTAACGAAAATTTGATATATCTTCTTGATCGTCGCCACGATTGCGCCACTGCTTGCAAAGTTTCAGCTCGATTGGATTACGGGAAAAGGGTCAAAAATCGATCCAAAGTTTTTTCGACGGCAAGCCGGCAAGCAAGCAGACGCCACGAGTTAATATAAAGGGAGTAAAAATGGAAGCAATTATCGATACAGAGTGACATAAACATCGCAAATTTTAGGACCAGTTTTGCGGTTGCTAAGCCTAATAGAATTATCATAAATAAAATATTGATATGATGTTTTTTCAGGGTTCAGGTTATTGTTAAGAAAATGGATACTGTGCATGCGGCATAACATCTCAGAAAAATCTCCGTAAGTTTCTGAATGGGCCACGTAATGATTATACCAGGCGCGTGCAGTGCACACAAAAAGCATGACATTTTCCTAATAATATATTTTGAAAAAAAAAACTTAAATAAGAGATATATCTCGTAATATTTCTATCACAATAATTAACATATTATTCAGATTTTAATATTTTATAATATTCTACCAGAAAATATTTAATTTCGATTTTTTTCCAAAAATATTTTTAAATAAAAGTCATGCTTCTCACTGCGCGCCCCTGAACTATACCCATAATTCGATATTCGCGGGAGATGCGTTCCTAAAAAAAGCCGTGAAAAATTTATGTGTTTAGGAAAATTTCTCATAACTTTTTGAACAATTTGCAATCCCACAAGAAGGAGACATTTTGACTAAAAAAATTAGAGCAAAAATCACTCTTTAATGTGACTAGATATAGACTAAGGATGATTCATTTTACAAATACGCCAGTAGCAAGCAGGCGGGTGTGACTAGAAACAAGGAGAGAGTGCTGAAAAGATGGATAAACCAATGTGTTCTTTTTTTAATTCCTTAACTCACTCCATAAGTAATTACTCTTAATTAACGTGAGTCAACTTTCCTGTTAGGCAGAACTAAAGATAATGCAGGTAGTCATCTTGTACGAGTACACATATTGTCATGTATCGTGGCTGCAAGAGGAATTAATGGAACGATGGAATTTAATTACGGATTTATTATTTACTGACTAATTAATTAATCAAACGTACCAAGTCACTTAACACTATTTTAATTTAACTCTATTATTTAAATTAAATTATTTTGTAATTATCACTCGTAAATAGACACTTTATAATCACTTTAACACCTTATTCACTGTTCACTAGAACATTCCACCAATTTCTGCACGTATTATTTCGCTTCGATTTCGCTACGTAAGAACTTTCCACATTATTCGCTGTCGAACTATCGCTCGCCTGGCCACACTGGCCTTCGCAGCTCGCGGCTGTCTTCGCTTCTGTTCCGCTACCAAGCGCGCTAAGAACAACAATAACTCTACTCCCAGGCGCGTCTTATTTATATCTGGCTAATGCTGTATCGTAACTTCTAGGCGTTCCTAGTGTTTAGGAGAACTTTCTCCTGGCTTCCTGGCTTTTATAGATGTTTCTTAATGCTTCCCGAAAGCCCTAGATTACGCTAGTCCATTCTGGAATCTTCGATAGTGTTGTGATAATTTCAAACAACTGTCACTTGACACGATTGCGTGATTATTTTTAGCCTCGTTACAATATGATGGAATGCGCAGATTCTGTAAATGTTTGAAAATAATCCATTTTATTGCGAATATTTCTTCAAAATGAAAATATTGAAAAATGCATCACCGCGAATACGTGAAACCGCGAATAACAAAACTACGAGTATCGAGGGGATATGATTGATCGATACAGAATTTGACCCGGCCCGTACTTAGCGAGTCCGTTCTTAGTGAGTCCCTGGTAAAAGACGATTCTTCCCGAGCATCAACCGTACTCCTCGTTAGTCTGGAGATCAGCGAGCTGCCGTCGTAACTTCGGCCCAGGAAGCGAGTTAAGTGCGGCTTTAACAATTTGCATCGCATTATCGAGGAACCGCTTAGCCGACGAAAAACCCACCAGCCGACTCCTTCCACTCCCGACTGCTACCTGTTCCCGTTTAATTCTTCGCGGCTTCTCCCATCTTTTCAGAATCATGAATATTTAAACATCCCCCAAGTTTTTGCGACAGCCCTGTTTTGTCGCCGCCTGGATATTGTTCCCTGGTGCTGGGCAATTACAAAACCTCTTCGATCGCGAACTAAGTGTACATCGCGCGGTAAAAGCTGGCACAAATGCAGCGTTCACACGTACGCATTTCTTGTATACTGATTGATGAACTAGGAAAAAATTAAAATACAAATTATCAGCATTTTAACAACAGGAAGATTGCAGGAGCGGTGAAATTTTTAAAGTGAATTGATACGAAATAGATGAAATGCTAATTAAAAAACAAGGTAAAAAATTAAATATTCTCACTTTCCCAGTTTTCATTACTATGTTTCATACTTCATAACAACGCACGTATTGAATAACGTTCGGAGTCTATAAAAACATAATATTTATTCAAATTTCAAGTACCAATTTTTTTTTTATAAATTTGTTGCTCTCATAGATTTAAATACGCACTACCACACAGACAATATTTTCTCGTTGCGTTCTAAACATGGCAGCGCGCCGTCCGCCTATTCATATACACTAACGTTTGCGTTCTTTGAATACGTTTTCCGAGCTAGCTTTTACCTCGTTATCTATACTCAACGTTTCATAGCGATTACGTAATCTATATTTGTGATAAAATATATATCCTCGTTTAATAAAAATTAACCTACACATGGGATGTTCTCCCAAACCAGGGCGAGGCTCATGTCACCCGTGAAAGAGTATGGCGTAGAAAGAGAGCAAGAAAAGGGTTCTGAATATCAAAAAAATACTAATTAAATATACTTACAGAAATGACTTGTTACTGTCGAAAAGATATTGTGTAGATACGATACGCTTCCCTGAATTTAATATCATTGAGTCTTTAAATAAATAGCGTCCTGTATCCATAACCCTGCAGATATTACAATTTTTATCAATAATATACCAGCAAAACGAAATAGTCCAATAGATTTACCAGTTTGAGAAGGATGCTACCATTAACAGTTCTAATCACCAAGATGACAATAATTTCAGGATTAATTCTCTTGCAAAATCTTTGTCCGACTCCTGTGTCAATTTCTACGAACTGGACTAAGTCAGTGACAGTTTAGCTATATCGTACGCGATATTTTTCCATTGTCTTTATACATTATTTATACTCACGATCTCGTGATGGAATTGCAAACTGTTTTTTGCTTCATTAGAAAACAAAAGTTGTCTAACAAATATTATATTATTATTGATACAGATTCCTAAGAATAATTATTATTTCATGACTAGATCCGCGCGGCGCTGTGTATCTGGGCTACAGAACCGATTAAAATTTCTAGAATACTTATTTTATACTACCTACTACTGATCAAATAATTGCGTGACTTTAAACAGTATGTAGTAGATATAAGTGTTGTGCCTTTGCTCTTATTATATATTTATTATAAAAAATAGTATACACATTTCTTACACATAATTATGTTCTTAGACAGATATATATTTAAAATATTTTTTTTGTTTTCAGTTACAATTGGAATGGGTCTAAATAAAATGAAGCATATTCAAATTCTATCACTGTGTATATTGAGTGAAGACAAGTATTTAAATACATTTACTGTACGAATTCTACACCTTAAATATGTAATATGTTTGTATGCGAATGTACATTTGGCCAACACACATTTTAAGTGACTAATAAAAGGGAGCCATTTTCAGTCGTTATTTTTTTTATGGACGACGATATAAAAGCTAATTTAATATTCTTGCGAGTATCACAGCTTTACAGTTATACTGAAAACATATTATAATCACAGTAAAAAAAATGAAATAATTTTTAGGCATATTTCAGAGTAAATAAGTAAAAAATGTCGTATTTACATAAAAAATAATGTATTTCTTTAAAACCTCTTATCAAAAAATATATATCTCATTACCAGCGACGATATCTAAACTGGTTTATGTGGATGACATATTTCAACCATAGATGGCGATAGTAAAAATACAACTCACATATGAAACAAGTTGTACAAAGTTAACATCTACACGTCTTCCAAAAATTTCACAGATGTGGTAGTCTATCATGGGTGGAATTGTGAACGTTACATTGTGTAAAGTGTAGAATAGTTCGTCGTAAGCTCAATAAACATCCGAAAAGACTTGCTTACCTACTTCTCCATATAAAAAATAGCTTCATCTGTATGAGACGTCTGTAATATATATTTTTTGTTTTTTTTTTTCAATTTACATTTATTTCATTTGATACCAAATATTTTACTTCTCCCGTAATGAGAATACTTGTATTTTTTTATATTTTTCAAATCTAATTTATTCAACCTGCATACAAGAAATGCTTGTGTACACCAGCTTTTACCGTTCAATATATTATACACGTAGTAGGTATTGCTTAAATAATATTTTTAAATGTATAACAAAATAAAAAAAATCATCTTACGAATTAATTTTGTATATTACTGATACGTTTGAAAATGCAGTAATTTGAAGCTTCAATTAGACGAGAATAATAAGGGTTTGTAATTTTCACCCCCTGGTTTTGCTCAATTCGCTGAGGTGGCATTGCTCAATTCGATATGGCGCAGTACCTAATTCGAAACCATTCGGAGAATACTTTTGTAAAAGCTTTTTACTATTCAAAACTTTGTTCCGTCAGAACCTTCCTGAGTGAAGTTAGATTACTTTGAAATAGCCACGTTAATTATGAATGATTTTAATACATTTAGATAACCGGAACCTTTGTGTAGCTTCCCTCTCGAGAGTTAAAACAAAGAGTGTCCCTTATCGGGGTGAGTGTATTTCAGGGCGGAAGGCTACCCTATCGACCGAATTATTACAAACTGAAAGTTTCCTTCTATTGTCCGAAGAAGAAGAGCCGATATGTTTTACGTGGTCCTAAACATATATTAAATATTAATCAAATTTGAATTAATGATCGGAGATAGCATCTGCAGTACTTCCATACTTTGACTGTTGTGTATTACTATCAGAATTGTTAAAAACATAAAGATTTATTTATTTCATACGAAATATTTTTTATATATTATTAATAATAGTAAATGAAATGTTAATATAACATAATTCTTTTTGCAAACCTTTTAAATTTATTTAGTAAGTTATGTAACTGCCACGTGTTTATTTTTAATTTTTGTTAATGTGTTTACTTTCAATTTTAATTTTTAGTTTACGTTGTTTCCTGATGAAATGACCATTGTCTCTGAAAAATGTTGATTAATCAATAAATAATAGTTATTTAATATAAAGTTTTTAATTTTTATAAATATATAATAATAAATTATAATATTACCGCAAAGCTATTTGGCTATTATTGATGAAAAAATATATTATGTCTTTTAATTCGATAGCCTGACAACACAACATTGATTCATTTTAAGCTAGCTAAAAAGAAAAGAAAAACATTTTTTACAAATATTCAAATAGCCTTAAAACTTGAATATACTAAAAAATTATAAATAGCGTTATGCGTGTGAATTTTATAACTACCACCTTATTTTAACGTATTGATGAATTTAAAAACTCTTTTTTTATAGTTAAGTTTTAATATTATTAAACCATCGAGTTTATACCTAGGTGAAAGAAATACATACATAAAACATACTAAACATTAATTAAACAAATCTAATACGATTTTAAACAATATCAAGTGGTCGGAGATTCAAGTCTTGTATCGGAAGACTAGGTTAGTGCTATGCTTGTGTGTAAACGTTTGAAAAGTCTAAGAACAAATTCTGATAGCAGAAACGTAAAAATCAATAATTTTTGTAAGAATGTGTGTTAAAGGCGCAGCAAAAGATTCATGCCAGAATATACCTATGTTGATAACAAATGAATAAATAATTACAACGAACTTTTTATATTTTTTTATTACCTGCATTCTGAAAGGACATTACGGACTATTAGTTTTATGTCAATTTTAACAAATTTACACGAAGTTAAAACGTCTTTCGGAATTGGTTTTTATTTTACATCGATTAACATTTGTCGCTCTTATATATTTTTTTTATTTTATGATTGGATAGTAAAAATTATTAATTTAATTATCTTAATCTAAATCTTAAAATTCCTAATAACATAACATTAATTGCAATTTATTTTTGGACACAGGAAAAAACTTTCTCAATTCTGCATTTAGGACCCCATAGCAAAGCCTTTCTTTCATAAGGCTGATGTCATCGAACAGTGAAAATCTGAGAATGATAAAACACTATTTTGCTTCACAAAACTAAGATAAAACCAAAACATCTTAAAACATTTTTAAAAAACTTTTTTTAGGGTATCTGGGGGTATTTTTTTGATAATATTTTGAATGAAGGTAGGTACGCAAATTCCTTCTACGTCATTTTATTAACACCTACCAACACAAAATAATTAAAGCGGAACTGGTTTTCAAAGTCATTCTAACTGGTTGTACCTACGTTTCATTCCCCCTATCATATTTTATTCCATTAAACTGCGGTCGGAATACAAACGAAACCACGATAGCTCCGTACAATAATATAATCGATAATGGCGGTCGATTGTTTTGCAAACCAGTTTTGCATAACAAGCGAATGATCATTAAAATATATTTAACCGCTGAATTTCTGTAACTCGTTTATTTTTGAATCGAGGTTCTACTTTTCAAAATAATTGCGCTAATTTAGAAAGTTATCAGTCACAAAAAACTGTTCTTAACCTGATTTTAAGAATACGCCTCGGCATGTCGAACTGTAAATGATAAAGTGTTATATTTTCATTTCATTCATATATTTGTTACCTGCAAATCCCACGTCTGGTAAGACGTATCTAGCCCAGGTACCCATTATGTACAATTGTGAACTTAAAAGTGTCTACAATCTATTCTTATTTCCAACAAAATTTGACTTACTTATACATATATCCATTGACGTATTATAATACAGACACGTTATTCCCATTCCGGCCGGCTTCCATATGTAGCAAATATTGCATTGAAAAAGACAACAAATCACGGCACACTTATTTCACAAACGCTCTGCGTGTAGACAGAAAAATCAGGTACTTTAAAGTCACGGTGACTAAAATAACATACTCATCATTACAATAGTGTACAATACTCTGTTCCTTTTTTTCCCGGGATTTTGTTCGGAATGGCGTCGTTCCCGATCACAAAGAAGTTCCGTTCGATAACGAATGCAAGTAAGGCAATTACCTTACTTTTGAATTGCCAAGTAACGTATCTACAGTTTATAACATCATTGCATATATCTGTAATTATTATTTTATGGATAAGATAAGGTTAATTTTATTTTAATATTGTAAAGTATAGCTGATCATTTAAAACAGGCAGTCGGAAGACAAAATCATCCAATACGATCTATTTCACATAAAGTTCGTTTTAATATTTTTAAAATAAAATAAATATTAAAAAAATAACACGTAAATTTAATTTGCAATTTCTTAAAATATTTAAATATTTTATACAATATGCAAACAATTTATTGAATATATTATATATTTTTTGCAGATTATTTGCCAAAAATGCGTTTTCTAAAATATGTGGAAAGTTTATTTTGGTACTTTCAGGATTATAAACTTGGATTATAAACTTTGATTATAAGCATGTTGGGAACAACACAAATATGAGCAGATAAACAAATGGCATTTTCCTTCTAAATCGGCTGAAAATAAAAATATACACATATGTTAAAATGTATTATACTTCTTATATTTCTGTTATAAAATTGCAATATGTTTAATATTATAATAAAGCAGCACATAAATTTCACAATGAGATTATTTATGAGAAAACAATGTATCATTAATTCAGTTTTAGAAAGCAGTATTGTTTCGCAGTAAACTTCACAAAAAATAATAAATATTTTAACTACTCAGCTTAACATTGCGATAGGACATAAATATCGATCTGACTTTCACAATATTTTCATGATAGGTGAACTAGAATAAAAAATGTATTCTTCTTTAGCGGCCCCATGGGACTCGGAAGTCCCTGTCACAATAGAGAACCATTAGAATACCAATAGTATTATATAACATGTATCAAGAATACCAACAGAGTACACCAGTGGAATCTATACTAATATATAAAGAGGTAAAATTTGTAAGTTTGGATGTAGGAGGTAATCTCCGAAACTACTCATCCGATTTCAAAAATTCTTTCACCAATATTTAGAATGGACCTTCAAAGTGGACATAGGTTATATATTATACCTTTCAGATAAAATAGTTTTTCGTGGTGACCTATTTTACAACTTAATTCGACGAAAAAATGGTCGAGCGATACGTTTTTTACGAACGCTGCCTTAACGGTAAGAGATATTTAAATACTTTCTATTAAGAATATTCAAAAAGCTCTATAAAAACTTCACGACTACATATATCTACTTATTTTTTTTAATTGTTTTTATTATTTATTAATTAACGCCCAATACATATTACAACAGATAGGTAAAGTGTACATTAACAGAATATATAGTTTAAAGAAAAAGAAAAAAAATAAATAACACGTAAACATAATGTATGTTTGCATGTATAGTTTAAAGAAAAAGAAAAAAATAACAACATGTAAAAATAATTTATGTTAAAGTTAATACAAAAATTGATAAAATATGAATAAAAGTTTATGTTTTAGTCTACTAAAAATCTACGCGTGCAAAGCCGCGGGCATTGCTAGTATATCTATAAAAAATAATTTTCCATTTTAAATTTAAAAATCTAATAAATGCAGATTTTACATTTCTGATAGTTATTCAGTCTCACCGCAGTTACTTTGATTAAACATCGTAGTTACGTAGACTCTTTTCTGTATGTGAGATAATTTTTTCGCATATTACTACATACATGATTCATACGCACGCGGTATCAAATTAAGATTCATAAAGAAAAGTAGACAGATATTGGTACATTCAAATTCTTTCCGAAATACTAAAATCACAATGAGATTTACTCACATGCATCCATTATATTTTTTTAAAACATTTAGTAGAGAATATTGTGGCATTGAATTTTCAGTTTTTTTATTATTTAATTTTTAATGAGTACGCAAAATTTTTGCGAAACTCGTATTGATGATTTTTTGCCTCTCATTTGTTCATTTGACGCGAGATATATAAAATATTCACATATGGCAAAAATTCGCAGCAGTTCGGTACCCAACCATTCGATGAACCCTGGTACTCTACGTAATTTAATAAATGCTCTTGAATGAAATATTCGCCCAGTGCTCTGTCTTCAATTTTTCTTATTGCGAATTTAATACGATTTGAAATCTAAGCCCTGTAAAATTTCATTACATCAATCGATCCCTTTTGATGTTCGAATCGAATGAAAATATTATTTCGATGATAGAAAAACACCCAAGATTGCCATTCCAGATGAAATTCGATTTAGCAAAATCAAACGAGAGCCGTCTTTTTCCTACGTAGAAACTGATTTTTTTGCAACGTTTGAAATAGGACCCTTTGAGGGATAGGTGCCTTTGCATATATTTTGATGCATCAGGGTGGATAGCAATCCGGTAATGTAATTTTTTTTATCTAAATATAATAATTTCGTGTCTCTCTAACGGTCCGTAACTTTCTGGAATGACACGCAATCTGCATACTCAGGCAACACGCAAGGGTCGCTTTCGCTAAATTACATAGTGTTTAAATTTTATATTATTATTTAATTAGAACAAACAAGGTCAATTTAAAAAAAACGAATGGTTCTCTATTCATGAATTTTCAGCTTCGAAATCCTGCAATTAGGCTAGTTAATAATTATGGCTATATACCGCTAGTAAACATGTTGAAAATTAAATTTTAAGTATAGTATAAAGCGTGTAAAAGTAAAGGCAGTTAATATTCAAATGAAAAAATTTTAATATTTCGAATGCATTCACCGAGGATTACTAATTTAGAATGTACTGAAGTCGAGATTTTATAGCAAATATATCGCTGTCCCTTCCAAAATCATATTTCCAAATCAATTTTAAAAGAAAGCAAATATAGCAATATTCTCGTAGTATCAAAGCATAAGCAGCAATAACAAATGCTTGCTGTAAATCTGGAACTGCATCCACCTTTTATCCTTGGGTTTCAGTCACTAAACGTACAAGTACCTACATCAAACTGTGTTCTAAAATTTGAACTTAAAAAAAAACTAACCCTTAAAAACCAAGTTTTTATAATACTCCCTTTCTCTTTTTTACTGTTTACAATTTGATATTCTATCAACATATTCCTCTTGCTTTAAGTTCACGTGGAAAATCTATTTCATGTATATTATTATCCTTAAAACTTATAGAATATTGAAAACGTAATAATTGGTATAGGGGGGCACGGCGTCGGCGAAACCGTCTGATCGGACCCATGGCTCGAGTCAGACTAGTTGAAACAGGTTTCGCGCCTTCTCCGCGCGTCGGGCTCTTTTCTCATTTGAATGGTTTCCAATTTGAAAAAACCGTTAAAATTTCGAAAAATCCAAAATTATACTATAATTAAATTTTTTAAACTAAAACTTGTAAGATCATTTTTATCATTGCCACGAGTCTGCCTGCAAAGTTTCATCTCGATTGGATCACGGGAAAAGGGCTAAAAGTCGATCCAAAGTTCTTTCGGCAGACAAGCAGACGCTACGAGTTAAAAGAAAGGGAGTAATAAAGTGTGTTTTCACAAAACATCTGTTTTATAACTCTACTTATATATATATTGAGAGGCCTTTCGCCTTTTGAGGGCATAATCAATCATGAGGATATTATCAAATACGTTTTCATAAAAAAATACACATCAGACATAATAATTTTGTTGTCTGTCCGTCTGTCCGTCCGTCTGCCTCGTAACTCCGTGTAAAGTCAGTAATTTCTTTCGAATTCACAGCTAAAAAAACAAAATGGCCGGAGATGGGACTTGAAACCCGGGCCAGCAAACATGAATCTGTCGCTCAACCCTTGCTGCTATCGCCGCCTCTCCGTGGAGCGTCAAAATACTATAAATATATTCTAGGGCTTAGCAAAGTTGCGAACCAATGTTCCGTCATTTTTGACGGGTTACAGCTATATTTAAAATAGTGCAGTGTTACTCTTTTAGTCACCCCATTTGGAACAAAAAGTCAGCCAAGAAGAAATCAAAACATGATATTATTTAACGAAATCACTTCCGTCAATTATTCTGAAGCTTTTAACAATCCTGTCGCGTTCAGAAAGACTAAGTCCGCCATTTTGAGTTAAAATGACATCTTACTGTCAAATGCTTCTTAAAGTACACTTGAAGCTGTCATTTGAAAAGGGGTAACAGTCCAATTTTTGTCAAATTGACTTTTTTTCGATAGTATTATTATAGACGAACTTTATTTGAAAGAATAAGCTTTTTTACACGGTATCAAATGTATGAAAAATCTCACAATCACTTTATTGTTGGACCAGTTTGACAATTGAGAGATGTACTGGCTCTTCAGAAAAAAATACTCGTGAAAGTAGAATGGTATCTACTAATAATAAAAAATTAAGACCTTAAATAAATCCGAAAGACCAGAAAATATTTTATTTAGAAATTTCTGTTTAGCCGACAACAGAAGCTCAAGAAAATCACCATAAATAGTATCACAAGTACCTACTTACGTAGTAGTAAATGGGTACTTGTACAATTTTATTTCACTCTATGACGATCAACGATGTTCTACACTCAAAATTATTGTGAGAGATTCGATGTTTTCTCGTGTTAAAAATTATTTATTGAAATGTTATTGTGGCCATGAATTTACATAAGCAAACATATGAATGTGAATAATCCTGCATTTTTATGTACATATGTAGGATTCTTTATATTTTAAAGTATTAAATAATGATTTTTTTTAAATATTTTTTCACAAAAAACGGTAAAAATATGTGTCTTTATTTTTGATTAAAATAGAAAAATCACAATTAAAGCGATATTATCTAAATAATACAACATGTACTCGTTAAAATGCTCTCAATATTTTTTATAAAAATAAATGTTTTTACCGGTTTACATTAAGAGACATGTTTTTGTATTTGCTTTATAAATATTTTCCGTGGATAAATATCATTCATTTTTGTGTCTTATTAATTTTAATTTCTTTTCCTGATATTCATTATTATTTCTATTTATTATTCTTTCTTCTTATTCTGATTACATAATTTATATTTACCTCCAGAAAAATACGTCATTTTCTTCTCAATTTGTTTCCAAAGATAAATAATAAACAATGTTGTCGATATTTTAAACCATCCTCGCATATTTTATGGAAAAGCAATCATAACAAAATGTTTCAAAACAAATCCTTCATTATCTCTTTTAAATGGAATATTGTCCTCTCTTCAAGATATCAAATAATTTTAAATTGTTTTAAATAATGGGCTTTCAAAATGGCGTCTGTTTTGACGACTGAATAAGAAGAGGCGATTGACAAGTCCTCAATACAAGCGATTATCTGTAGGAAACGATCTGAAAAGGCATTGAATGAAGCCTCCGAAATGCTTCTTGGAATATTTCAAATAAATTTGATGCCAACCTTGGTTCAGTGGGAGATAAACGATCTGTATTGTTCCGCTTTGGTTTTTTTTTTTAAAAAAACGCAACCTTGTAGTGTGTAACATGCGATATTTTAAGGTTGTTGGGAAGTGTTTAAACAATGAATGTTAATATCAAATCTATACGTTAAACAATGAATCAATATGTGTAGTGCGTGTTACAGTTCAATGATCAAATCAATCATGTAACTCAATGTTATCAAGTTAAAAAATAACAACTTACAATTCATTGTAGTGAAATTTCAATGGATAATTAAAAAAAGACATTGTGTTATTGCGTTGTCAAAGTTCAGAACCTTAAAAATATTTTTGAGGATAAACTTCACCATGAATGGATTTCCAACAATAAAAACTGTACAAACAGTATTTCACCTAAAAATTATTGACTGCCTGTGATGCTCATCAAAAATGACGACTTAAACCAATATCATGTTCACATCTCAATAAACTAACTTCTTAAAATAGCGTATCTCACAGTAAGTAGCAAAAACTTCGAGGAAGTCCTTTTTCAATTTTTTTCAACAAAGTTTCATGAGAGCAATGTATATTGAACTTTAAAAATTCATTCGCTTTTGTACAAAATAAATAAAATGATTATTATTTTGCACGAAAAATATTTTTTTTCTTGATTTCTCTCCAGCAGGAAAATTATAGCGGTGGATTTTAAATTGCACCAAATACATTTTTTTGCACACAGTTAAGAGGGAATATTGATAAAAATTAATATTCAATAATACTTTAAAAAAAATATTTTACAAAAAGTAAAGTTGAACGATCGATCATTTACGGATTTGTGTTGATTTAAAATGATAAATAATCAATTCAGAATTTCCCCAATCAGCGAAAATAACTTTCATGATAATATAACCTATCCACCCCCAGGTAGCATTCCAGAAATAATTCCAGTGGCAAATATTAACTTCTCTAACGATTATTACTTACAGTGAAATACTTTTTAAAAAATGCGAATCTTAAAACGTTTATGGAATGATTAGAGATCTGCTGACTGATTATTTTTAAATTGAATATTTATTTATTTTCGGTTTTTACTTTCTTCGTATAAAAGCTTATTAAAAATTGAGTGACCGGGAATCATCTCTACATACAAATTTAATGAATATACAATTTTATTTTATACAAAACTATTTTTATTTAAAAAGTATGTTTTTTGTAGATAATTTACGAGTGTATTTTAAATATTCTACGTTAGTCTTTAAACTTAACATATTGATAAAAGTGGTCAAATCTAGACGTAAGTTCATTTTTTAATCACGTAGATAGCTACTTTCGTATATTATCGTATTATATATCATACTATATCGTAAATATATCGTTTACTCTATACTCCCGTAGTGTAAATAAACACCGCAAAATTACGAAGTAAGAACAGAATCGAAATGACAGAAAGCATTTATATGAAATATTATAAATATATATGTACATTTTTTATATATTTCGCTCAAACGTGCTAATCAACTTTATATTTAATAGTTCGAGATAAGAATCACGAATCACTATACATATTTTCAGATACTCTAAATTTGAGTTTCAGTTTCTAGATTTATTTATTATTCTAACAAGATGATAGAACGAAAAGGAATTATGCTATCGAAATCTCTCGTAATCTGTGAAACTCTCCACAACACTACGGAATAAACTGGGACATTATCATAAGCTCTGGAAACATCGAGAAAGCGATTTTATTTATATAAAGAGGTCGACCGGCTACTGACATTATTTTGACGTTTAACCAGTGTGACATTAGCAGTGATAAAACCGTAACAAGTGCAACGCGTGATTAATCGAGTGACAGATACTCGTGCGAATTACCTACCGACGAGCGAGAAGTTTTTCTAGTGAGAAATTGAACGGGATATTCTCGAAAGTGATCGAAACGATAGAAACCGCGTAATTGTTGCAAAATAAGTATGTGAGATATTCTAGAAATATTTAGTGACTGTAAATTTAAGAACAGTGCATTTCTCTCGTTAGTGTAATGTTCTGAAAAAAAAATTGCAAATGTCTGGCTGAAAGTTTTAGATTCAATATAATATCATTAATAAATGTATAAGGTGTAATTTTAGTATATAGACGAAATCTTCACAAGTTATTTCGTTTAATACACTTTTTTCTAAATATCCACTTTACTTTTTGTATACATGTATACCTTACACATCGACTGATTATATTATATTGAATCTACTTTCACCCAGATGTGTACAAAAAAAATTTCAGAACATTATACTAGTTGCGGAAATCGTACCTTTGAATTAGTTCAACCAAGACAGTTTACAACCACTCGAAAACGGCCTTAAAAAATATGTCTATTTGTGATTTTTCACACCGATCATCAGATAGCCAAATAACTCTTTCGGAAAAATCTTTTCACGAAACACAAAAGGTCGAAATGCTTTCGGCAAAAAAGCGGATCTCGCCCTTCCACTCACCCGTAATTGTTTTATGAAGGGAGGAACCTTTTTTTCTCAATATTGTATTTTTCTCCAGAAAATTACCGGGTTACACGTCATCTGTCAGCGCTCGGGGCGCTTTCGCGCCAAAATTATGGCGCGCTAAGTTCCCGGCGATAATTCAATATGGACGGACGGCGGAAATTCGGCTCAAATCGCTTACTTACGGGGATCAGATAAAAGAATAATGAGATTTATTAGGACATGTGGGTTTCTTGGATATAATAACAAGAGAAATTAAAATGCTCCAGAGTTTAGCCAGCAAATAAAAAAAATAACCCATAAAAACCAAGTTTTTATTATACTTCCTTTCTCATTGAATCAGGTTTCGTGCCTACTGCACGCTTTAGGGTCATTACTCATTTGTATTGATTCCAATTTGAAAAAACCATAAAAAATTTAAAAATCCAAAATTATACTATAATTATTTGAAAAAAACAAACGAAAATTTGTTGGACCATTTTTATCGTCACCACGAGTTTGCTTGCAAAGTTTCAGCTCGATTGGGTCAAAAGAAAAGGGTTAAACATCGATCCAAAGTTTTTCCGGCAGACAACAAACCGCAGACGCTACGAGTTAAAAGAAAGGGAGTAATAGATTTTCTTTTGTATATCTTTTTCTATATGTCCATGCCATACATCTCCAACTTATCAAACTGATATTTCGGATTAAATTGTGGGGTCTATCGGCAGTATACAAATAGCCCATAAAACTGATCACAATACCCGTAACAGCCGTATAAGCCTGACAATATTTTTAAGAAAAAACTAAGAAACTTTAGTGGTCATGATCTTGTATTCTATATGGGCATTAATTTGAGCGGACAGCCAATCAAGAGGCCAAAAACGCAGCAGCGATGGAGAGCCCCGCCGCTGCCTCATTCCGTCTTTGTCCTTTCGATTGACTAGAAGCATTAATCTTAAAAGTGTAATTTCACGTATAATATCAATTTATCCGCAATAAATTCAATTTCATTAAGCTATGAGTAATATTATTTATTTATTTTAATCTTACCACACATGACACGACACATTCTATTAACATCGGAAGATTCCGTTAGTAGGGTGGGAATTTTTCCTACACGCCACCAAATTGGTGATCGTCAATCTAGCAATGAATTCAGAATAGTTTAATAACACAATAATGTACAGAAATGTTTAAAATTAAATTTAGAAGTATATCCCACTGCATTTACTGTTTAGAAATGGTCGACGGAAAAAAGGTTCAATGTGCTTTTAGAGACAAAAAAAGGTTTGTCTCGAACGGCAATCAAAAACTGGAAGAAAGTCATTCCAGAAATGGGAGAGACGATGGCGAAATAATTAGTTTGAGAAGTTTTGGGACCAAAGCCGATAGCTGGTATCATGTGGCGACAGCAAATACACTCGTAAACAATGTGGCGCCGGCAAGGAACCTCCGAAAAGATTTGAATTACCGAGGCCAAACTCTGAGACATGCCAAAAGTCGAGACTGAAGTATCACGCTGGAAGAATAGAGAAGAAAATTTTCCACGGCTATTTAATATATTTATATATCCCACGTCCTGTATTACTAAACAGAAAACGTATGTTTTGTATGTTCCTAATATATAAAATAAATAAATGTGATTAAATAAGATTACTCGTATTACATAATTAAGGAAGTATTTATTTGATTTTGATAGGTTCGTATTGTTTATACATAAGTAATATTTTTTAACTATTACACTAGAGTTTTCAATGTTGAATATTTATTCATTTCCTCTCAAAGTATTGGTAAAAATTTGCTGTTAACGAATTATTCATCATTTATTTCATACAATATCTTAATTATCGTTAAATTATCTATTATTTCTTTATTTTTGTTTTTTTTGTGAAGGTTTTGTTTTATTTTTATTTTTATGAAGGTCCGTCCACCTAGAGTCGTAAATAAATAAATAAAAATATTCCGAGAAATAGAACATCCTACTCAAAATACTTTTTTATTTAGCATATGCAAGGCATTCAATGATAAATGTATCGATATAGACATCTTCAGTGTTGGTCTCACCACATCGCAAAGACTCCTATAGATTATGTGCACTCCATTCCAACAACACTCAACTATCTCATCTTAGCACTACTTAAATAACAGAATTATAGTAAATTAACATCACTAAATCGACTTTGGCCAATCACTCGCTGCATCTCATTCCCTCCACCACGACTCCAACTTTCTCACCCTTTTCCCCATCTCTATTCCCAATATCCACTCATTGACTAATTTATTCTTGTACTTTTCATATTCAATCGCTTATCATTATTTTACTTTCATATTTTTTATTGCTTACTGTAAATTTTTTTTAAATACTCTCTTATCCAACTTTGTACTTTATTCACTACGCTTTAAACATCTGTGAATTTTTGTAATAGGTTTATAAAATGTACGCTATACTCCAACATTATAATGATTGAAACTGTTATGATTCCTTACTAAATAAATAAATATGTTTTGTAAACATAACATACACAAAACTGTAGTACTTTTGTAAATTTTTACAATATACGTTTTATTACGTGATAGGGAAGAAAACATTTTGGTGTTTTCATTCCCGGGATCCCGGAAATCCAGAAATTTCACAGGCACCGAAATCCCGGTGCTGTGCTATTGTCAAATACCGAGATTACGGTGCTAGCAGAAATTTTGAACGTAGGTAAGACTGGGGCAAACCGACACGCTTAACATAAAGCGTGAAAATATACAGAAAAATACATACAAAAAACAAATATAATTATGCAGGATTATTAAAAAACACAAGATTAACGAAATAGGTGTATTTAAAAAAATATATTTATGTAGTTATACATGATATAAACAAAAAAGTAAAAATCGAAAGACTGTCCGTCTGCCCCTTAAGAAGGGGCAAACGGACATCTATTCACTATCTTCAATATAACATTGTACACATCTGAAAACAGGTTCTCTTCCATTTAAATCACATGTAACGTGATACCAGACATTACACTCAAGACACTGAACCCAATTTTCCCTTTCTTTATAGATACCATTGCAAGAACCACAGTTCTCGGTTTTGTTCTGACATTTAATATTGCTTCTTTTTTGATTTTTTTTATATTTTGGAGTATCTTTTTAGCTTTTAGTTCAGAAATAAATTTGCTGGTGGTAAAGATCCTGGACTCAGTCCCTTTACGTCCTTTTCTTGAAGTTTTTGTGTCTCCAGATGTTCCAGGTAATGGACTGATTTGCTCAAATGTACTTGGAGCCATAACCGTTGTGTCGGTTGTATTTGTAGTATCCATGATTTCATCACTTATCAAACTTTGTAATGCCATGTTTTCAAAAGAAGAATCATTTGTATTTATTACTAATGGTGTATTTTTTACGACACTATTCATTGAAGTTGAAGGATTTTGAGGTGGTGTTAATGGAACAATAATTTCCGATGGTACTGAGAGTTGATTTTGGGAATGGAATACAGAAGATGGTAGAAAAACTTCTTCGTGGAGATGATTCGGATCAAATGGAAATATTCCACAGCTCTTGAAGCCATTGACAGCATTACCAACAGTTGCCGCTTGATTCCATGCTACTTTTAGTAGAGATCCAAATGTAGTTTTGGTTATTCCACTTCTTGGATAATGACGTAAATATACGCGGCAAATTTCGTTGTAACGAATTTTTAATGGAGCAAAAAATGACACATCTAGTGGTTGCAATTGGTGAAGGTGCACATTGTTTTCGATAGCTTTTTCAAGGGCGTCGGGGTCAGAACTATGGGATCCACGCCCATCTAATATCAATATAACATGTCCTGATGGTTTATGTTGTATAAAATGATCTAAAAACATTGCAAAATGTTCAGACTGCATATATCCACTGTCAGATAATACAACCTTTGTTCCACTGGGCATACCAATTTCGTATTCGGGATTTTGTCGCTTTCCTTTCATTATTACGAAAGGCGGCATGTACTGGCCACTGGCAGAGCAACAAGCCATCAGGGATACAGTTTCCCCCTTTTCGGCATTTGTCTGGCAAAACACGCTACGCTTGCCACGTTGCGATATAACTTTTTTAGGTTTATATATCAGTTGTAAACCAGTTTCATCGCAATTAAAAATATTACCAGGCTTATCAAAAAGGTCATACATTGTCATTAAATGTGAGAGATTATTATAAAATATGTCAGCATGAGCGTGTGTCAATCCCTTAGCACGAGCATAAGACAAACCTTCAGCAACTCGAACACTTAGGCAAGAGTGCCTTTTTAAAAACTGCCTGCACCATTCCTTACCAGCCATTTTATCTTCATTATTAAAATGATATCGAATTCCATTGACAAACACAAAACGGTATACCAACTGACGTAAATCTTTAAAATTTAGCCCATAGCCAATTTTATCTAATTTTAAAAGGTATTCCACCAGTTGTAGTTCGTTTTTTTGTCCAATGCACGTATGATCGCCAAATTTAGGCATGTTTTCATCTTTTTCAACTCTTCTCCGCAATGTATTTCTTGGAATATTGAACGTTTTAGCAGATATTTGAAGCGGCATTTTGTCAATTTTGACGGCTTTACTGCTAAAGACATAGACTCTTCACTCCAGTTACATCTTTCAGATGTTCTTTTACGATTACGCACCATGACCTACGACAGACAGGGAATAATTAAAATGAGATAAGCTATGTCCGTTTGCCCCTTCAACACAGTGTCCGTTTGCCCCAATAGACCATAGAAATTATAAATAAAAATAATCAACAGATGGCAATAGTAGTATGACTTTGACAACCCTAATACACTGCACTGACATTAGCTAAATACGATGGAAACATAACCTCAAAAAACGAACTTCTGTTTAAACAGATATATTCATATCATTATAAGGAAAATACAGTTGTTTGGTAATGTTACTTACTAGTAGGTTGACAGTGATCACCAAAAAATATAAATATCTCAAACGATTGTTTAGATATGAAAGGATTAATGTTCACAGGCGGAGCGCAACACTACTGCCGTTGATAAAAATACTCACAATGGCGGCGAACATGTATTAGTATCTTTGACTGGAGCAAAACGTTAAGGGGGTGTCCGTTTGCCACCATGTCCGTTTGCCCCAGCCTTACCCTATTATATTTTTTATTTTTTTGTTTCACATTTTCGGCATTGCTGCAACCGTGGTTTAACCATTTTGTTTCCGCCAACAGATATTCTTTTTTCTTTTGAAGTAGGTAGGTGTATCGTTTAGAAAGAATGAAAATATTTTAAAAAAAAATTACTTAAGTATTTATCGAATAAATTAAAAGTATTCCATAAACATAAAAATATCAAAGGAATTAAAAAAAACATTAAATTATTTAGTTAATTATGTAGTCAATTAAACTCATTTATCCATAGTATCACTCATTTATTCAATGTTTTACTAGAAATAAATTGAAAAAAAGCTACGAGTATGAAAAGTCAACACTACCTACTAACTTTGGACGGGTTTTTTCGCTATCGAGAAAAACAACAAAAATAAGATCATAACTTAATGATGTAATATTATATTTTAATCTTATTGAGGTCGCATTTTAAATCTCAAAATATTGAATGAGCTTTTTTAATTGTATAATTTATCTTTTATTATATTTGCAATTTGTATATGGGGTGATTGTTCCATTTGAATAGGTTGAGTAGTACAGCAACATGTGTCATTTGAATATAGACCGGATGGCACAGCAACATGCCCCATTTCAATAGGTTAAAATGGGGCATGTTGCTATGTCATCCGGTTCAATAGGTTGGTACAGAAGTAATTTGAGTATAAACCAAATGGAAAACAACATATTCCATTTGAAGAGAGTGAATGAATGATGAAGCAACGTGTTCCATTTTAAAACAGGGTGAATGACACAGCAACATATTCCATTTAAAGTGGGTGAATGAATGATGAAGCAACGTGTTCCATTTTAAAACAGAGTAAATGACACACCAACATATCCCATTTGAAGAGGGTGAATGAATAATGAAGCAACAAGTTCCATTTTAAAACAGGATGAATTACACAGCAACATATCCCATTTGAAGAGGGTGAATGAATGATGAAGCAACATGTTCCATTTTAAAATGGGGTGAATGACACAGCAACTTGAGAATTTGAAGACCAATCGAAAGGCACCGTTCTGATTAACTTTCATCACATATCTGTGCAGGCAGTGAAAAACTGATTATTTCTTGTTGCACAAGGCATTACATGCAAATAACAACCGACATTACGAATTTCCGCACTTCAATAAAAATACCATTACGCAATTCGGCTATGATTCGCCCGTTGGACTGTTGCTAATACCGTTCAATAAAATAAATCAAGAAGCACATTCTATGTACATTTACTTTTACTTCATACATATCTCGTACAGATTTAAATTCGATACACCAAAATTATATTTTTTGCAATGCTGGAAAAGATTGCGTAAAATATTTACTTTTACAACATTCTGAGATTTTTTCGTTTAGTTCAATGACGCTTAAAGAGGTCACTCATCATGCAGGTGCACTTTCTCATCATGCAATTACGTATATACCATCGTGTTCATGCAGCTTAAAATATATTTATTTTCTTTATAATTACATTCGTTTTTTGTGTGATTCAAAAAAACCATTACCGATTGCCTTCAGATGAACTGTATTTTTGTTTACTTGAAGATAAAAGGATAATGATACAGCTTACCTCATCAACTTTATCTTCACTACCTAAACTTACATACATACATAAATGAATTTTATTTACATATTTTTATAATATCATAAGAATTCACTTTGTTTTCGCCACTTATTTGTTGATTATGAGATTGTGTATCCTTCCACATCCTCCAGTATCACATCAAAATATCCTTACGACGGGTGAAATTCTAGGATTTATTTTGAAATTCTCTAAACCTTTCAAGAATATTTCATCACTGTTACTATTGTTTTATACAAAACTTAATAGAATACGTAACCTTCATGTATATGTATCCATTTCAAAACAACGCGTGTCGTGCGCGTTTTTAGTCGTGCGCGCATCCAAAATATATAGCGCGCACACAACTTTCAACAAGACATGTGCCATCTTCTGTCCAAGACTGGCGATTAAATTTGTAACTATCAAGAAACTAATAGTTTGTATTAATCAAAAGAGGGTTACCGATATTGAATCACTTTCTGAGGTTATGTAACCAACTTCATTCTATGTACGCCTCTGCTGCCCTTTATCCTCTGCATTAGCGAAGGGAAAAACACACACGCGTTCACCAGTTTGAAGACTACAAAGTGTACACTACATTTGTAGTAAAAACTACATGAAGTGAAGTAATTGTAGTACTAATGAAGTGAAGTAATTGTACTACAAAATTGTAGTACTAGTGAAGTAATTATATTTTTTCTAGGGAAGTAATTATATTTTTTTTAGTAATTAATTATAAAAAAGGTCGCCGGAAAAAATATATGAATATATCGAAATATTTCGGTAAAATAATATTTGGCGACCTAAAAAAAAAGGTCGCCAACCAGATGTCTTCATTCAATCCCAAAATTTTCAACCCATGGAGGTTTCTTCGATCGTGGGGGGGGGGTTGTTTCGATTTCCAAAAATTTATTCAATTATCTACATCGACTTCCCAAAAATTCCACATAAAAAATATACTATTTGAAGTATGTGCTCGTACTTTCGATAACTTCGAAGTGTGTGTACTTTGTAGTGTTCGCTTTGAAATGAAGTGTACTATTTGTACTACTTTTAATAACTTTGAGGTGTGTGTAGTTTGTAGTATACACTACACTTCAAAAGGTGTGAAGTGTACACTTCAATGTAATGAAGTACTACATTGTAGTAGTGAGTACAGAGCGGACCCATCAATACTCTGCATAAGTAATTATAAGAGATCACATTTCTCACTGAAGTAAGCAGGTTTCCATCGTTTGATAAGAATTTATTTTTTGATTTATTCATACATCTTAGGATATTTTCATTCGTAATATAGTCAAGGAGATCCTGAGCACAGAATATATCCACAAGACCTAATCTTCTTATTAATACTTTGTATATAAATTAACCCGAACAAACAGTTATATTCTGGTATGGAATTTTCTTTTCATTCTCTTATTTTCTTTCACAGCGCACAAATCGTATCTTTGAATCTTTTATGCATACATGGTAATCCAAAAAGTCAGCACAACATTCTACAGAACCTTCATTAACTTTGAAAACTGAAATTAAGATCACTTTATTTTATTTATTATTTGAATGGCACACTTAATATGAACATTTTATTTCAAACATTGCAAGTATGAAGAAATATTAATAATCTATTAGATATTTCTTCATAAAATAATCCATAATTGTACAGTTCTCGTGCATACCAAGAGAACATTAATTTTGTTGAGTCGTTTCATAAACCTATGAAATAATTCCGTTACTTTCCATTTACCAGTAAACAATTCAATGTACATTTGACACCCTCTTCTCAGATAGTCATAACTTTAATGGACACTGTTTTTTTATTTGGACATAAAGATATTGATTTATAACCAAAAAAATCTAATTTATTAACAGAAAAATCAAATCAACGAAAAATATTTGGCTGCTACCGGGATTGGAACCACGGATCTCCTTCCTATCCGGGGCAGGAGGCAATTTATTCTTACTGACATGGATGTCATTGTCACTGCTTAAATTCGTAAATACTAATGGGCGGACCATACTTCAAAATAGAGCAAACCGATGAGCAAAATATTTTCTTTAATAGTATTTAGAAAAGAAGAGTTTACCAAATTTTTTTACGAATAGACGAAATAATGGGGCCAGTTTAGCAAAAAAAAATTCAAGGGCTTTATTCAGTTTTTTTTTTCATTGCGGACACGACTTCATTTTTAACGTATATTTTTTTTCTGAATTTTTTTTTTTCTGTAAAATTACTATTAATATGTAGATTTTTTTAATAACATAATATTTTACCAAGATCATATGTGGGGTATAAAAGTAATAGCAGCAGTATCCAAAAAGAAATTAACGCAATCACCGAGGATTACTAATTTATAATGTACGATTATTTACTGAGTTCGAGATTTTATAGGAAACAAAACATATAAATTTAGGGGAAACATAATTTTGAAAGAGATAGATACATAAAATCTAGAATTCAGTACATTTTAAATTAGTAATCCTCGGTGAATCCATTTAAAACATTTTTTTAATTTTTGGAAAATGTTGCCTTTGCTTTTATACCCCATACACCTATTGAGTATTATTAAAAACATATGTTAATTAATTATGTATGATATCATTATTTATTTATATATTTACATTTCAACGTATAATGTAACATTATCTGTTCATTAAATAGAATAATATAGAGGCTATACTATTTAGATAATCATTCTTTCGAGCGAAATTTTAAAATTCTATTCCAAGACATTACCTACAAGTAAAATTTCAAATAACCCTACCATTCGATTCTTGCACGTTTCTGCAATAGGTAAGATAGAATTCTATATTTACGCCATAACCGCTCCTAGGTAGTATTGTTTTAAGGATAAATTTCTGTTGTCGTACTGCTTTACGAGAGTCTTAAAAGTAGGAGCCGTACCGAAATTTATTGGCTGTGAAAATTAACGGCCGTAAATATATACCACAAGCAATATTTTCCAAATCATAACATAACAATGACACGCCCCCATTGAACCAATAAGAAAACGCCTCAAAGACATAAAAGACCCCTTCATTTAGTTTTCTCAAGAAAGGACTGGATAGTTTAAAAAGCCTTTTTATATACTCATTTATTAATCACGCACACGAAAGATATATTTAGTTTATATTACGAAAGCCTTAAAAATTAATGCGACTACGCATCAGCACGCAATATGCATAGAAGCAAATTAAAAACAAAACAAATATCTATTATTAAATTTATTTCAAAATGCCTTTTGTTTACCTTTTCAATTATTTTTGTATAAATTATTTAATAAAAAAATATAAGAAAACTCGATTTTTTGCATGTAGTTTTCTTTACTATTATCGTTTTGTTTACTTTATAATTGTACTTAAATGAATGAATACAAACATTGAAATATGGGTTGTTTAGTGATAATCGATTTTTGATTTGGTTACATCGTAGACACGTAAAATATAGCAATATTTATTTTTAACCCCATCTCAAAATATAACGAATGTATATAAAATTCACAAAAATGTAACAATATTTTATGTCGTATATTTTTTTATTACTAAGGGAAGGCCGAAATTGATATTAAATATTCAAATATTGTATTAATACATAAAATAAATATATATAATGTTAGTTAAAAAGTGGGTGGTCCTTGGAAAAGTCTTTTATAAATAATATTAATTGAATCATGCACACGTTGAAGGGTAAATATTACTTTTTTATACTTTTGAAAATGGATGGAATATCGAATATGGATTTCTTTTTTCTTTTTTGAGTAGGAATCAATGTTTTTTAACAATGCATCTATAAAATAATAAAATGAGATTTTTATAACATTATTATTTTAACACTAAAACATTGATCATTTCGTCCATACTGCAATGTATTATAAAAAATAATCATATCGTCATCGTATACACGATTCAATCAATTATTGATAATACCTACTTCGGTAAGAAAAATATGTTCTTCTGCACAAACTCATCAACCAGTGGTCGTTTTCACATTCGTAAGTAATGATATAATATCATTTTTTAAACATAAACAATTTATTTTGTGTGCATGGCCAAAAACATGTTTTTAAAAAAAAACAAAGAGTTATTAATATGTTAAATATCTTTCCTCTAAGTGTGATGAAAATTAAAATCAAACAAAAGTCCCGTCCTCATTATTTTTTTTTATATTAAAAATTATGTAAAATTATTTTAATATGTTAAATTATGTTTTGTTTTAGATTCATGTATTCTTGTATCTGTATCTACTACTAAACTATTGTCCTGCTTTATCTACTTAAATTTTTATCTTCACTTTATATTTATATTTTCTTTACTTTTAGATTCATGTATTCTTGTGTTTGTATATACATACTGCTAAATTGTTATCCTGCTTTTATATTTATTTTTAGTTTTCTATTTCTTTACAATTGTTATTTATTACTATTCTATTACTATTACATAACTCTTATGTGAAAATAGCTGCCACAGAACAGGTTCTACCTAGTGTGGAGTTATTAGTAATTTATGTTAACGAATGTAAAATAAACAATAAACGATAAACAAACAATAAACAATTGCATTATATTAGTTGTAATGAATATTCTTTCATTGATTTCAAAATAAATGTTATTAATATATAATTATTAGGAATAAACCTCTTTTTCACCTTTTATATATATTGAAAATATCAACATGTTTCAGAGCCCAAGGTCCTTTCGTCAGGATACAATTATATCCTGACGAAGTGGCCATGGGCTCTGTCTGAAACATGTTGATATTTTCATTAAAAAAGTGATAAATACAAATTTTATTTCTTTTAATCATATTAATAATGTCACCACAAAATTATATCCTGACGAAGTGGCCATGGGCTCTGTCTGAAACATGTTGATATTTTCATTAAAAAAGTGATGAAAACAAATTTTATTTCTTTTAATCATATTAATAATGTCACCACAAAATTATATCCTGACGAAGTGGCCATGGGCTCTGTCTGAAACATGTTGATATTTTCATTAAAAAAGTGATGAAAACAAATTTTATTTCTTTTAATCATATTAATAATGTCACCACAAAATTATATCCTGACGAAGTGGCCATGGGCTCTGTCTGAAACATGTTGATATTTTCATTAAAAAAGTGATGAAAACAAATTTTATTTCTTTTAATCATATTAATAATGTCACCACAAAATTATATCCTGACGAAGTGGCCATGGGCTCTGTCTGAAACATGTTGATATTTTCATTAAAAAAGTGATGAAAACAAATTTTATTTCTTTTAATCATATTAATAATGTCACCACAAAATTATATCCTGACGAAGTGGCCATGGGCTCTGTCTGAAACATGTTGATATTTTCATTAAAAAAGTGATGAAAACAAATTTTATTTCTTTTAATCATATTAATAATGTCACCACAAAATTATTTTGCCATGTTTGAAGAAGAAGTTTTTAATTATCATTGCGTGCCCTTGAATTCCTGAATCGATAAGGGCTCATATGTTTACGCGTCAATTCCCGCGAGTTCCGGCGCCCACACACTTTAAACATCGATAGTTATGCGGAGATTAATGACCGAATTGTCAGAGGTCTTCTCGAAGCAATCACAGCTACGGTAGCGCAATAATCCGTCCACCGTCACATTTTGGAAAATAAAAGATTGCAGCTTCTCATTCCGCGCGGAATGGCGTTTCGCAACCAAATTGAAAACGTGATTCTCCAGCTCCTCTGATGCAGCAGGCCCGGGAAGTCGTTTAACCTCAAATCTTGGCGAGATTCCGCCAGCCGGAGGAGCGGAGCCAACATTATATAACTCCGGTGCTCGGGTTCATCGCGCCATTTGCTCACAGCGGTGAACACTTTCCTTGGCAGATTTTATTCGATAAATTCACGTGTAACAATAATTACCATCGCCATGACGCGGCGGGCGCGTGGTTGCGTTCGCAACAGCGAACACGGCAGCCGCTCGATCGTAACAATAAACAATTTTGATTTTTTCAACAACATGATGTATATCATAAATAGGTCATCGTTTGCCCCGGAATAACGATCTCCTGAACTGCGAAAGAAACCTCAGACTTTTCCGAGAGTTCATTAGAGTGTGGGTCTCCCGCTGGGAGATGTTAGGAAGACCGGCTGCCGGGGAGAGCTGAGAGAGTAATCTCTATGACGCTCTTCTGTGGTTTGTTGTGACCTGGACAGAGTGAATTTCTACTGGTCCGTGGTCGCAATAGCGGGACCAAAATATGACCAAAAAAAATTGAGACGTCCTTTCTCCCCTTCTGGGAGTGGCTGTAAATACTATGGTCACTTTACTGCTTCTCTGCCGGGCATTAGCACGTACACGCTTTATAAGAGATCAAGGTATTGTTTTCTTTTTATTTATTAGATTGTTGATGATATGTACATTATTCTTTTTATTAAATAAACTCGAAACCCAACAGATGCAGAAAGGGATGGAAAGTCGAAGTTAAACAATAATAAATAAACTCACGGGACGATTCGCTGAGAGGAACTGGTAAGGAAGTAAACACTTCCATAACCGTGACTTGGGAGCATGGAATCCTTAATTAGTTCTATGATGGCTAAGGAACAACAGTTCATTATTTTTGGGTCTACGGGAAGGGATATTGAATTTTATTTGGCCCAGTAACGAAGGCACATCAGTGTGGCCGACATATTTTTCATATTTTATTTGAAATTCAAACAGCTCTTGGATGTGAGTAGAACAAATAATGTAAAAAAAGAAGTTTATGTACTTAAGTCAATTACACGAATCCACAAGATAAAAATTGACAAAGAAAAGCAAACAGCAGAATTGCCAAGACGAATAGGAATGAGCTGGGCTGATTTTGGCAAACTCAAACATATCTTCGAGAACAAAGAGATCCCAATTACCTTAAAAATCTTTTGAATCGTGCATACTGTCAGTGATGACGTATGGAGTGGAGTCGATGGCCCTTACAAAGAAATGTGTAGAAAAGCTCAAACGCACATAATGAACCACGGAGAGATCCATGCTTGACGTAAGCCTGAAAGAAGAGAATTAGAAATGATGAAATTAGACGCAAAACTAGAGTAGTGGATATCATGGATCTTGCTGTAAAGCTAAAATGGCAATGGGCAGGACATATTGCAAGGCAAGATGCTATAAGATGGACTCCCAGAGTTCTGAAATAGAGAATAAAATTCTGAAATGGAGAATAATAGATCTTGGGAAAATAAAAGAGGCGCAAAGGAAGACCTCAAAGAGATGGGCCGATGATATAGCGGCTGTGAGTGGTAAGAAATGACTACAACTAACAAATAACAAGAAAGGATGGAAGGGTACGGCCTATATTTAGGTAGGCAGATGAAGGCTAAGGAAAAAGAAGACTAGGGTAGTGTTTTTCAACCTGTGGGTTGCGACCCTCAGGTGAATCACCAAGTATTACTCAGGGGGTCGCAGTCGCCAGGTAAAAGTAAAAATCTAGGGTTGTAGGTCATGTACTGCAATACAAGTACAACATTTTCAATGAGAAGACTGTCCCTGTATTTTTGGGACGTCAAAAATCAAATCAATTTCTACTTGAAGCCTATTTCTCTTCTTAGTTTTTATATTTACCATTGAAGAGAACGTTAGTTCACATATCAGCAGTTAAATCTATGACGTTTTCTTTCATCTTCATGGATGACACATCGGCCAGATGTACCTACTGACATACCCAAAAAAGGATTTAGTACCCATCTTTGCCCATTGGCAGCTTCAGAATCCAGTTGTGAAAAATAACTTATTAATAACTTATTATGGACCTGGGGGGTTGTCAGAATTTGTTTACTTGTAAAGGGGTCGCGTATTCAAAAAGGTTGAAAAACACAGCACCAGGGTAACAGGAAAAGTGAGATAAGTAATTATTATCACAAGACGTGGTTTTTGTAGACAAATGAGAACACTGGAAAGAAATTACCGACTTATTAATTATTTTAGCAAATTCAAAAAGTCATTGGACACGAATTTAATTTAAACACTATTCTTTAATTCACACTATTTCTCAGTTAATTACCCGTCTGTGAAACACTTTTAATCGCTTGCTTAAATATTCTGTTCAATTATCACACGTAAGTAGGCATTTCTCTTAATATTTGCTCGGTTAACCACACTGTGGCTTACCGCTTCGTCGCCAACGTCGCATCGGTAGAAACGTCAAAACAAACATGAAGCGCCGCGGCATTGGTTTCAACTTTTGTTTTGAAGCAATTTTAAATAAAGAGATAAATGCTAAAGTGTCCGTGATTAAAATAATTTTAGAAAAGTACCAAAAAGTAGGTACTTCCCGAACATCTGAGATAATTTTTCATTTTTTGTATGCGTTTGGCAAAAAAAAATGTGCGAATGCATTGTCATCGTCATCAAGTTCAGCTCGATTGGATGACGGGAAGTGTTTTAATTTTCACTTCCAAGATTTTTCCGCGTTCAAGATCAGCGGGCAGTGAAGTTAGTGTATAAAGGATTTAAAAAAAAGAGTTAAGGTTATTATTACGGTCGTTGGAAATATTTATGCGCTAAATAAAATGAATATTTTTTACGATATTTTATATTTTATATTTTATATTTTACTGAGAAGCAAATCATGACATTTCGCTGAAGTCTTATTCAGCGTCATCAGGAGAGTGTTCTGTCACAGCGGAGGTGTAGGCCGTACTGATTATTACTTCCGAGGTCGTAAATTATATGCACTTTGCTGCGGAGTATTCTCTTCTTCTACGATAGAGGTAGCCAGTGTGCAATATCTACTAATACGGACTTTTCTGCGACGTCTCTTAAAGGTGGAATCAAAGTCTTGAGAACAGGGCGCCCAATACTTGATAATTTGTAACTGTTGTCTCTATTGAAAGTAGGATATTTACATATTTCAATAGACTCTCTCACTAATCTAGGTATGTAGGCGTGATTCTGTTGATAAGATTTTTTGACATTTCAAATCTAATGAAATGACTGAGATCCTCTTTGGATGCATATTTGCAGATTGACGATTTATTGGAGTTATTATTTTTAATTGCTCCATATATTATTCGTATAAAATATCCGTTTTATTTAACATATAAATAGTTTTTTTTTAAATATAAATCCTCGAATATTAAGATTAAGTTCATAAAGCTACTTAGCATTATCGATCTGTTTCGACAAAGCCACTACACGTTGATTTTAATTATCGTCAATTTACCTAGACCTAATTTACAGAGAAAAATATTTTATTTGCTAATTACAAGGCGTGAGGTTTAGAGGTTTAGAGGTGGATATACGTGACGGATTCGAAGGTTACAAAAGGTGTTGGGAGTTTGTATGTGCTGCGCAAAATGTAGGTTAGATGTACCCGTGCGTACATATTATGGATTACTGTTTCGTAATTGAAGACAGTAACGGGAATAACACGTACTACGTATGTTCTTAATGAACGCTAATTATTAGAAACCTAAATAAGTATGTATGTCTGGGGTACTCGCTTGACAGGCTGGACTGTCGTATAAAAAAGGTATGGGTGTGGGTATCACAAAAAGTAAAAGCTGACACAAACCCAAAACTTGCGCACATTAATTTTATGTATAACGGTTGATTAAATATCGATAGAAAAATTACGCGCGAATATAAAAATACAAAATTAAATATAAATTAATAAATCGAAATAAAATTAATGTTTGTTGAAAACACTCAGATCATGGCTAAATCCAAGGTCATGGTCGGTATAACTGATCCTTTTGAGAGTAAGTATGTCCGCGGTATAGTTGAGTATCCTGATTTCAAAATAAAACAGAATTGACGCGCAAGAAATAAGTAGTTATTACATTTTCAAGTTTCTTAAATTTCATTAAATATTTTATTGTTTGAGAGAATCTATCTAATGACAAAATTTAAATCATCGTATTATGACTTGCGCTTTGTCCTGAGATAATGTATCTCATATGTCAAAATTTATTACTCAAAACTTCAAAGTGCAATAACTTTTACTTACTTTCGCGTCAATTCTGAATTCAAAATTCTTTTTTATTTTAAAATCAGGATACTACTATATCGAGGATATTTCTTTTTAAAAGATTGGTTATAACGACAATCTCAGTTTTAATAAATTAATAATGTGAATATTGAAAATTATAGGTAACACAATAAAGGCTGGCACAAACACAGGATTCACACACACGCTGATTATATAATAAAAAAAATTAAATCACCAGTATTCTAGTAAAGCGAGAATAAAAGACGCCGAGAACTATTTTTGAGATTAAATTTAGAGATTAAATGAAATGAAAATTAGCGTGTGTTAAAAACACCCACACTATCTGAATTTTCGTTTGTAAAAGACGCTCATACTTAATAGCGTTCAGAGTCTTCCTGTCAAATGACTCATTCAAATTTCAAACACACACATGCGGAAGCAGCACAAGACAGGGTAATATGAAAACACCTTGACAAATCTTTGGGTCTATACTTGAATAAGAGGAAGAAGATGATAATGATTATGAAACCCTTAGCAATATGCAGTTATTCTATTGAAATATATCTAAAAATATTGTATTAAAAAATTACTTATTCAGATCCAATAGAGAACAGTATTACAAAAACATCAATACTACGACGATATCTTAATAGTGGTCAAGAAATGAAGAATTGTTTTGAACAGAGACACAAGACCGGCCTCCCCATCAATCGAAAACAGCAAAACAAAAAGAGAAGGACAAATAACGGATGTCTGTGGCTTTTGCATTCAGGAAATTGTCAACAAATTTGATACTCGGGTCCAAAAATAATTGGTACAACGGGAAGTTGCGAGTCTAAAATCAATCGCAGAATGACAATGAGATCAATCCAAACGACAAAACGGTGCTGTTTTATCTTAGTCCGATTTAGAAAGATTGCAATGTTCTAATCGAGATCAAAAGTCTGACCTTTTGGTCTGCCCTTCACGGCTCTGAGGCCTGGAGAGTCAAGGCGTGGAGGGATGAACGCTTTTGTGGTGTTGGTAATGTCGTCTTTGCATCTCTCTTCAATATGCCTTCCACCATTTACCAAATCATCTAACAATAAAATAATTTACAATACGAACCTACACGCTCGCAGAGTTATAGCAATATACAGGGTTATTTGGAAAACATTAATAACCTCGCAGGACTATGTTCCTCCCTCGATTATGAGTCGAATATGTTGAAGCTATTGTGACCTAATATCAATAGTTATGGAGATATGCGACATCAAAGTTGGCATTTTTTTTTCAATATTTCTGACTTATTTTTTGTAAAACGTTGGAGTATCATTACAGCAACTTATATTAAATATGAAAAATTTATTCCCTTTAATACAAGTCAAATAAAAAATAAAAACCTTCGAATTCCAATTGGAAAACATTCTGATTGGAATTTTTTCTGGGTTTTAATCATTTTATTTAACTTGTATTGAAGCGAATGAATTTTTCGTAATCGATATGAGTTACTGTAATGATAGTCCAACGTTTTACAAAAAATAAGTCAGAAATATTGAAAAAAAAAAATGCAAACTTTGATGTCGCATATCTCCATAACTATTGATATTAGGTCACGATAGCTTGAACATTTTCGACTCATAATCAAGGGAGGAATATATTCCTGCGAGGTTACTAATGTTTTCCACATAACCCTGTATATTTTTTCGCAATAAATATTATTTTTCCTCATATTTATTTCTCAGATAGCTCAACGTACTCCCCATCGGAGACGCTTCCAATTCATATTACCTCCCGGGGGGTGGTACACAAACAACAGAGCCTAATATCCCTCCCCCGTAATTCTAGAAAACGTGAATCGAAAAAGATAAAAAATATTGTCTCCAGTCGTTATATTATACGGCCTCTATATCTGTAATTGGAAATGAAGCCAAAAAATATGCGAAATACCCGAATTGGATATGTCCTATATGAAACAATCCAATAAGGCTGTGAAATAATGGTGATTCACCCAGTAATATTAAATTTCGTTTGTAGGTGTATCTTTTCTGGGTCGCTGTGCCGTGGAAATCTGATGTCAACAGACCGGATTAATAAACATTTCCAATGTGGGGAAAAAATCGTCCAAAAATTATTTTTTACATATGTTTTAACATGATTTAATATTCTTAAACCAGCCAAAACCCGTAAAAAAATGACCTACTTCTACATTTGTAAATTTTAGTTTTCCGTTGGTTAGTAGTTTTATGTAATAGCGGTATACATATCAAAACACACACCTAATTTAAAATTTACATTTAAAAAAATTATATAACGATTCTCGAAATTTTAATTATTTTAAAAAAAAAATTAAATTTTAAAAAAACGGTAAATGTGTAAGTGTTCAAAAATAATGTACGTTGATACAGTGTATTGTTACACAGAGAACATATATATTTCTTGGCTTGGCTTGACGGTGTTACTGTCAGTGCTTTTTGACTCAAATAACCCATCACTGGTGATCAGCTAACACATAAATTGATAGTATAGATATACACATTTTTAGGGTATTTAATATAACCCACCTCCTACAATGCAGTCAAGGCAGCAGAATAATAACGTGACTGTGTGCAGTTTCTACGCAGGCATGTTATCATGGAATTTTCATCCATAAGATGGGAAATTAAAATTCCTTTACAGCTTTAAATTATTTAAAAATCAACTTAAATAAAACAGCTTTGTTTGACGTGATCAACCCTCACTTTCACGTGATAGAATTGATAGCAGACCTAGGATGGTAATATGACACGGAGAGTTGACAGATGGACTTAAGACAACGAATACTCAGTGTTGATTTATGTTAACCACGATCACAATAACAATTGAAAACAACATGTAAAAATTAATGAAAATGAAGTCAAAATATAATTAAACATTCTAATACAAATACACGTTAAGTTATTTTGCCATTGCTATAGTTTCGATGAGAGCACTTCCTCTCATCATCAGATATTTATTAATTACACCTGATGACGAGAGGGACTTGAAACTGTATCAGTGACAAAATAAATCAAAGTGTATGTATTAATTTAGTGTAAAATATAATAATAATGTTTTCCACAAAATAATTGCCATTTCAATCAATAATAAGTCAAAACAAATGTATTCTAAAGTATTGTCTTTAATTTAATGCGTAATTAGGAATTCAGAGGTTCAGTGACAACTGCGTACAATCGCACATTATTCTGCTACTGTGGCAATACGATATTAAATAACCTAACACTATTAACATTGTGTACCAGAGCTGGCAGCAGAAACTTGGCCGGTAGATTCCTGCCTATGTTATGAGTCTAAAATGTTCAAGCAACCATGACTTATATCAATAGTTATGGAGATATGCGACATCAAAGTTTGCATTTTTTTCAATATTTATGACTTATTTTTTGCAAAAAGTTGAACAATCATTACAGTAACTTATTTCAATTATGAAACATTCATTCGCTTTATTACAAGTCGAATAAAATGATAAAAAAATTGCAAAAATTGAAAAAAGGTTGTTTTTTTACAGGGTTTTATTCGTTTTATTTATGTTGTAGAAAATGAATTTTTCATAATCGATATAAGGTACTGCAATGATAGTTCAACTTTTTGCGAAAAATAAGTCAGAAATATTTTTAAAAAAAGCAAACTTTGATACTGCATATCTCCATAACTATTGACAATATTAGGTCATGGTAGCTTGAACATTTTTTACTCATAACATAGGCAGAAATCTACCGGTCAAGTTTTTGCTGCTAGCTCTGTTACACCTGTATATAGGCTATCTATTTGTGAGGGGCAATGTGTACAGTCTTCTGCTCAACAAATTCAGGTTCTCGGGTATTCGCTCATAAATAAAAATTATATCTGTACCTTTTTGCGCATGTGCACCAACTTGTAAAAAAAGGCTGTTAAAATGAAATATGGGCGTGACTCTATTTTTGATATTTAAGGTAAATACGAGTATACCTCCCATTACATCAATAATGATAAAGATATTTTTTACATAAGAAGACTAAAGATAGCTGTTTATTTTGTCGAAACATGGTGATAATACGTAATATATCGTTGAAATGTGTTATTTTTCTGTATTAAAAATTATTTAATACACATGATATATTAAGGGATAGCTATGGTAATTAAATTTCACGATATCACGTTCGTTCTCATATATAAAAAATATTTTTTAATGTGAATTTAAAATACATTTATGGTATGTCCATTTAAATTATGCATTATGCTAATAAAATAAAATGCGTCTTGCAGCCTCACTCATACAAACATGTTTTTATTTTATTTAATAAACAATGCAGAGAGAAATATTTTTGCCAATCAAACGTATACTGACATGTATCGTGATAATTTATAATAATAATTAAACAAAAATCTATACGTATACTCACATCCGATTAGTATCCTACTGGAGTCTTCCTGGATTCCTACCAAGTTCTAAAATTGCCACAAAACCACTAAATAATTCATGAACCACTGAATCTTATCCACAACACACTTCAATGTATTCAACAACAATAATATTTAAAATATAATATCACTTTCAATATACGTACTATAATAATAATAAACTATTACGCGACGCATGTAAATGTCAGATGTGTGTGTTTACTTCGGAACAACGCAGCGACGGGTTCGTCGCCGGTCGGGCGGACACAAGAATACAGCGAGCACTACGATAAGAGAACGCAGATGACGTTTTGGAAAATTCGGAAAAGTTTTCGATATTTCGAAAATTCAGACTCGGAAGAATACCGCGGCGGAAGAAAACGGCGACGCGACCTCCCCTCGCAAGCGCTGACGAGCAACTGAATTTACGGACAACTTTCTAAAACTCCGCGGCTCCGTACAGTATGCCCACGAACCGCCTAGGGCTCCGGCCTTTTCCCCTGCAAAATAGTTGGGACACGAGCAAAATCCACAATTACCGCTTCACTTGTAGGCATTCGTTCGCTTTATTCTCTATGGTCAATAAAGTCGTTACGTCTTTTTCCTTGCCGATAAGTCTTTTTTGCAAAGGTCACAATATTTCCGTGTGATTTTAACGTGATATGCGCATTTGGCCCAATTATGAACGCCACCATTATTTGTATATTTATTTATTTTTCTTAAAGTCGAGTCGGTGATATGAAGAGTTTTTATTACTTTATCTAGTTTTTGTTAACTTAAATACAGGAAGTGAGCCATACATCTCACTAGAATAAACCTGTGCTGAGAAGAGTAGTTTTACAACATAATTTTTAAAAATGAGGACAAAATATTAAATAGAATTAATAAATGCTTATATATTATAAGTATGATCGAAAAATATATTATTTTAAACAATAGCATATAAAAGAAAAAGAATACATTTATAATATAAAAATAATAAAAAGAAATAAAAACACAGTTTTAAATGCAATAATACATAAATACAGTTGGATACTTGAGCACCTATTAGTTAACAATAATATTTTCTGTGTTTAGTTTTTGGGATATTCTGACATGTATATGTGACCTTTCTGGCCAACATTTCTTATCCCATTGCAGGGCATATCAGCGCTGATGATGCCGTGAATATGTGACCTCTCAGGCCGACATATTCACGGCAGAATATCCCAGAAAACTACACATAGAAGATTCTGAACAGCTGTGAAAACCTGAGAACATTTTTAACAATACTATTAATTATGTCTTTACTATATAATTATGTGTCACTTCTAAATAAAAGTTTACACACTCACTACAATAAAATGGACCCTTAATCATTTTTCTAAATAGAGTCAACGTATTTTTTTGAAAAATAGATATGCCAACACTGAACATGTGTCGCTTTAATATTCTTACTATTTTCAAAATAAGCTTAAGGCTTGTGCTATGAAAATATGACTAACATTCTGGTATCCTGGAACGAGGCTCAAACCATCGACCGCTAGATTACTAGGCGAGAGTCATAACCACTACACCAACAAGATTGTAAAATGTTGACTCCGTGGTGATATTAAAATATGGACATACGTATGTAAATATGGACGGTGTTGAAAACACAAAATGTACATATGGACATCATGTTCATGTTCATTTTAAAAATATAATGCGTAAATATGAATGTAATTTTGAAGACATACGTTTAATTATGAATTTATTTTTTATTATTTTGCTATATATCACTTCGTCTATGAACACGTTATTATCGCTGAGTAAAACTTATTTATCGCTCGTAAAATATAAAATTTTTGCACACAGAAGTCGCACTGCTTTATTTATTTAGTGTACTCGATTTTTTCGCTTTATTTATCGCTTCGATTATCTCACGATTAGGCCGTCGCCTCCCGGCTCGCGACCGACTTCGCACCGAACGTACTGTCATAACACAACCCCCCGGCGTAGACCCGCGCTATCTATACCTGCAAACGCTGGTTTTATCGAACTTCCTAGATTATTCTAGTATTTAGGAGATGGTTCTAAGCATTTCCCGAACGTTTTAGATCACCCTAGATTGCGGTAGGCCGTTCTCGATCCTTCGATAGTGTTGTGATATATTGCAAGGGATTCGACAGTGCGCTATTATTTTTGGTTCCCATTCCGTGACAATATGAATAGTGTGCGAAGGATGCGGGATGAAGATTATCAAACATAATAATTTCGTTGTCTGTCCGTCTGTCTGCCCGTCCGTTCGTCCGTCTGTCTGTCTGTTTGCTCCCGTAACTTCGCGTAACGTCCGTAACTTCGTTCGAATTCACGGCTAAAAAATCAAATTAAACAGCCGGAGACGGGGCTTGAACCCAGGGCCACCAAACTCGAACCGGCCGCTTCACACATGTTGCTACGGCCGCCTCTCCGCGTACCGCCAGAAATATATTGTAAATATATACTAGGGCTTTGCAAAGACGCGAACCAATGTTCCGTCATATAAAAGACGCGAGATGTAAATATGGACAACACGTTGGAGATGTAAATAAGCGCGGAAAAGAATGTCACATTAATATGAGCTCCGTGGTGTTGAAGACCTGAGACGCATACGGCAAAATAAATGCAAAATTATTCCGCAGCTATCGATCTCCCTTCGCAGACTCCAGATGCCCACAGCATCATAAAATAAAATTATCTTCAAAATGGAGACATTGTCACATCTTGTTACCCGTCGCAACAAGTAGAGTAAATAATAAGGGAATTGGAGGAAATTAAACATTGAATAGATTATCCCCTTGATCAAATTTTCACCCCGTCGAGGCGGGGCGGGTGGTTCTGCCGACTCGTCTCCCGACATCCCTCTTTATTTTTTCTGTTCGATTAGCTATTTTCCCCCTTATAAGATTAGGACAATTTTGAAGAATACTTTCAAATTATTGACGCCACTTGTAAAATAATACGCCAATAGGCTCTCAAACGAAACGACCCTTGATATTTTTCCTCACGAAAAAATAATAATCCTCTCACAATGAAATATCTACGTGTACCATGTTAAAATAAAAGACATTTTAATATAGAGATTTAATAAAGTGTGTCCGGTGACCGGTGTCGGAGCCTTTAATAGCATAAAATAAAATTTATTGAATCGACAAAACAATCCCTAAATGTAAATAAAAAAATTAACAATTATTTTTGGTCTCTTTTTTTAAATTTTGATTAAATACTTAATGTTTAATTATTTTATCTTTCAAATGAGACCTATTTGATATTTATTGGACCTCTACATGCGTAGATATTAGTGAATTGACACACCATTTCCATTTCATTATGGCTCGAGAAAAATGACGTAATATAGGGGGTGTTTTGTAGATGAAATTGATTATATTGATTATATATGCTATTAAAGGCTCCGACACAGGTCACCGGACACTCTCTATGGGTGTATCAATGTTTTTTTAAATTTATGTAAGGCATATATATATATATATATTTTTTTATTTTTTATTATTTTTTTATTTTTTTTTTATTTATTTATCACAATTACACTTCTTTATATTTAGCTTATAACGCCCGACTAGGCTAGAAACCTAGTTTTATACCTAGTAAATTTACGCCCCCGGACACGGAAACTTTAATCAGTCCGCCATTAAGGTAACTCCGCGGGTATAGGTCGTTCTCCTGATGACGTTGAATATGACTTCAACGAAACGTCGAGAATTGTCTCTCAGAAAAACATACGGTTCGTATAAAATATCCGTAACCATTTACAGTTAAATATGTTAACGACCGTTATAATAAATTTAACTCTTTAATTAAACCTGTTCTGGATATGTACTAAATCAAAAGAATTTTCTAGAGTTTTTCGATCCATTTTTACTAAATGGACGTGACATATTACAGGACCCCATGGTAACCAAATATTTTGTCGATTAATAAAATATATATTATAAATTAAGTACTATTTACGAGCTCACTGGATGAGGTTGTTAATTTACTATTTATTCCACATAAATGTTCAAACCGTTATGTAACCGGTTACACAACATACGTTATTTGAGATTAGTATCTGATTGTATCGATGATTGGTTTCTTTTATACTGTATATAGTACATTTCCTTCAATCACAAGAAATACATATAAATGTGAGGCTTTTTTTTCTAGAATAGACATTGCCTAAATGGGAAAACGCCAGAATGTCTTCCTGTATTTTTTTTAACAATAAACATATAAAAAATAAATGAAAGTAGGTAACGGTTCAATGTATAACCTACCGTTGGTTGGTTGCTTGTCGAATTAATCCAATCATCGATATAATCAGATACAAGATTCATTATAAATTATTGTAAATTATACCTATAACTAAATATGCTATGTACTTATGCAAGAAAATGAAAAAGAAACGTGCCGACAAGCTGTATAAGGCTTGGCACGATCTGTAATAATAGAAAATATGTATAAATTTAATAATGAATAATAATAAAAAAATAACGAGTGTTATTAAATAACCGATTAAAATATAATACCATCACTAGCAAATATTACTCCGCTTAATATATATGAGAACGTTAAACTTTTCATTAAGTTAAAAAAATAAGCTTTGTCTGACAGTTTCTTTCAATAATCCCTTCGGTTAAAGTTCAACCGAGTCACTGAACGTTTACTTTGAAAGAAAAATGGCGAATTTTTTTTCAAAGAGCAAACCCAATCTCTCGGACCATATTTCAAATTCACTAAAGCTGTAGACTTTCTCTGGTAGATGGTTGTCTGACACGCGTTCATTCGTCATGTATACAGCCAGATACAAGTTGAGCATGGCAGTTGAGCTCCAATTCGGATACCTTAAAGTTTTGAACGCCGCAAACGTCAAACGCACGTGGTCCGTGTCAGTGGGTCTAGCGGTGCGAACTATTGGGCATGTCTAATTCAAAAACGAACAACAGTTGTTAACTTTCACTTGACATTTGGTTAAACGATAATTATCAACTGACTTGATTAGCGTAGAAACAAGGCTCAATCAATACAAATGTACGATTCAATCCCTGACCGTGTAGACACGCATGATAGTATTCGTGTTTGAACTTGGATTGTGAAACTGAAAGGAAAAAAAAGATTTTATGAAATATTTTTTGTCAATAATTATTGTAATACTATCATGCAAAGCATTTATGGGCACCTTATGCCTGTTTTTATGCTAAATTTAATTTAATAAAATAACATATGTGTGACGAATGTGCGGACGCTTGGATGAGGGAGAGGCAAGCGTGCGAGCGAGACGAGTGAATGGCGCCCGTGCTGTTGCGCCGCACCGGGCAGAACGAGATTCACCGGGGTCCGAATCAGTTGTACATATTGTATTATAAGTAGTGTCTCCAATAAATGTTGTTACCTACGTAACGAGTATTACTAGAAGAACCCGATTATTCCCAAGTGCGTAGGCCGAGTTATATTGCCTACGCACGCAAGAACATCACATATGGATAAATCAAAAAAAAAAAAATACACTTTTTTACGTTTTCTTTGCATATATTCATATTTATATCGTAATAATGGAAAATTATTCATTTTAATCGAAATAATTACCAAATTATATCGAAAATGATTTAATAATATATTCATCCATTTTACGTATGTAAATGTTGAAAATGTCAGAGCTCTAGCTAGTTAAGAAATTGCTAAAAAAAAATCAATTACAAGATTCCACCATAACAAAGAGACAAATTGAATTATAAAAAAGCGTGTAAAAATCACGTGAATTAGACTATCTTTGAGTAACTTTACGAGTTTATTCAGATATATACCTCCACATTATTTGCCAAGAAACGCTCATTCAGGAATAACGCCTCTCGTTCTGTCTCCCCTTTTCCCCTGTTCCCACGCACACATTCTAGCATCTTCCATACTGCTCGCACACACATACACACACATATTCAACTACATTGATACACATTACACTGCCCCATCAAATTTAAATCTTGTGTACAGGAACAGGAGAACAAGCACTTTTTTAATATTTCAACAGTAATAAATATACTAAATACCTAATAATTAAAATGATATTGGATTAAATAATTTTATTTGTTCATAGCTTTTAAGCCTTTTTACTTCCTTTCTTTTAACTCGTAGCGTCTGCTTGTCTGCCGAAAAAACTTTGGATCGATTTTTTACCCTTTTCCCGTAATCCAATCCACCTGAAAGTTTGCAGGCACACTCGTGGCGATGATAAAAATGATCTAACAAATTTTCGTTTTAAAAAATTCAATAAGTGTAGTATAATTTTAGGTTTTTCGAAATTTTAACGGTTTTTTTTCAAATTGCAAAGAGTAAGGAGCGCGTAGAAAAAGCGCGAAACCTGTTTCAACTAGTCTGACTCGAGCCGTGGGTTCGATCAGACGGTTTCGCCGATGCCGTGCCCCCCTATACTAATTATTACGTTTTCAATATTCTATAAGTTTTAAGGATAATAATATACATGGAATAGATTTTCCACATGAACTTAAAGCAAGAGGAATATGTTGATAGTATATCAAATTGGAAACAATACAAATGAGAAAGGGAGTATAATAAAAACTTGGTTTTTATGGGTTAGTTTTTATTTAAATTTGATATAATGATTTTGTGTTCTTGTATTTTCTGAGAAACTATTGAAGAATTTAATTCCTAGATATGTGCAATGATCTTGCACGGCTGTTTTATTGGTATTATGTATATTTATGCTTACTATTATTTGTGTCCTTTAACTACGACCGTGATAATATTAATATATACTATTGACTATTGACTATGAAGTGCGTTTGTAGCGAAACGGAAATTTCTGAATGCTGACAACAACATTACGGAAAAAAAAACAGAAGTCCACAAGTCTCTCGAAACGTCTAGATACCGTCTACCTATAAATATAAGGCCATCACCCAATGCGAGTGATTCATTCGTGACGGTTAACCTACGCGGTATTAGCAACGGAGCGAGCGCAGTATGACCAGCGTTAGTGATACCAGCGATAATAAATAAATTGACTACCTGTCGGCGGGCAAGAAGTTTCTCTACTTCCGAATATTGAACGGAGTTTGCTTGAAAGTCATCGAAGCAATAAAAACAGCGTGAAACAGTGCTAAATAAGAAACAGTGTAGTTATAAGTGTGTAAAATATTTTGAAAACATATTAAAGTGACTGTAGATTTTAAAACGTTTCTCCGATTTAACTCGTATTCAGTGACTTTTTGGTAACAATTTAAATTTTAAATTGTTGTAGTGTTTTCGTTTGCCTTCCGCAGCCACGACTATATTTTTTTAAATATTTATAGTGCAATATTTTTATACAGTTTGTCTTATTTAGGGACATTGGATTCCTTTAACAGTAAATCTGAGGATTTTCTTTTCACACAGATGAAATCTACGTGATTCTTGATGCCGTTGTCGGAAGTAGGAATCACATTTCTTGAACTCTTGTGACGAGTTTCCGACTCGTGGACAACTTTTCTAAATGAGTTTACTGACGATGAAGTCGCAGCGCGCAAAAATGGTCTCACCAGACGCGCAGTTTTCTGGGTTATTATGTCGCGGTTAACTTTTGGCAGAACTCACCTGGTTTTTAGCGGGTCTGCCAGAATCACTAAAATCTGAAATTCAGTGCCAAAGGAGGTCGTTTGTACCATATGTGGCCGAGTTTTATTTAGATTTAAAATTACTTTTTATATTTCCCTTGTCAAATTATTTTCAATGGGGTAGTTTCAGATTTGTTTATTTGATTTAAAATTTTTTGTCTTTTTGAAAAAAGAATACACATCACAAACCACCAAAATATATAGAACTAACGAATATTTGCTAGTTCGCGTTTTGTTTCCATACGTTTGCTAATTTTAAAAAATTATCACAAGCATGTAAGCAATAAAGAAAAGATCAACCTAAATACTCTTGAAAAATATAATTCTTTAATAAATAAGTCGCGCTTTTAAAAATACTGAGTTTAGGACTAAATTTTTTAAAAAACTATATATAGTGTAAAAATACGCTTTGTTTTCTAAGTAATTTAATTAAGCAAGAATAAATACTTAAATTGGATTAAGAATTTGTCTTAAATATGTGCGCGGGGGCATATACTTCCGTAGTATCCCAGTCCCCTTGCCTAAAGAAGGCTATATAATTATATTATCTCTTATAATTTTATACTCTCTAGTTTTTACTCTTTTTTTTCATTAGAAGTTACTAATCAATCAAAAGTATATAATGAAACTTTTATATTTTGACTATAGTAATGTTCTTAATTAATGACTTAAACAAACCATATGTGAACATCAAATCACCTTATGGACTAAAACATACCATCATCATCATCATTTCTATGCGTTTCTGGATGAAAGCCTCCCCGAGTGTTCCAACAGTTTAACTGTTTTAATGACGACCCATTGTCCTCTGGATTCCCCTCATTTACCACTGAATAACCGAGTTGATCCAACGATTGAGAAAAATTGATTGCCGTTTTTTGAGCGATGTTTTTGCCATTTTATTTTGTTGGCGTTTTTTTAACTACCCTTTGTTGAGAGTCCTTTTAAACTTATTGTAGCCCTACACATCATAAAAAATCTAGACTTGAGAAAATCGTCCACATGTATTATGACCGCATAACCGTCCACATGTATATGAAAATCGAGCGCAGAACCCCTAGAATAAGAAACCAGTGTCATACCCACTGGACTACTAAGGCTGATCAAATTTGAATAAAATACATATGATATAAATTCAATTTGGATTATCTTTCAATTTTCCTCGTATTATAGGACGATTCAGTAATATCAAGTAATATAGTTAGTGTATGTAATACAAGCATTATTCATACTAGTCGAATACTTTGATATTTAGATTATCTAAGGTTTGAATAATTTCGACTATAGAATTTATATCTCAATTATAAATACAACCCTTAAAACATTGTTTAATAATTATTTCACGTACTAAATACTGTACCATGATGATAAAATTTGTAGAAATTATACACAATCGGAATCTCTCGTGATACATCGAAAGAAACAATTCTAACAACAAAACAAACAACAAAGAAACAAACAAACAATATTATATGAAAAAAGAAATTAAAAACCAAAATATTTCAATGTACAATTGCCGGCAAACTTCTTGAAATTTTTTGGCGTAGTGGGGGAATGCGCAGAAGACAAAATTTGGGTCTCTTTCGTGGAATGGTACATGCACAAACTTCCCCCCACTACGCCGTAAAATTTCAAGATGTTTGCCGGCTACTTTACCTATCTACGAAAAGAAAAAAAATATTTTCGGCCAAAAAATGTTTGTTTAATACATTAAAATGTAAACGTGGCTTTATAAAAAAAAATTTTTTTCATGAAATATTAATTTCTACTTTTTATATTACCTTAATATTACTCGTATAAAATCACTTCGGTACCACCGCCACCTTGGGTGGCCAGCTCATGAATTAATTTCCCATATATAATTTTGATTTATTAACTATGATGTATCAATTGATTAATTCGTAAATCTGATAACTGATTCATATATTCATATATTCATATATCAAGAATACGTCTGTTTGCAAAATTTCAACTCGATTGGACTTTGGAAAGCGGGTGAATCATCGATTATAAGATTTTGTCCGGACACACAGATAAACAGACGAAGCTAATATAAGCGTGTTAAAAAATCAGGAACCCCCGGATCAAGTCCGCTCCAAGGCCCCGAAATTGTTAAAACCACTCTGCTGTGAAGTATTGTGGACGAGCTCTGTTACATTCTGTATAATATACAGGTCGTCTTATAGCTAGTAGCAAAAACTTTACGGGTGGATTCCTGCTTTGGAAATGCCCGAGTCGAAAACGTCCAAGCAACCATGACCCAATATCAATAGTTATGGAGATATGCAATATTAAAGTTTGTATTTTTTCAATATTTCTGACTTTTTGCAAAAAGTTGAAGTATCATTACAATATGTTATATCGATTGTGAAAGATGCATTCGCTTTAGTACAAGTCGAATAAAATGATTAAAACCTTTTGAAAATTGAAAACAGATTTTTTTACGAGGTTTTCATTGAGGTTTTTATTATGCCCACTTTGATATTGCATATCACCACAACTATTGATATTAGGTCATGGTTGCTTGAAAATTTTCGACTCATCATCAAGGCATAAATCCACCTGTAAAGTTTTTTCTACTAGCCGTGAGGCTTTAGTGAGACACGGAAAGATTCACGCTGTATTACATATAAGAGACGGGAAGCATAACGAGCGAATATGCGTCATAACTAACGAAAGCCGAAGACGCCATCAAGATTACTTAAAAAATTTAACGAATGATTCGGGTTGAAGATGGCATAATGCATTTTCTAAATACAGAGAAAGAATAGAGAGTTTACGTTACGCCATAAGTAAATGATAATTTTTCCTACCCTGCAATATAGTACTGTAGTAGTAGTATAGTAGTAGAACCAGTACTGCGCGGCGTCTTGGCGCGACTAGTATTACGTCAAATGTCAACCATCAAATGCCATCACGGCGTTGCGTTGGTGCAGACTCCAGCCTGCTGCATCCGAACCAGAGCCTGGTGCAATCATGCTGACGGTATCTCGGAGTGAAGTGCAATTTTGGACCTGCCCGTTTGTAAAGAAGACGAGAGGCTAGAGATTTCGAGACCGGTAACAAAATGGAGGTAGGTGCTTCATTTGATTAATCGTAAAATAATAAATATATATGTCAATTATTGTATATTATAGATGTCTCACAGAGACGAAACTGTATATTTTTTTTTGTAGCGGAGAGTAGGTATAGAAGTCTTTATTTACGACCTATCGTACGGTTGGCTTAAGTGATCACTTTATACATATGTAACGTTCGCCATTACCACCCATGATAGAATACCATGTCTATTAATTTTTGGAAGTTGTATATATTTCAATTATACGCCTTTTCGTCTCTGTGAGACATCTATAATATACATTAATTGATTATTGATGTCCCTTTGAGAACAATCCAGTTCTGCTCTGAAAAATTTGGACATACTTAAAATATTCTGAAGTATATATATATACTTAATAATGTGAATGTTCTTCATCAAAAAGGGCAAAATAATTTCGTGGTGACATTGTTAATATAATAAATAAAAATATACTTTATTTAATATACGCTTATATATTAAAAATTTCAGCATTATTTTAAGTGTCAATATTATATTGAATATTATAAGTAACCAGGTCCTTTAACAAATAGTTTTCTTTTAAATCTGTTTTCATATTAACTTAACTATTTGTTAATGTCCCACATATTATTTTTTATTTTTTTACTGTCTAAACTTGACCGACTGTCAAATTTTTGATTTATAATTTGTTAGTATACCTATATTATATAGGTATAGGAATTAGGAATCATTAACCCTGAAAAAATGCTAATATTCACAATACATAAGTGTAAGTATTAATTATATTAATTAGAATTTAATTTCAACAATACTATTTTATTTTAATTCCTGATGAAAAGGTTAAAATGATAGTTATCATTACAATCTCAAAGTCAATTGTAATTTCATACGTTCGCGTGTGTTGCGTTGGATATTTATTAGTGGTCAGTTTTTAAATGTTTGTCTTTTTTGTTGTAGAAAATATTTGTATGCATATGCACATTTTTTCAGATGTATCCCAATAAAATTTGCTATAAAAACTGCGCTAGAAAATTTTATAATATTTTTATGTACTCTCATTTATACCTTGTATCGAAGGAAGTCGAGTATCATTAACACTACCTCTCATATTCTTGCTATCCCACCTCTAGATAATGTTATCAAATCGTCATATGAATTTAACGCTGTTTTTTGTGTCAGAATTCAAGATATAACGTAGCGTCACATATTTTTACACGGATATTAAATTTTTGTACACCTGGGAAATTTTGTAATAAGATAAATTGCTGTCGAGAGGTTATGATATTTTTGTAACCGTCTATTTTCACGTCTCTTTTTTTTCTTATTAATATTACTAGTTCTCTCAGGGCTGTTTCTAAACATCTTATTTTATGTATGTTTTCTCTATACTCGTTCATTGGAAAGGAAAGATGAAATAAAATTCGAAAATTTGTTAAGCATTTTGCTTTTTGTGGGTAGGCATTTGCTGTTTTTAATTTATTGTTTCATGTTGAAGAGTATGACGTAGTCATTTGGTCATTTTTCTTCATGTATAATATTTTTCTGAGATTATTGTAGTTCTTATTTTTTGGGATGAGCGATCTCATCTACTTATGCGTCATAAAATAATTGATTTACGTACAATTATCATTATCACCTTTAGCTCTACAACCCCCTGGTGGGTCTTGATCTCCTCAATAGTCTTCCTCCATTGATCTTGGTCTTGTACCAGCTTACTCCAGTTCTGAATCTACAAGGCAGATATCTTTTTGAATGCGACTTAGTTTTGGCCTTCCTAAGCCCTATAGATCGAGTTTTTAGTAGGGACTTCGGAGTTTGATATTCAGTTATTCTCTCCACTTTTCCCATCCATTGAAGTTTCTCAGTTTTATAAATTTTATAAAATGAGCTTAGCTCCTTAAACAAAGTATTTAAACAAAGTACAACCGATCCAAAGTAATGTCTCAAAATTTTCCTTTCAAGAACATCCAGTGCTCTTTCCTCTTAGTGCCCATGTCTCAGCACTAGTCTGTTGAACAGTTTGTACACTAATATTTTAGTATTTCTGAACAGCCTGGACTATAACCGATTTCATTAATGTGTTATATTGTAACATAATTCTATCTGATAAAGAAAAAAAATAATAATAATGTGTAAGGACCGCGTTTGACAATTCTGGCCCGCGCGATGTACATTTCAACACTGCGAATGTACACAATATTATTTATTCCTCGCAAATGAATTCTTATATAAGTGAAAGGAATTCTGTATTGAGCAAAGGCAAACATAATGCACATGTTTTTTGGGATCTGTTTGTCAACGCTTCTTTTTTGGTTCTGTGTGATTATGTTTTTTCAATTGGTTTGGTATTTAACGTAATTGTATAAAATTCGCGAAAAGCGTGATAGAACGAATCGACCATTTTGTAATTCAAGGATATTTTTTTACCTCTGCGGTGACAAGCGCGAAGTTATCTTAATTAAATGTACACGATATAACTTATTACCGAAATAGTTGGCTTTTCTTTGTGGCACCATTTAAAAATGGCAAATTAAGCAGGCAAAAGATTATAATTGAAATAGGTTGAAGAGGGGGGTATTAACAAAATTAATTTAATGATTTATAAATATTTAGGATTTTTAACACTTGTATTATTTCTAAGTTATCCAAGTGAAAACTTCGTATATTGTAAAAATAATACATTTGTTACAACAGTTACAATCCCAGAGTTTTTCATTTTTAAATACTTATCCTTGTTAATTAGTTTTAATTCATCTCTTGTCCTGAAGAACACATCGCAATATTGAAAATTATTAAAGACACTACAATGTTGAAAAATTTAATTGATTTTTGATGACTGATGTAATCGCGACAGCTTAATCCACAGTTTAAATTGTCGTCGCTAAGTATAATCCAAATTAATATAAGATGAAAAAAACATGAAAAGGTGAAAAGATAGGGACAGAATTGCTGAAGAAACTAAATGCCATACCGATAATTGTGTTCCAAGAGTGCTTCGAAGATTGCAAAAAACGTTGGCACAGGTATAGTTATTGTATCTGATGGGGGCTAATTTGAAAGGGGTAAAATTAATATTGATGAAAAATTAAAAATAAATGGAGAAATCGATCATTTCTATTTACAATATTACTATGACAAATAAATATATTTTATGGTGTCTTTCTAGATCTATGTAAAATTGATTGTGGCTATAACAAATAGGCTCTAATCGAGGTGATCACATCTCATTTGGTCTGGTTTGAATTGAATCGATTTAAAATTTGTTTTTTGGATTGATAATAAATTTGATTGTGGCGAGAAAACAGTAATCGATGAGTCTCAAATATTTCACTTGTATTTAATTTTCTGAGCGTCTTGCGTCGCGGTTTACTTTGTTCCAAAACGTTATAACAAACGTTATAAATCAGAATTCGTATCCGTTTACTATGATAAATCGACAACAGAATTCGTTAATTTTGAAATTAAATAAATGTAACTGTTTATTGTCGAGTCGCACTTTTTTTCAGAAACTTAAATAGGTAAGCCAGTGTGTCAAATTCAAATATCTCGAAATTTTTCAAAAAAAATGAGGCCGCTGATCGTGATCGAAAAAAAGATGCTTCATTGAATTGAAAAATGTGTTTTTCTTGATTGTTGAGACACTTCGCGACCAAAACACGTTTTGGATTCTTGTTTTATGGAGACTTGAATATTAACATTTTTTTAGCAACTTGACGCCCAAATATTGTATTATGCCGTTGACACAAAACGGCTTTTGTTTTTCTGTGTGTCGGTGATATTGTCATTTCAATGTGGACGATTGAATTTTTATTTTCTAACAAATTATTATTGCTTACTTATATTTATTATTATTTTCTGAACTATAAAAGATTTTTATATTTTTTCAAACATCCGTATAATTATTTAGTATTTCTCTTGTTCACTAGTATAGATTACATTAGTTTTTAATTTTAAAAAACTTACAAATTTTGTGTAAACTATGTTGAGTACACATTCAACCCTGACTATGGCTCAGCTGTGAGCCGAAACTAGTAGGTAATTACTCATTTAAGTGGTGTCAATAAAGTGATATTCTATTTAAAGATTGTTTCTGCACGCCTACCGGTTTCAATACCACTGTGACTTCTTCTTTCGTTTTGTTTTACTTCGTTTACTATTGTTGACAGTGAAGCGGTTTTGTGTGAACGCCTCCCTCGCCGCTTGCACCCATGTGAGTTTAAGTGGTTTGGGGAGGATGACCACTTTAGCATAAAAAAATGCTGAATTGGGTGGCGAAAGTGTATATGGGAGCTTTTGCTCATAAAACGGCCCTGTATATGTGGTGGGTCCCTCTTCACTGTAAGTATATTTGTCAGGAAGGACATAAAATAAATTCCTTAAAATAGATTTATAAAGAATATAATTGAATAACATGAAACTTGTGGCTTTATTTGTGATGGAGAAGACCTTAAAGTGGGGGAACGATTATGTAATCGGTTATTCGTTCAATTTAATTGTACTCCATTTAGTGTTGACTTTTTCGTATCCAGTATTTCTAAATTATCTCACCTAAGGCTTTTAAAATATGTGCCTGTTACTACCAGTTGCAAGTAGCTTTTCTATCTAAATCTTCAATGCTTCTTCTAATTTGATACTACTATATGTTACTGCATAAAGAAGGTCCCATTATGCAACATTCGGAAAAACTTTTCACAATTTGTTTAAAAATGCGTCTACGATTAGATACATGGCGATATTTTTTATTGATTATCACCACAACAAGCCATGATTTCCAATTGTAGTAATTATTTCACAAAGAAAAAAGCTCCTAGTCTTGAGAATATCACATTGATGTATTGATTAAGATATGATTTTGGGAAAGCGATAATTACCTTAGTCCTTATCAGATTATCATTAAATTTTTCTTAAAAATTAAACTGGCTATTTATCCTGTTAAGTTTACTAACGAGTTTGATCTTGTTAGTTTTAAAATGTTTGTTTTAAAATTGTAGCTCGGTTAGTGTTGAATACGCAAATCTATTTGATTAGTAGATTGGTACACCTTCCTGTGCCGGAACGAATTTTTTTTCTTTACCAGCAATGAGCGATATTCTAATCTCCATGCGATTTTAATTCGATTTATATTAGGTGAGCCTTCAATTCTATTGTTTTTATTTCTTAACTTTCACGACCTTGCATTTTTCTCAACAATGATATATATCTAACAACTTCATCAATTCAAAAAAAAATAAAGCGCGGACATTACTCTTTTAGTCAATTTATTTTATTATTAGAGCTGACTGGCTGACAGCACTTGTTTAGAAAAAACTAATTTATCATAAAAGCATGCCGCAGTCACAATCGACAAATTTAATTTCCTCTCTTCAAAATATCATAATACACCTTGAAAATCGTATAAAATATTTTAGAAAAATGTCGACATACAAATATATTAAAACATCGAATGGGTTTAACGTATTTTTTTTAAATTCATTAATTATACATTTCTTCGGACCAAATTAATTATGATTTCTTAGCAATTTCTGTCCCGACAGACAACCCTCGCCTCCTTCACATTCATACATCTTCGCATGCAAGCTCGACGATTTTTGAGGTTTCCAACAGGACCGTCTTCCAGTATCTGGTAAATCTGGTCATGTAAATTAAATTTTTATCTATCCCATTTATAACCATTTCGTTGCTATCTATCAGCTTGCCTTTTTTTAAATAAATACTTATTATTTAGAAACCGACATTTTTATTTTAAAAATAGAGATTTTACCACGGAATACGTGTCGCATCAATATTCTTACTATTTTCAAACTAAGCTAAACGCTTGTGCTATGAAACTAGGACTAACTTGCAAGTCTGGAGTGAAGACATATAAAAGTAGGTACCATCAGTTATTAGGGTCACAGCTATTTTATAATATCTAATTCTGAATCCTGGACGACATCGAGTACGAACCATTAGTCAGTTATGAAGTACAACTCACAAATACACGTAGCCCTTGCCCACAAAATCAGTGCATGCTGCTGAAGGCAATAATTACCGATGATTTAAGAACATAAACGATTGAAGCATGACTGTTGGCCGTATTCAGACACGATGCTTTGTACCCAACAAAAAGTAAGTGGGACAATCTTCTCGAGATTTGAATTTACAAATATAAGACAAATGTTTTTTAGTTGCCATGAAGAAACTAATAAAAAATTGCCTCTCTGAGATGGAAATATTAGGTCCTTACATATGAAATTGGCGTTTAGTATGGGAGGGACATAAAGCCGATTTTTTTTTATTATAATATATTTATTTAATCAAAGTATGTACCATTGCTATCTATGCACTTTTGCCATCTCATAGGTAGTTCATCGATCCCTTTACTAAAAAAAACATTCGGACGGGAATCAATAAAATCTTTGAAGGCGGTTTGGACTGCCCCATCGGAGTTGAATTTTTTCCTTTGCAAGAAGTTATCCAAATTTCGAAAAAAATGGTAATCTGTTGGGGCAAGGTCCGGAGAGTACGGTGGATGTCTTAGACATTCCAATTGAAGCTCTTCTAATTTGGTAGCCGTCTGTTGTGCAGTGTGTGGTCTAGCGTTATCATGAAGCAGCAGTGGCCTAGAGCGATTAACCAGCCTCGGTTGTTTAGCAGCTAGCTTTTCCATCACGGTTTGCAGTTGCTGACAATAGACATCTGCCGTAATCGTCTGGCCAGATTTAAGAAAGCTGTAGTGAACGACACCAGCACTAGTCCACCAAACGCTCACAAGTAACTTTTTTGGAGTCAATTTTCGCTTGGGGCATGGTTTGGCTGGTTCGGCAGGGTTCAGCCATTGCGATGAGCGCTTCCGATTATCGTACAGGATCCACTTTTCATCACAGGTAATGATTCGATTTAAAATCCCTTCATTATTGTGCCGGTTGAGTAATGCAACGCAGCAGTCAACGCGCGTTTGTTGATTTGCTTCACTCAATTCGTGAGGTACCCACCTTTCAAGCTTTTTCACCTTACCAATTTGCTTCAAGTGGATTAAAACAGTTTTATCACTAACACCGCAGCCTGCAGCTAACTCGGATGTGGTTTGCGATGGATCCGCTTCCACAATAGCCTTCAATTCTTCATTATCAACTTTGGTCTCCGGCCGTCCACGGGGCTTGTTCTGCAGGTCGAAATTTCCAGAACGAAAACGTTGGAACCAAAAACGCACTGTGTTTTCTTTTGCGGCACCGTCGCCATACACATCATTAATCCTTCGAGCCGTTTCTGCAGCACTGGTGCCACGGTGGAACTCGTACTCGTAAATAACGCGATATTTCAAGTTTTTCATTTTGTAAACTGAGTGACGCAAAGAAAAAAACAATTGAGGAAAAAACAAATGAATTATAATTTTCAAAACACAAATACATGAGTAAATAGCTGTATAGATTTGGATTTGGAATTCCTAACCAAAGAGAAGATATTTGAGATCAAATTTGCCAGTACGGCAAAACCCCAATTTCATATGTAAGGACCTAATATAAAGGGACAAAGTAGTAGAAAAAATACTGAAAGAATCTAAGACAATAATAAATTCTAATGAATCCCTCGGGAATCATAAGTCAAATTCGAATTAAAGCAATAAATTCATTAGCGGAGTTATAAATTGAAGCAAAGTAATTCAACGAATACGTATTTATTTCGACCTTTACAAGTTTTTTAAAAGAAAAGGATTACACCGAGGCAACCTTTAATGACAATGCGAGTTCCTTCATTTCTTTGTTGCTTTGTTAATCAGACGCAGTAAATTAATAATCTTAATTATTATCATTTTGTTAAAAAATTACTTAAAACTAAGCATTTTCTCTGGTATATAACTTTTTAAAGGCAATAAAGGATGGAAGGACATCGAACTCAGTAAAAATTCAATAATTTAAGACGACTTTGAATGGTACCCACCGCTTAACCAGGACCGTTTTATGAGCAAAAGCTCCCATATCGGTCCTTCTCATTCGTCGCCAGGTTGACATTTTTTTAGCTACAATGCAAGACCGTGCTGCCCCGCACGGGTCGTATAAACCGGTGCGAGGCGGCACGGCCGCAAAAACAAAACCATTCAGACCGACACCATTAGATACGTCTTTATTGCATAAAAGAAATACATAAATAGATACAAGAACAAATAAAAGGTAATAACAAAAGAAGAAAAATAATGCATAGTAGACGAATTTCGCGGTGGCGGCAGTAGATGGCCAAGGTCAAACAGACATCCCCTTAACTGGAAAAAAGACGAAATAAAAAAATCATAAAAATACATTTGGATATCCGGCTGGGGAAGCACGGGACCGGCAGGTCTTCGTCCAATGCAGGAGCCCACAAATTAACACAACAACATTTAAAACGACTATAAATACAATAAATAGGTGAGTCGGACTGTTATTTTTATTCAAATTGTGAAATTTATCTTGTGAAATGAGAAATCTCTGGTGCAGCAGAAACTGCCATCAACAGACAAATATATTTTATCAATCACCGTCACAATCGAATACCAATCACGCTAAACTATTTAGAAACTATTTTAAAATTGAATTTACGCAAATAAATTGTCTGGAGCCTCAACGATGCGAGAAATTTTCACACCGAGGGCCCCGGGTTCAATACCCGATGAGCTCAAAATAAATCAATTTGATTATCACAAGCTTGAGTGTGTTTTATACATAACGGCTTCAGTAATTGGGCTTAAAATTAAATCAAAAATAAATCAAAAAAATGTAATGTGGACGAAGTGAGATTAATAACAACACAGAATAGTGAGGCACTCCATCCCCTCTGCCTACGCCTGTGGGGCAATGGCGTGTTGATAAGATAGTAAGTTGCCTATATGTCTGATGTGAAATAAGTGATTTGGATATTTGCACACATTAATACAATTCTTTTATTCTTTTTGTATTATTTTCATTCGACGAATTCCAGCTGAAATAATATTCTATTTGATTGTATTTGGATTGATCCGTAAAATACCTGAAATTTAAATGACAATTGTTTATTCCTCTCAACTCTACGGAATCGTGAATCAAGAAACATGTTGTTTTAGACACTAGAGCAAAGAATCCGTTTAGTAGGTCATATTAACCACGAATTACTTTTTTACCTTTGCATAGTCGCGTAATTGCTTTGAAATTAGGTTGAAGCCGTAACTTGTTCAGAAGTTGTCCAATTACATAAAAAGTATGGAAACCATCGCACGTAGAGACGCTGGAGGCTCGTGCATGGTCCAGCACACAGCGATGCTGGACTACGGAGCATACATTTGAATAGACACGTATATATTAAGATGTCCGACAAATCTTAAATTAAATCTTAAATTAAATTTGAAATACCGTCGATTCCTATTAGGTATAGATTTTACTAAATTACTTTTTTGCTCCCTTTATATTAACTCGTGGCGTCTGCTTGCTTGCTTGCCGTCTTGCCGTCGAAAAAACTTTGGATCGACTTTTAGCCCTTTTCCCGTGATCCAATCGAGCTGAAACTTTGCAAGCAGACTCATGGCGACGATCAAGAAGATCTATCAACTTTCGTTAAAAAAAAATTAATAATTATAGTATAATTTTGAATTTTTCAAATTTTTAATGTTTTTTCATACAAGTTGTATGGATATTTCAACGCATATGGTAGACGCGAAACCCGAAAATTTAAAAGGGAGTATTGTAAAAACTTGATTTTTATGGGTTACTTTTTTTTAATCGCTAAATGGGTTGTTATAATTATATTGTTAAATTCTTTAAAATGTAATATATAAAACTTTGTAGTAGATGTAACCGGATATAACCCGACAATAATAAGGATTATTTTTAATTACTTAAATTCAAAAATCAACAAAAATAATTCACTTTACACTTCCAAGATGATAACCGCATGCTTTAATGTATCAGAAATATGCAGTAGCAGCCTTGGTGTTTTATTGATATTTTATAATATATTGTACATATATGTTGCTTGGATATTGCTATGAACGAAACTAACTTACTAACTAATCATCACGCCGTTTCTCCGCAGGGGTGGGCAGAGAAGATAGAACGCCGTATTTTGATATCTTCGCATACCGCTTCTGCTTCGGCTACATTCATACATCTTTTCGTCCATGCTTTACGGTTGTTGAGGCTTTTGACAGGACCGGCTTCCAATATTTGTAGTATCTGATAGTGCCGGATCTTTCGCGGATGCCCTCTATTCCTGGGCGGACGAACACAGAAATTATATACCCACATTTTGTATAAAAGAAATTTTATTTATTATTATTTAAAAAATAACGTGCTTTTATTTGGTAGGTGTTTTATAGTGGTAAAATACTCGCCATATAATAAAATGGTTGGGAGTTCAACACTCGTTCTCAGAAACCACCAAGTTAGAACAAGCGCTAATCTTAGTTTTAAAACGGAAAAATAAGAATATGATACGTTTTCATCGTGTGCATATCAATTTTTAAAAAAATCTTAGTAGTTTATTTTTTTAAAACGATCAAATATTTCCTATTTAATATAACCTAAACTAGTCAGTATAATTCATTTTAATAGTTTCATCGATATACTTTAAATAGTATACCATTGTGAACAGGCTTTATACCGTTATTTCTAAATATAAATAATCGTATATTTCCATGTTTTCAAATAAAAATATCACAATTCAATATCAATAACAATTCTTTTTCATAGCAGTGTTTATTACTTCGCATCAAAATAAAAATATATGGTAATGATCACTTATATTCCGTTGGCCTTTTAAAGTACCTGATATACTAGTAATAAAAAGTTTTGAATTGCTACTAGATATCGAAATCATTTTATTAAATAAAATGGTATACCTCTGTGAAAATTCTGCTAAAAAACTTTTCTTAGAACATTTTATTTCACATCATAAATATTCGAACTCATTTTTTCTTTCCTTGAACACTATTTATGTGACAAAATAGGAGTCGCAAAAAAATATTTCAAACAGTTTCCAGCCGGGGCGTTTTCTATTGAATTTCGATAGCAATATTTTCTTAAAGCCCTAATTTATCGTTAAGCCCGCTCGAGAATCGAGAGTCCTTGTGAGTAAAGTTCACTCGATCCGCCCATCTCAGATACCCTGTCGATCTTCGGAAAGCCTATACATTTAATATTTAATGGCCGCATGAATGTGATGCTTATCACGTTTCAAGAAAGTGTCGTCAAATAAGTTTTGATCTTAAGTGGGAGACCAATGTGGAGATGTTTGTCTCGAGAGATGCTGTCTGCGATTACGCTCTCTAGAATAGATTCAAATGCATATAACCACCACGCGTGGTAGTATACATTTGTGCATTTGCACTAAGGCACAAACCGCTTTGTATTGCCACAATCTGTCACCAGGTCTCGTCATAGTCACTACTGGCCTAATCGGAAGTCGGGCGCTCGCTAATCACAGTTTTTTGCGCAATTACGAAAAGTAGCTTCTTTGTGTGGTGGTCATGACGCTTGCATAGTGATCTGGTGATCGGTGGTTCGAGACCCATTCCAGGACACCAGCAAGTTAGTTTTGTTTTCGTAGCACAGACTTTTAGCTTAGTTTCAAAATAGTAAGAATATTCATGCGACATGCATTCCAAGTTCGCATCTCTACTTTTATTTTAAAAAATGTGTTCGAGCAAAAAATCTGTTAGTCTCTGGTCGGGAATTTTATAAAAGGAAATACCTACGAGCGCGGAGTTCTCTGTGTGTGACAGTTGCTACGAGACAGATTGTCTGGGGACATCTCGAACCAGCGGTTGAATTTGGTCGCGGCGGTTAAAAACTATAAAAATATAATTAAACATTTGGTGTGTTAAAGTGGTGCTGGCAACGGATTTGGAATAACTGGACGAAGAGAACGGAAATCGGACCAAACAACGCCAACGTCGCCTGCAAACTGGTAAGTGGCATCTTCATATCTAGAGAGCTTCTAGTTCAATTTTTCCCTGTAGGAAACCCGAACCAGAGTAAGTTAAAATCAGAAAATTGCTCCAACAAAATGATTCTGCTGAAATACTGCAATTATTACTTGGCAAAGTACTCAGTAAAAACATTTTATTAATAACCTACCATCGATAATTTAGTGACACCTAATATGTTGGCATTTAAAAGTAACTAATCATCATTATCAAATTATTAAGTTAAAAAATATCTGGAGAAAAGCTGCTTTATATATTATAAGAAATATAAGAATATTGGTAAAAGTGAATGGATTTTGGATTCCAATGTTACGATCCCTGCCCAGTTTACAACATTTAAAACGCATTATTCGCACTCCGCCCGATTATTTCATTCCATATCTGTCGCTTCGCAATTTCATGACTGAGCACACCTGGCCGTCGCCTCGCCACTGAAAGAACTCTCGAGAAGATTATTTTCCTTTTTAGTATTTTGGAGAAAATTTCGTCGCTTCTAGGTTGTTCAAGGCATTATCTGAATATTGTAGATAACTCTAGATTGCTATAGGCCGTTCTAGATCCTTCGATAATTAGTGACATATTATAAGGGATTCGGACAATGCTCTATTCCTCCCACTTTCCATTTCGTTACAAAAATATGCATGTCCTTAAAGCATTCAAAAGCAAACAATCACAAACGATTTTTAATTACTGATCTGATCTCCATTTGTTTCGCCACGCGTTACCTGCACTGTCTCTCTCGAGATAATAATTTAACAACTCGTACGTTCCTTTAAGTCAATCGATTTTGTCTTAGGTGTAAACAGTGCGGAGAAATCTCCACAAAGTGTTTGAAAGTTTCATTACTTTGACAGGCACCAATAAAGTTTCTCAAACCGCACAATACAATTTCAAAAACCAATTTATCAAATACAGATACCTTCCACCTTGATTTTATCACATGACACCATTTGTTATTACTATGTTTATGCATACAAACCGCACTGCCAAAAATCTAAATTAGTGTTCTTTTTTATATTACTAACACATTTATTTATTATTATTACATTATTACTGGAACAACTGTAACATGTTACAAGAGATACAAAATTACTAAGTGATTATCTAATTTACATTACATGTATAACAAGTTTTTTAATTTAAACAATTTTATTGATGTTATTAATCTTTTTCTTTTTGTGCCCTATCCGTTCAATGGACGTTGGCTATGATAACTTTGTTTACTTCTCCTTCTTCTAGGACCCAATTACCAGCAATTTTTCACTGCATTATGAGATGCAAGATTTCCTACTTCTCTGGAAGTCTCATCACATGTCCAAGATATTGAAGTTTTCTCATTTTTACTGTTTCAATTACTTATTTTTCTTTCTTCATCCGAACCATAACATCTCCATTCGTAACTCTGTCCATGCAGATTATTTTGAGTATTTTTCTATATAAACACATCCGCATTATTAATATCCACGTATTAAAGTATATATGGAGGACTCTCGGATATCATTTTATTGTGTCCTTGAACCCGTCCGCGTCACATGGCAATAAAAAGAAAATAAGACTTGTTGTAAGAAGTAAAATAATATTCTGCCGTATTCTGAAAATAACAATATTGTGATCTTAAGATTGTTATCCGAGAATAAAAATAAAAAATAAAAGAGACGTAGATATACGTCGATGTTTGTTTCTTTCGGTTTCTAATTGAGAGAGAGAGAGAGCGAGAAAGAAGTATATGATGGTTATCCATCAAACGTTAAAATATAAATAAATACGAGTCCAACGCGACAATGACAATTTTGCTATAATTTAACATCAAGACGCTGCGCTGTGGGAGAAGAAAATCAATAAGTGCATATGAAATAATATTTTTTCTGTAAGCCTTAAATACAGCATTAGTACTTATTTCATGAAATTTTAGTCCAAACATGAGAATTGTGGGGTAACGTTTGCGATAGGTACTTCAGACATAAAGGCATTGCAGACATCGGACACCGCAAATAAAGGTATTTATTTTGAGAGAGATATATGAAAATATGCAAATCTTCTTATTTGAGTACGACGAACGAACATCGAACACCGACATATTAACCTGCCCCTATTTTATTTTTTATTTTTATTCTCGTCTATTAAGTGTTGTGATAACACTCTTAAGATCCCATTATTGCTGTTTTCGGAATACGGCCAATAATTAGTTTCCATTTCATTTTATCAACTGACAATTGTTAAATTATTTGAAAAACAACATAATTGATTGACACATCTACGTAAAGCTAGTGCATGGTTTTTTAATTTGACATATATGAAAATAAAAACACACTTTTATTTCTACTTATTTAATTTTTGTAGAGGCGTTTCATCTTAGGAGGGCACTATTAATAAATTGCGGGTACATATTATGTTTTTTTTTCTCTTAAAAAAATAGAAATTCAAACACGGAATACGTGTCGCATCAATATTTTTACCATTCTCAAATCTAATCTAATCCTATCCAATACTAATCCAAAAATCTGTGCTATGAAATTAGGACTACTTCTGGTATCCTGGAATGACGTTCGAACTACCGACCACTGACTAGATCACTAGGCGAGCTACATGACCCCTACACCAACAAGCTTCTTAGTTTTTAGTTTGGTAGATTTCTGGAAGAAAACTATTTAGATAAAAAAAAATCGTTCAACTAGGTTGTTTAAAAGACGGATTTTATTTTAAAAAATCACATAAATATACGAACATAATAATTTGTGTGTTTTTGATAAACAATTTTTTGTCTGTTAAAAGATCCCGAAAATATATAGGAGATAAATTTCACATTTTCCCCATTATTTCTGAATATTAAAAAGTATACAGATACCTAATTATTTGGGGTTCCAACTGATGATCCATTTTTTTTTACAGGGGCCCATTTACAGAAACGAAATACATTATAAAACACCCAGGCTTGAGTATATCGCATAGATTAAAATTGTGACCTCACCGGGAATCGAACCCAGAACCCTCGTTGTGGGAAGCCAGTGTCATACCCACTGCGCTACGAGGGCCGCCTTTTTATAATTATTGTAACCATAAACCTAAAAATTTGTAAACATGAACTAACGTAAATTTCTTTGTACACAGTCAAGTTCCATGGCTGGTACCAATACGGTTTGACCTGTTTAAAAAAATTACTACGAGTTAAATCTAAATTTTGAAATAATAACTAAATAACTAAATTATGAAAAGGTCAAACTGAATATTCTTAAAAAATTTAATGTCTTGGTAAATAAGTCGCGTTTTTATTTGAAGACATTCGGTTTGGAACCAAATTTTAAAAGAATTAAAAACAGGTACTTATGTAAAAAATACGTTTTGTTAACCATGAAATTTAAGTATGTAAGAATAAATTCTTTAACCGCACATATATAAATATGTCTTAAATATACGCGAAGTGGACATTTTTCCATTCCTCTAGCCCAGCCATACTCAACCTGCGGCCCGGCAAGCTTTTATAAGCGGCTCGAAACACATTTATTATCAGGAAAGAGATTAAAAATATCTGGCTTCGTTTTGAATATCTTGAAGTACTCGTGAATAAAAAGACACACTTCTGTCATTTTAAAACCAGCAATTTCTATGTTTTAATAACGAATTTATTATTTCCATCATAGATATTTTCAACCACACAGTGTAGGTTTTGTGTTTGTCATGTAATTTTTTAGCCATTTCCACATTCATCCATTACTGTTAGTGAAATCTCGTATTCCAGTGTGTCGAATGCTTTTTTGAAGTCTATAAATATTATTACCACTTTTTTAATCATTCAAATGACTCACACAATATTTTGAGTATATCCAAATTTTTGTATTGTACAAATTGGTATTGTTTTTATATGTATTTTCAATGCATTCTGTCTTTACGTTTTCCCACCACAATGTAGTCTGTGAAACTCTGGACATTTTTATAATTTCGTACCTCATTATGTCTGTAATATGGTGGTGGTTTACGTTGGCATTTATTAATCTATTGTTTTCGTTAAGACGCTAATCAAAAATAAATGCTTGGGTATACGTTAGTTTTGAATTTTATTTTTTTCATTATTGTATTTTGAGTATACAGATATGATGAAATAAATTTCATATAGGAAAATAAGCTGTTGTTAATATTTGAGCTGGCATTGGCTGGTATGCTGATGATTATCATATTATTATCATTCTGCTATAGTTAAAAAATGTATTTGTCGATTAATCAAGTGGCGGCGCCCTAATCTTGAATCGAACGTGTTTCAACCAATACTGTTTTTCTCTATATGATTTTTTTTCGTCATAACAGTATAATGTTGCAGCCCGCGTTACTTAGCAAACATGTGTATGTGGCCCGAAGAAAAAAAATGTTGAGTACCGCTGCTCTAGCCTAATGAAGGGGTTTAGTTCATCTCTGTACAAATTTATGCTTTGTGATTGTAACAGATTTTTAGGCTGCTATTGTTTAAAATTATCGATTCAAATTTACCACAACAAATTGCCATTTCACAATGTATTTTGTTTCATAACCACATCATCCCTCTGTTTAAAAAATTGCATTAAACAGTAAAATCTACATAATTATAGACCTTATTATTGTAAAATCAGAAAACGTTGATTGATTTTGTAAGATCGCCCAAAGTCCAAAACGTAGCAGAATATCAAGATAATATTTAAATTCATGTTATAGCAAAAACGTGAAAATAGACATTATTATCAATTGCCTCAAAATATGGCAAAACAATAATTCTTTATATTTCCGTGGCCGGGAGCAAAGCCAAAAGATACGTAAAAAAAGCATGAAAAAATATTATTTAGTAACTAATTTCTGTTTTGGGTACAAACAGCATGGTGACATAAATTTCAAGTAATAATTGAAGCCTTAAAGCACCATTAAAATATGATATGTTCATTAAACCAAGCTACTTATACCAATACAAGGCATTTTAATAGCCTCAGAAATGTTTAAAATGTTACGCAAATTAAACGGTATATATCTCAATTGATTTTGAATATTATAATAATTACTTTTGTACAATTTAACCAATGGACTTGTTTTTTTATCTATAATCGAATATAATATTTTCTCCGATAATTGTTCATCGCTAGGAAATTTTCTGATATACTGAAAACGAATTACATATTACCCTTTTTATATCAAAATATTATCTTAATAATTATCAAAATATTAATTACTAAATATTTCGTAAAAAGGCAAAAAGAAGAAATAATAAATTCAATCTGAATCTCTTAATAAAATAAAGCAATAAATGCAATAAAGCGCGATTTATTTACTAAGACATTATATACTTTTTAAGAGCATTTATAACCTTACCTTTTCATAATTGTTTCAAAATTTTGAGAAGCTTGTTGGTCGAACCTCACTCCAGACTAGCAAATTAGTCCTATTTTCAAATCACTACCGTTTAGCTTAGATTTAAAATAGTAAGAATATTTATGTGACACGTATTCCGTGTTCGCATCTCCATTTTTTTAAATAAAAAAATATAAAAAATTAACAAATTTTAAACTTATTTTTAATTTATTTTTTTTAACAAGGCATGCAAACGTATTAATTACCACTAGACTTGGTGCCAAATTGGACAAAGGCCCGAGTACAGAGTCAATACTTAATGATTTAAAGGTTAAAGTACGCTTTAAAAGCGCAATTTTTTGTGCAAATTACAATTTTACAGCGTACTACCCTTTAAATCGTTTTAGTATTGAACCTGTATTTGGGCCATAGAATTTACGTTCCTTCATATCTATTTATTTTGGTGGTCTGTGATTGAATTTCTTTCTCTTTTCTAGAGTGTAAATTGCTTTTTTCTCCCATTCGCGATCATGGTGCATGTTTAAAGCGACATTCCCATTATTTTATATAAACACTCCCAGTGATTAGCACATTTTGTAGGTTGCTGCCGTCTCTTCTACCTGCAAGCCTTATTTAAAATTTCTGACTACTTATTTAACCTTTTAAATAGGCCAATTATTAATAAACGAAAATTGAAATATTATCACGACTAAAAAGCTTGTGTAGACTTTGATCTAAATACAATAGCTTTTTGCAGAACTCAAACAATAAGCAAATGAAATACTAATATTAGAATTTTTTCATGAGAAATACTGTCCCTTGACAAGTAAATGCTTAATTAATATTTAAAGCATTTTAAAACACATTTAAATTGGCTCACCACACAACACAAATTTCATATACAAATTTTCAAATAATAGAATGCTAAAATACTTCAAAAATAAGAATACATATAGGTACCTAACACAGATATTCATGGACATAACACAAGAAATGCAAACGAAATAAAAATTCTAATTTGAATTTAAATAAACTAACCCACAAAAACCAAGTTTTTACTGTAGTCCCTTTCTCATTTACTAGTGAAAACTGGTTTGGCGCTTTACCTACGCGTTGGCTTCGGTCGGGCGACGCTACGAAAAGGACTAGTAAAAAATTTCCAAAAATCCAAAATTATACTATAATCAGGATTAGTGTCTACCAGACGCGTCGCAGTCTTTTCATACAAATTACTCAGTTGTATGAAAAAACCATTAAAAATTTGAAAAATCCAAAATTATACTATAATTAATAAAAAAAATTAACGAAAATTTGATAAATCTTCTTGATCGTCGCTACGAGTCTGCTTGCAAAGTTTCAGCTCGATTGGATCAGAAGAAAAGGGTTAAAAATTGATCCAAAGTCAATCAATCAATAATCAATCAATCAGACTCCACCAGTTAATAAAGGGTTAATAATTAAATAAAGGGAGTAAGAAATATAAAAAACTGTTTATAAATAATAATCTACTAGAGAAAGTGAAAAAACAGAAAAATATCAACATACAAGTAATGCAGACGTTACGTCAAAGAAAAATAGAATTACTATTTAATTAGTGAATGGTTTAAATTAATTAATGATGATATTATGTATAAGAAATAAAATAAAAATGTAAAAATATTTAAATATATTATCGTATAAAACAGTGTTCATTTTGGAATGTAATTATGTGGGAAAAAATGTACACCCACACGCGGTGTGTGTCAATGACTTTTTAAAGATGGTGACAAAAATTTATAAAACATCCCGATATTTCATAAATATGTATATAGACCTCGATCAGTATATGTCCTTACTTTTTATACGAACGTTTATATTTAAATTACATATTATATAAAATATACATATAATTATTCCGGTACTACGACTGATGTATGAAAGTGAAACCTGCTAGAAGAGAAACGAAAATAGGCTAAAGCAGCGGAAATTAATTTTTTGATTAATTACCCCAACATGTTTCGGAAAAACCATAAATAAATAAAAAATTCATTCATTCGGGCGCATGCATATCAAATTCCTTTTATGATAATGAATGGATAATTAATAATGATATAAAGCTGATTTTCGCATAGTTAATAGGACTAATAAGGGTCACTTCTGTGGCATTATAAATATCTGGTAAATGTTGTGTAAGAAGACTCATCGATCGAGGAGCTGCAGAAGAAGATGTTGAAATGTGGATGACGCGAGAGCTGTGTGGCATGATAGAAAGCACTTTATCCTCTGCTCTCATGGCATACTGGCAAGATCAAGAGTTATCATATTGTCGCAGGTTTGCGACAATGGAGGATGACATGGTATATACACAATAGATTCTCATCAAGCTTTATAGAACTTGATATTGATGGCCATATCTTTATTTTTTCAAATTGTTGATTTTACAGCACCAGAGATTGCCTCTCCCTTATTAACTGCCAACCAGATCTATGCCTAGATATCTGAATGTGCCGACATGTTCTTTGGATTTATTTTCTACAGTCAAGTTACAATGGGTGTTTTAAAGAAGGTCATATATTTAGTCTTTTCGATAGGGATTAAACCATTTTAAGTTAATTCAGAAAAATTCGTTTGTTATTCGTTCTGTTTTGATATTCATCCTTTACCCGGGAACGCATTTATGACGAATATTATATGAGTAACCTGCCTAAAGCCCTAAAGATTTATTTACCATCATGAATAGAAACATTCGTTCGTCTTCGCAATCCATTGTAGGTATATGCAGTATATGACGCCATTACCACATATCGAAGTCATCGTTTCTTTCTCTCCTCCCAGCGTCCGAGTTTAGACTCCACATGACATTCCGAATCTATGAACTCATTGAGTTTTTCTTAGTCATTATGGTAATCGAGACCTACAGCGAGTTCTGGCCGTAACATGTAGAGAGTCCAACCATTCAAAAGCCAGAAACGGATAGCGCGGCTGCGCACTAGTCTCGCGCAGTATACTGAAAAATAATATTCCTGTAATTAATAATCAAATAAACTTTCCTTATAGTTGTCTGTTTGATTCGGCATTATTGGGTAAAACACAAGACTCATCAACAACCCCTCAGACCCCACCCGTCTCACTCTTCTCACCCCTCAAATTCTTAATCCCTTTTGGTGGGCACCATAGTTAATGTGAGCCTCTGGTTAGATTACGCATGTGAGGAATATTTAGGGAAGGTATGTGTTTAGAGGTATTTATATGCTAGTTTTGTAGTAAACGGGTACGTCTTGAAACCGGTAGACTAAAAATCTCCATAAGTGGTAGTGTAATATTTTGTTAATATTTAATACACCTCAGTGCATTACTGTGACTATTTTTTAATTATCATTTTACTTTGTGCCAGTTTGCCATACAATACGCGATACTTTTATACAACGGGACACAATACATTGAACACCCATAGATTTTCTTGATAGGGTGAGAACCTTCCTATCCCACTACTAATTGGGGATCTTCAATCTACCGATGTGGTGAATCAATCACCGAAATCACAGAGCCTCACAATTATCAAATATTAGTTATTGACATACATACTCATTACATGTATACATATTAGGGGGCTTTGTATGAAATTTTGTTAATTTTTGGGTGTGAAGTACCTTTTCATGTTATGTTTTCATCTGTCTAAAAACTTACATATTATTTTTCAATTTTACTAAGGACTTTTAGGGGTTACTACCAGCTGTAAAAGTGTACAGCGTAACTTAAAAATATTATTTGGTATTTAAACTATAAAAAAATATTTTTAACAGATTTTTACTAAAATTAAGTTTATTTTTAGATTGAAATAAATGAAATACGAGTAATTAAGTTAAACGTTTAAAAAATAAATATAATTCAAATTAATTCAAAAATTATTATGTGAAAATTCAGCAAAGTACAAAAGATACGCTCTTTCTCTAAATTGCGAAACTTGCACGTTTAAACACGTTTCGCATTAAAACCATATCAATTAGAAAGACATGCAGAAAAATCAAATCAACGAAATAATATGTTGGCTGCAACCGGGACTCGAGTCCAGATCTCCTATCTTTTCGGGAAGGTGCGTTACCATTACACCTCATCAGCCTCGTACCTTTCCATCAATATATCGACCTAATCTGTAAATCTCAATTCCAATTATTTAAATACTACGTATGTCGGGAGAGGGATATGTTCAACCTATCCACTTGTCGATGTTGCATGCAGTGACAAATTTTGTCTGAAGCATTGCATTTATTACCCTAAGCGGTGCATATTTCCGAAACTTTGATCACTGGTTGCAGTGAATCAAAAATTGAAAATGTTGGTTATATTTTATGAATATTGAAAGCATATAAAAGTGTACACCGATAAAAAAAACTTTAATTTTTTGAAGCATCCTAATACATACATATAAAACTATGAAAAATAAATTTCATTGCTTTATGTAATAATACAAATAGTTTCCTTTTCAATTTACTCCAGCGGTAGGTACTTTATATTTATAAAACATACGATTAAAGTTAATAGTCTATGTCTAATGTTTAAATTACTATTGTGTAAATAGTATTGCGCGCATTTTTGACGTTTTAAATCTGGGTTTTATGATTCATTTTTATTGGGCGCAGTAGGTATCCATGTTTCAAACACATATTTTATACGACTTATGACTACACCTACATATATATATTATATTTCACATAGCATGCATGACCCAGATAAAATTATTGGTAAAATTAATCTTTCTACGTTATACAATCGTGAGTTTTCTTATAGCTAATTGAAACCCAAAATCAAAATCACGTTTTGTTTATGTCAGAGCTCCGTCGTTGATAAAAAACGTTCACCGAACATTGAGCAACTCAAGAATAGTCTTGTGATTCCGCTTGTATTTCGGTGATTGCTTCATTCCGAAAATCTGTATGTAAAATGGTAAATTTATCGACCTCAAAACCTGTCAGTACTTTTAATGAAGCAACTAAAGAATGCACCTAAATTAATGCAATTTTGACAGCGCAGCGGTTTATTATCGGCATTCACATAACATGGCAGCGTGAAGATTAAAATATATTACCTACATATCTCTCTCTACAGATGGTCTTTGACAGCGAGAAATCCGAATTATAATAATTTCGTTGTCTGTCTGTCCATCCGTCCGTCCACCCGTCTGTCCCGATAACTTCGTGTAATATCCGTAACTTCTTTATAGTATTTTTTTTCATTTAATTATAAATCGTCGCTGTATATATAATAAAGCCAATGTGCCGTTTAGTACATTCTGAGATGAACGAATCTATTTGTCAATTTTTCATATAAATAATGTCGATATACTAAAAAAAACATTGCCGTTTATCTGGAAAGTCTGCCTAGTAATTATTTAAAATATTTTTTATAAATCTAGTCTATGCAATTATTTTTTAAAACAGTTTCATTCGTTTATTTCAGAATGTACTAAAACGGCACATAGGCATTATATTATATACAGCGACGAAATATTTTAAATAAATTAAAAAATTACATAATTTTTATGTAATTTTTTTTAATTATAATATTTTTTTTCTTTTCTTTTTTATAAATAAATAAATACCTATTCCTTAGGAACCAACATGGAAAACTACCGTCATTTTTGACGGGTTGCAGCTAGATAACAATAATAGCCAAATCGTTGTCATGAAATAATTGTGTCAGTAAAGTTATTTTCCCCAAATTTTTATTACATATTCAATACTCGTATCAAACATAATAATTCCGTCGTCTGTCCGTCCGCCCGTCTGTCTGTCCCCGTAACTTCGTGACGTCGTTTCGTCCAAATTCACGGCTAAGAAAACGGCCGGAGATGGGGCTTGAACCCTGGTTCACCAAACCCGAATCGGCCCTTCAACGCATCTCCGCCTCTCCGTGGAGCGCCAAAAAGATGCTAAAGATATATACTAGGGCTTAGCAAAGACGCGATCCAATGTTCCGTCATTTTTGACGGGTTACGGCTAGTAATCTAATAATTTGTGAGAAAAAAATAAAGAAAGTAGGTTGAATGCAGTCGCTTAGGCGTACGTGGGGGAAATCTTTGTACTATTGAGTGGAGAATCAACGAATTAGAAGTTAGTGTGAAGCTGGTTGTGGTATAGAAGATGAAAATAAATAATGTATCGCTGAGGTAGTTAGGGCATACGGGGTGAGGAAAGAGAAGACCGCGAAAGATGATCAGATAAACCAAATATTGGATGTGTGCCTTGTTCATTATAGTGGTTAAATGGCGCACGGAAATATTTTATTATTATTGAAAGCACAACCGAAAACCAACACTTGCTTATCAAAAAACTACCAATAATATTATTTGCGTTTTCCGCGAGAATCCAGGCCGTATATCTTCGGCTACCTGGCTATCACATAAAAAACGAATGAATTTACATTCGTAAATACCTATTTACAAAACCACTTACCGCTTATCTCGGCAGGTAATCGCTTTTCCGACCCTTCGTACCGCATTCGCCCTTCAGGTGATATTGACCCCATCCGCAAGACACGGCCCTCCAGCGGGGTGGACCGAACTCCTCAAAGCATTTAATAAACAATCCTTCTTTACCTTCGTTATCCTCTTGGTAGAGCAGTCGGGGTAGTAATGTGGTACGCACCACACATCCAAGGCCGTCCCAAGAATAAAAGCTCCCGTATCGACTCTACATTTTCGCCATCCAGTAATCGAAAAAAGTTATTTTTTATAAGGTTTTTATGATTTTACTTAAGTTGTATTGAAGCAAATGAATTTTTCATAATCGATATAAGTTAATGATAGTTCAACTTTTTGCAAAAAATAAGTCAGAAATTTTGAAAAAAAATGCAAACTTTGATATTGCATATCTCCATAACTATTGATATTAGGTCATTGTTGCTTGAACAATTTAGACTCATAACATAGTCAGGAATCTACCGGCTAAGTTTTTGCTATTAACTGGTACACCTGTATATTAACATATAGCAACAATAACTTCAGTTATACAAAAAAAAACAAAAAAGTGAAATATTTAAGTTACGAACAAACTGTGAAAGTCAAAGAACTAAAGGTAAAAGGGAAATTCATCTATTTATTATTCTAGGTCACGATCAGTATGTGTCATTGAACCCTGCAAATATTATATATTTGAATAAATTACGTAGTATTTAACCCTTATAATACGATGCTGGATTTTTTTTTCAAAGTTGTTAACTCAGGAATCAGTGATATTAGGTCATGATTGCTTGAACATTTAAGACTCATAACATAGTCAGAAATCTACCAGCCAAGTTTCTGCTGCTAGTTCTGGTACACCCTGTATACTTAGCCACATAAAATTGCCGGATTTTATGGAGATGATTTGGACTTATTTTCATTGCTTTTAAATTTTTCGTAATCCTAAGTTTCCTTAATTACAAACGATACAATATTTTTCTGTGAATGGTCACACCAACATCTGGTTCTCATTCATATATCTTAATTATTATAATACTTAAAGTTGCTCATTAACATAAATGACCGTATTCTTAAATTAACAGCTTGGCTTTAGTTTACATGAAGAACCTGTTTATTATCTCAACAATTTATTGAATTTGTGGTCAACTGGTTGTACTATTTCAAGAATTGACTCTCCTTAAATATTAATTTAAATAAAGTAAATTTATGGTCATGCTAGATAAGATTCACCGCTGTCGAGGTTACCGTAAATTTATCGATAAAAGTTGAAAACTTATCCGAAAATACTCGGTGGGTAATAATTTATTTTCTTCGCATTTCTACGCAGCTCATTTCTTTATACAGAAAAAGGTTGGGAAACAAGTTCACTCAATAATATACATTAGAAAAATTTCTAACATCATTGAGATACTAGTAAAAAAATATAAGATATTTAGTTTTTTTTTCTTTTTACTTAAATAATTTCACTCAATGAGGTAGATGAATAAGATGAACATTTTAATAAGTTGTACAATAAAGATTTCTTTTGTATATTTATATTTAAAAAGACGTACCTACAATACGGGTTAAGCGTAATGGAATCCAAATTAAGCACACGCAAACAATTAAACATTTATTTAAAACAAAGTCACTATTCTGTGATTCGCACCTATTTTGCGTTCTCATTTCACTCTCATTATTCATTATTATTCATTTCATATATATTTTTTTATAGTTTTACTGTCTGTACATCGATTTTTTAATTTTTATTTTTTAGTATAAATTGTATACTGACAAAGGGACCATTGACCCTGAAACATGTTGATATTTTCTATATATAAATGGTAAAAGCAAAGTACATTTTTATTAGTTGTATTAATAAATATTTTGATAAACAACATTATTAGGATATTTTTGTAATAAGAACATAAACAAAAAATTTAATTGATTAAGATAAATTAAAAATATATATTTAGGTATTATTTCCAGCTGTGAAATTGTGTTTACTAACTAGTTAATGAGAAAAGACTACAGATGTATTTAGCATTAGACCATTCCTGTAATTCGAACATATATATAGAACATATATATAGAAAAAATTTGATAATGTTCTTACGAATTGGTGAACGTTGCATTGTGTAGTGCACTCAAGCCAGCTCATACAGTTTATAAATCATGGGTCATCGTAAAAAGAGCTTTCCATACACGTTTCTCATATATAAATAGCTTCGTCTCTATGAGTTCTATTTCGTTCTATAATTTATTTTTATTTATATTTTTAGTAACACGGTTGAATGTTTTGTTAGATATCATCATCATCATCACTCTTGGCACTAGAACCCTTGGTGGGTCTTGGCCTCCTCAATAATCTTCCTCCACTCATCTCGGTTTAGTGCCAGCTCTCTCCAGTTCCGGAACTCTAAAGCAGAGATGCCTTTGAGGACGTTGTCACTCCATCTTATTTTTGGCCTTCCTAAACTCCTTCACCCTATTGGCCTTGAGTTCAGCAGGGACTTTGGTGCTTGATGCTCGGACATTCTCTCCACATGACCCAGCCACTGAAGTCTTCCCAGTTTTATAAATTTTGAGACGTTTGACTCCTTAAACAGAGTATAGAGTTTAGTTAGATATAGAGGCTTGGGAATAAATAGGTACATTTATGTAATTTTATTGAAACGAAATATAAATTTATCACTTGTGAAACAAATTTTATTACCAATTTACAGATTAAAACAAATATCTCCGAATCCGGGATCGACAAATTTTCCCTTTCCCAATGAAGTTCCACGTGTAATAAACGTCATACTGCGTAGACTTTATCTTTCTCCGCGAGATGCTCAGACCTATTAAGAAGACCATAACAATATGCGTATTATTCCAAAGAGCCTATTACGTCGTGGAAATAATGCATATTGGTCCGTCGGTAGGCTCCAGTAACTGTATTGATCTCGGAGCCTCCTCTGCGACCTCCGGAGAGCATTATGTATCTGATTTCTTCACATTCCTCCATAAATTAGCATATTTTTCCAATTTCCCCTAATAGCCGCAGAGTTCACCGCACCGCTTACATAAATACCATCTCCATTCGGATTATTTAAAGATGTGGCATAGAATGTCAAGAAACCGGTTTTTTGAGTCGTCCCGATTCGTATCGATCTTAATGGACGCGGAATATATTTATTTTAAATTACTGCCCATATGACCACACACGCCCATTTATATTTCAATGATTTGAAGTATCAAACTTGTTACACATATGAGAATTCAAACACACTGTTTTTTTTATAGATACTTATTTAATTTTTTAGTGACGCGTTTCACCTTATAAGGGCATTATTAATTTAACTATTTTACATTCTAAATCTTGTACTTATATGATATAATTTTATATTTTAGCATAATTATAAGAAACAATTTTGTTCAAACACAATTAGAGTGGGAGCCAGCTACCGCCAGACTTAGTTATAGTCATCATCATCATCATTCTTGACACTACAACCCTTGATGGGTCTTGGCCTCCTCAATAATTTTCCTCCACTCATCTCGGTCTAGTGCCAGCTCTCTCCAGTTTCGAAGCTCTAAGGCAGAGATATCTTTGAGGACGTTGTCACTCCATCTTAATTTTGGCTTAATTAAGTTGTAGTATCAAACCTGAAATACTTTCTGTAGATGTACATTGCAGTAGGTAGGAATATTTGGATATTACGTCATTTGAGTTCGAGGGATTTTGGTAGATAACAGGTAATACAGGTACCAAAAAAATGAGTAAGTTAAACGTAAAAATAACAAACCTGATTTTTCAATTTGTTAATTGCTGTTCTCAAAATGCATTGCTATTCCTTTCTATAGTTTTCGTATAAATACAAGTTTTTTAATGTTAAATAGTTAGATTTATAATGTCCTTATAAGGCGAAATGCATTTCAAAAAAATTAAACGAGTAAAACTTAAAAACAACTGTTTTTTATTTTTACACTAGCCGTACGCCCTGAAAAATTACGGTAATTTGGTGGGCGACCGTTGAGTGTTGTCTGAGGCATGCGTGTTGCGCGCTGATTGCGTGTCACACTCTAATTATCTAAAATTGTAATTCCAGCTTCATTCCAGCAAGTTACCGACGTTACGAACAGACAGACAGACAACGTAATTATTTAGAAGATTATACGTGTGTTTATGGAATTCTACAAACTGACCTTCGAAACAGAAGATAAATTTGATAAAACTTACTGTTTCGAAGGTCAGGGTCGTTAAAATTTGTGGCACATACATTCAGAAGCACATTCACGGCAGAACACTAAAGTTCAGATGACGATATATAGTAGATACAATTTTGCATTCATGGCATTTTATACCTAGTCCTTAATACTTCAGGGGGTCTAACATTTAAGAATATGAGTTGAAATTGGTGTAATACTTGAAAATGTTAGTAAGAAATGATATTTGACGATGTCTGACAGTGATGATGATGATTCATCATCTTCATCCGCTAGTCTTTGTAGTCAGGGCTCAAAGACTCGACAAGATGCTTCCATATTCTCTTGTCTTGTGCTGATTCGTACCTATGTGTTAACCAGTCAAGACCCATTCTGTTTTCATGCACTTAATTTTTGTTGCTTCCGGCTTAATCTGGGAAGACCCACCGGTCGCCTTCCTTCCGGGGTTGCCAAGAGGTTACTTCTTGGTACTCGTTCTTTAGGCATCTTAGCACAAATCCTTGCCACCTAATTTTTGATTTGTCTATATGTAGGAGTAGAAACTCCATGCCGAGTGTGCCTTATGACGGCACTTCTCACTCTGTTCGCCAGTGTGACTTCCGCTACCATCCTTAGAAAACTCACTTCGACAGTCTGAATTCCTGCTCTCGCTCTCCCCTTTAGGATAGAAAATTTGATGGCCATATATTAGGATGAGTCTATAAACAGATTTGAAAACAATCAGTTTTGTCGTTTTTTAACTGATCTCTAAAAAATAAAAAATCATTTAGCTCGGATTTTCTTATCACAGTACTACATAGAAAACATAGAACGCCGGCCGCAGCTCCAATTCCTGCCTCCCATCGCTAGAAAGTTCCGTCTCAAGGTACTTGATCGACATGCTTTTACATTACCCTGTATACTGATCGATATATAATAAACTACTGCTTTTGGTCTCTTCATACGACCATTATCTCTGTTTTAGCATTGCTAATCTTCATCCCAACTTGAGTGCACTCTTCATTGAAGGAATTTATCCTCTTGTATAGGCGTCAGTCTCGCTATATCTGCGAAGAGTAAGAAATCGATTTCCACGTCTTTAACTTTCACGGCTCTTGTTTAATGACTAATTTTTATTTATAACTATATTAACACTTACAAAAATTAATTAACGATAAAATTAATTAAATAATAAAATTGATAAACGACTAAGATACCACGAAGAAAATTTGTTTCAGTACATGAGTGGCTTGAAAGCAAATGATATTTTTCTAGTCTAGATCTTGTCTCCATCTTGTTAGTACTTTTCATTTGTCCTTGTTTTTCTCTTAAATTGCTATAACTTTTATTCTTATATATTATATGTTGTTCATTTTATGTAATGTATTTTATTGGACTATTTCCGTTAATTTCAATAAATAATATCTTATTTTTAACTTTCGTTATTTATCTTATGTATTAATATCGTTTCTTTCATATTGTTTATGACTTTTTTTAAACGCAGAAAATATATTAAAATATTCGTTTGATGTAATTTTGTTAATAAATAAACAGTGGATTGATACGGAACTATTATATTATATATCTATAAATCCATTATCATGAGTACAGATATTCATATTGTTTAAGACTTTTTTTAAACGTAGCAAATATATTAAAATATTCGCCAGAATATCTTCTGATCTCTAAAGAACAGAAAAAACTCAGATGTTATTTTGTTAATAAATAATCAATGGATTGATACGAAGCTATTGTATTATATATCCACAAATCCCTTATAATGAGTACAGATAGATATGTTTATGACTTTTTGTAATAATAATATATTGTTTATGACTTTTTTTAAACCCAGAAAATGTTCGCCAGAATATCTTTTGATCTTGAATAAATAAAAAACTCCGATGTAATTATGTTGATAAATATCAGTGAAATGATACAGAGCTATTTTATTATTTATTTACAAATCACTTTATAATGAGTACAGATAGTGATATATTATCACGATTTATATTATTTGAAGCACATAAAATTTCCAAATTACATTTCAATATATCTATAAAACGATGACGTCAAAAATTGATTTCGTTAAAACATGCAAATCATAGTCAATTTTACGGGACCGTTGATAATTCAGTCAATTAACTACATACAAAGGGCTTTATACTATCCGCAATTTACTTTAATTTCGCAATTTCCAATAAAATTTTCCAATTGAGTTATGTTCAATAATGTGACACAGACAATAAAATCATCAGGAAGTCTTACAACTTATTCAATTTGCTCAATACATACGCAAATTTATTTTCAATTATGTTTTAAAACGTGGTTTAGCATTGAAATGTTTAATCTTTTGAAAATACTAACAATAGTTTGAATAGAAAATAGAATAGAAAATACTAACTAACATATGTTGTTTCTAGATGACACATGGTTTCTAGATGACAAAATATTTTAATTTCCCTGCAAATTTTAGCCGTTGAAACATAGTGGGCTATATGACAAAAACATTTTTCTTAGTTTTTGTCTTTGTCATCTGTCAACAAAAAATCACCAACAGAGAAGAACAAAAGGGTTTTCAGTGAAACCGCTCCACTACAGATGCAATCTTCATTCTAAGGCAAATCAAAGAAAAGGCATTAGAATATAATAAAGTGGCCTATATATGTTTTGTGGATCTAGCAAACGCGTTTGACAGAACTTTTTCTGAAAGATATTACGAGATTTTTTTCTGAAAGATATTACGAGAATATCATTAGAAAATGGAATAATGAAAACATTGGAAGATGGGATATATATTTTTTTATTTATTTATATGTATTGTAGGTACATATCTTTTCATTTACGAAAGACAATCGAATCAGTATGTGTAAGCCGTGCGTAATATACATAATATTGTTTCGTTGTGTTGGCATTTACGGGTATAAACACCAACAAAACGAAATAATATGCCTCGTACGCACATCCTACACGCACTAATTTGATTGTCTTTCTTAAATGGAAAGAGGTCTACGTACAATGATTTTATAAAATAAATTACACTTTTGTATGTATTTTAAATATTTTATTATATTTACTAAAATATATGTTTATGGGAGGAGTATTTACAACTTTAAAATGCACATTAGTATACTGTAATACATCATTGATAAATAAATATTACAATAATCAATCATAATACACAATTAAAACTGTGTATTAATTCAATCAATACACTACAATATGGTATCATTAGCTGGGGAGGAGCACATATAACTTCATTAAACACACTCTTAATAGCACAAAAAAGCAGAATTAAAATTATAAAAAAAATATATATTCCAAGAATTTTGTGAGCCTTCCGTAATGGAAATTTAAAAAAAGTATCAATACTACAAATCTATAATGGATTCTCTTACTTCCAGGTCTACAAGTTAATTTCTAAATCTAAACTTGCCCAAATATAAAAATCGCAGCCCAGAATCATTATTGTAGGAATTAAAGCATTCAATTCACCACCCGAAAAATGAAAAAAAAATTCAAGACCTTACGTCATTTAAAAATGAATTTAAAAAAATTAATAAAATAAACCTCTTAAAATTCCCGTGAGCTTCACTTTATATTTATTTATTTTGTTCTCAATATTCTTAACAATTTAATATCCATAAATTTAACTGATGTGATTACTCCTCCTATAAGCACAAGCGTCAGCTCTTTTATGGCGGGTAAAATGTTTATTTGTATAAATGTATTATATTCATCAAATGTATGTACTAAGATAAACCTATAATAAATGAATAATAAAAAAATAATAATTCATTAATATACTATAATACGTCACCTTTGAACATATTTACATATATGAAATTATTTCAACTTGTGATGTAAATCAAATATTACTGTCTTTGCTTTTATACCCCTCAAATATTTCCGTATGTGAGAACGAAAATTTTTCTATTTACTCCCTTTATTTTAACTCGTAGCGTCTGGTTGTTTGTTTGTTTGACGAAAAAACTTTGGATCGATTTTTAACCCTTTTCTCGTGATCCAATCGAGCTGAAACTTTGTAAGCAGACTCGTGGCGACGATCAAAAAGATCTATCAAATTTTAGTTAAAAAAAATAATTATAGTAAAATTTTGGATTTTTCAAATTTTTAATACTTTTTTTCATACAACTGAGTAAGTTGTATGGAAAGATTCCGACGCATCTGGTAGACTGGTAGACACTGGTAGACACAAAAACTGATAAAATAACATTTTGGATTTTTCAAAAAATTTTATCCCTTTCGTAGCGTCGCCCGACTCAAGCCCAATGCATAGGTTAAGCACCAAACCTGTAAATGAGAATGGGAGTATAATAAAAACTTGTTTTTAAGGGTTAGTTTTTACCTTTGTCTTCAAATTGTTAAATCTCTCTGAATTATTAAATAAATGGACACTTATAATAAAAAAATAGTTCACTGCTGATATCAGCATCTTGTATGAAAGCCTGCTTGTGAATTATACGTGCACTTAATAGATAGCTACTTGAACATGTTCACATATGTATGCCCTTAATGTGTAGTTCTTTTGCCTTTTTCGAATGTAAACGGCGCGACGGAAAAAAGAAAAAGTGTGAAAATAATTTGAAAATCCCGACCGCGTTCCGTTCACAGCTGCCGCACGTCCAGCAACTAAGTCGGCCTTTCACTTTAAATGCTTCGGGCAGTTCGGTTAGCCGACATATAACATTATCGGCTGGCTGTCATAATTCAGCAGGTTGCCTTGAGCCATCCGCACACGATTTTATTTTATTTATTTATTAATACAGGGTGTCTCATAGCTAGTAGCAATAACTTTACAGATGGATTCCTGCCTTGACAGTGAGTGGAAAATGTTCAAGTAATCATGACCTATTATCAATAGTAATGGAGATACGCAATACGAAAATTTGCATGTTTTTTCCAATAATTCATTCGTTTTAATATAACTCAAATAAAATGCTAAAAATCTTATAATTTTTTTTTTAATTTTCGCAAGGTTTTTATCATTTTATTCGACTTGTATTAATGCAAATGAATTTTTTATAACCTATATAAGCTACCATAATGATAGTTCAACTTTAAAAAATAAAAGTCATAAATATCGAAAAAATGCAATCTTTGATATTGCATATCTCCATAACGATTGATTGCTTGAACATTTTCGACTCATTATAAGGGCAGTAATACATCTGTTTTTGCCACTAGCTATGAGACACCAGTATATGTTTCTATATTTTTTTATGTAAACGTCTTGAAAAACTGCGTATGCTGTTTATGCGCAGTAAAACGTTACAGAATACGTTTCATACATTTTAAAGAATACATTACATTTTTAGGAATCACAACGTTTTATATATTAAATAATAATACATTAGTTAGGAATATTATATAACTACGCATAATCGAATACTTCACATGGACCTAGATAATACTACACAATCTTGAAATCATAACTCACTAGAAATGCGAAGAAACTAATCGAACATTCTCGTTGCATCGCGAAATAACATTTATGTATAAAAGCGATGCAAGTCGATGCAAGATGCAAGATGCGCGAGTCTTTGCCAAACCCTAGTATATATTTATTGTAGTATATATCTTTTTGATGCTCCACGGAGAGGCGGAGATATCAACATGCGTTGAGCGGCCGGTTCGGGTTTGCTGGCCCGGGGTTCAAGCCCCATCTTCGGCAGTTTAATTTCGCTTTTTAGCCATGAATTCAAACGAAATTACGGATGCTACACGAAGTTACGGGGACAGACAGACAGTCGGACAAACAACGAAATTATTATGTTTGATTAAGAAAGCATTACATTAAGGCTTTCACCATATTTCACGGGTCATTGTCTTTAAAATGTTTTTTCGGTTTAATTTTTTTAATCTATCTGGTAGATTGTTAAGTATTTTAGAAATTATGTAAGTTCTGTCTCCGTGAAAGTTTTTTATTTTTTTATTCTATGTTTGTATTTTATTTGTGTTTTAAATCTGTCCTGTTTTATTCTTTCAGTGTCAGTTTGTGATAAAATTGTTTTTGTATCGGTAATATATAACACATTTTAAGTAAATTGTCAGACTGGTCTTTACATGCTTATTTATGTTTTTTTATTTGCGATAGTTTTATTTATTTGAAATTAATATTTCTTTGTTTTGTCTAAATATATTTGAAACATTAGCTGTTTTAACTGTTTAAATAATTAAGTCTACCATACATAAGAATAAGTTATTTAAGTAATAAAAATTTGTCTAATAGTGTTTTTTGTTTATTACGTGTATCTTATATGTGATTTGTCCAATTGTGTTACTGTCCCGTTTGTCCAATTGAATATTTTCTGGTTCAATTTAGAAAGGTGCCTTTTACGTGCAAATATTATTCGCCGTACTTACATAAACTTATATATTGGTTTAATGTGATTGTTATACGATCCTCCAAGCGAAATCTAAAGGTCGTATGTCGTGTGTTCCATGAAAAAGGTCAATACCCTTCTCTCCCTTTTCTTCTCCCAACTCGATTAATAAATGCCAACGCACACAAAATCTAAATAAAATAAGTTTTTGTCTTGTTTAGAAAATACTATTAATTATTTTAGAATTTGGTAAAAAAAATAATGTACGAAAATCAATACTCGCTTACCATACAATCAATACTATTAATTAATCAAAATAAAAACAGTTCTTGCCGTTTGTACGCCGGTCACGCATTTAACGCAGCCATTTGACGCATATTTCGACTCAAATAAAATTATATTATCGACCGAAACTTTATCACTTTACTGGACATAAAAAAAAATCTGTCTGGATGTTCTACTTTTTCAGTCGGTAACTTCTTCTCATATATTAGTTTATTTTGATACCAGAAGGACATTACGTTCGTACCAACGATTCTGTAGAAATTTCAAAATATGTATTTCGTAATAAGACAACTGAGACATGGGTATTTTTCTCTAAGTCTTTATTACCTTAATTAACAATTTTCTTTAATATTGTAATACTTACACCATTACACAGTGCATAATTATCTTTAATAACTACCCCTGAATTGATTTCGCTAATTAATCCTTAACATGCTTAAATACATTAAAATATAATATTCGTTCAACGACGAAAAATATTGCTTTAATACTAGCCCGTAATACATGTCACCTTTAACCAAATTCCAACGAAAAAATAGTCAAATATAATACATATAAATATGATATATTCTAAAGTTTGTTAAATTTATTAATGATGCATTTCCACCTGTTTTCGATGACACTTCGAGTCAAATTTGGAAGGCATCCACTTGTCAGGTAGGTACTTAACTTAACCTGCTTCGGAGAGCATTGGCTTATATATTTTTTATGCAGCAACACTGCACAGCCGGGAAACGTTCGATATCAATTTGAATTCAAAATGAGACATTTCTTATTTTGAAATTAAGCTTTTTGTCATTTAATGGAGTGCCTTACAGGTACAGTACATATGAAATCAAAGTGGAAACGTTTATTGGAATATTTCGATACTCGAACGGTAATATTATTAAGTTTCCATAATGAAAATCAATTTACACTTTCGATGCGCCGCGCCACTTTAACTGTAATATTTTCTCTACTACTTTGATAGTGAAATTTTTTAAACACAAAATTACGAATATTTAATTATATCTGGCTTATCAGATTTACTCGGTACAATTTTTTATGCGGTGTTTTGTGACACAAGATGGCGTCTCGTGTGCATGAAAATTACATATTTTTTATCTATTTGTAAATTGACAGTCATTATTCTAATGTCTGCAAAATTTAAATGAGAAATCAATTTCCGCATAGCTCTTATTATTTATCATTTTAAACATGTACAAGTGGGTACCGATCGTAATATGTTTGAATTCTTTAATTATGCGTTTAGCTTTTAAATTGTCACAAAGTATTATTTGATCTAATTTGTGATCGAATCTAATAATTAAAAATTTGTATTAAAAATAGGTATTGATTAAAAATTCACATCAATGTAATTGTAATATATTATTAAGTCTTTATGCAATGAAAACATCACTCTTATTTTTCATACAAAGTAAATCCACAATACCTAACAGGTAGACTGCTGCCTAAAATGTGTCGAAAATATTGCTGCATCAATAACCTAATGTCAAAAGCAATTTAAGATAAATCTTGCTGACATTACAAAAACAACATTTTTGTAAGGTTTTATTCATTTTATTTTACTTGTCTTACAACGAATCTTCTTTTCTTCTTCCTGGAACTGTCCCAACTTATTACCTAGGTGGGCTGTTGAGGTCGACTCTTCTTGTTTTCAGGCTGTATGTTTTTCAGTTCTGGGTGTCGCTTCATCTAGGCCGTTTTCTATGCGGGATTTCGGGGCATTCAGGAGTTACCTAGGATTTCTTTCGTCTTCTTCTTCGTCGTCTTCTATGGATGAAGCTCCACAGACATTGCCTGCTTTACCGTGTTGTTCATCCAGCTTACTGTTTATGTCCGTGACACCAAGGCTACTACGAATGCGTTAAAGCCTTGTCTTACAGCGAATGAAATAAGAATATTCTATTTAAGTTACTTTATGGCTTACAGCTTACAGAAGATATGTCAGAAATATTAAAATAAATATGCAAGCTTTGAAGTCTTATCTCTATACCAAAGCTATAAACTCTACAAAAAAGCTTATCTCTATAACTATTGATACTAGGACATTGATGTTGGAACATTTTCGTCTCATAATTTAGGCAGTAATCCACCTATAAAGTTTTTTTTATTATTCATTATTAAATTTATACATATTTTTATTATTATAGATCGTGGTAAGCCTTATGCAGCCTGTCGGCACGTTTTTTTTTCATTTTCTTGCATAAGTAAATAGCATATTTATTTATAGGTATAATTTACAAAGGATAAAATATATATTTAAAAAAAATATACTATATGAGCATAACAAAACTTAAAAGCACACTTGGTAGTGAGACTAAATACCAGATAATATATAAAAATGTAAAAAAGTAAAAGATAAATATACATAAAAATTAATAATATTTTATGAACATAACAAAACTTAAAAGTAAACTTGGTAGTGAGACTAGGCAACCGATCGAGATAATAAAAAAAACATGTACATTAATATGGATCACTGGGATCAAGATGCATTGCAAGGGATATTGCAGACTAGCTCTGTTACACGCGTATAATCCACGGAAATTTAATCAAATTTATGACTAAGGAAGAAAATTATAGTGCTGTAATCATCATCTAACAAAACAAAAAAACTTACTGCGACATTCTGTCAATCCGTCAAACTCATTTCATTTTCACGGAGATTGTTGCGAAAAAGACAATAAAGAATGATTGCAACAGTTTGACAAAACATATTACAAAAGTAGAATTTCTCTTAGGATAATATTTAAGCCACTTAGCGCAAATTGAGGATTTTCTGAGATGGCGTTTAACGTTATGTGAAGGTGTGCTTTTTACATTTTTTTCTAGATCCAATGTTAAAGGATTTGAGAGTTTAAAAAAAATTTATCCGCCATTTTGAAACAAGTTGGCGAATCAGAGTAGCTCACAAACTTAGCTTAGATATTTATGAGGTAAATTTGATAAAAATCGGATAAGAACCGAGGGATTTATTATCATGTTCACAAAATGCGTTCCATGATATTTATCTAGATTTACACTGCTGTAAATAAGTCTTCGAACAGTCACCCACAAAATACGCGCCGAGTCTAACTGTTGATATTAAATGGTGCGCCCATCCCTTTTTTGTCGGAGTTGTTGATTCATTTGAGAAGTCATTTACATTTATTTGACGTTTCTATGACGTACATGAGTTGGAAAACTATGACCAACTGTCATAAACGTATTTCTTGTATTTACTTTAAAAAAAGTTTTCTGTATTCAACACCCCTTTTGTTTGTGAGTAGTTATCGTGGTAATTTTGAAATAGTCATTGATTCTCTCCGAGTATATTAAAAAAATAATCTCCGGCCGTTTAATTTCAAAATACACTGCCATGAGAAAATTTTACCCTTCCACGGCAAAGTCTCTATAGTAATATTGACCTGCGAACTTTCTTGATATATTTTATTAAAATGGATAAAACTAATGTAAGGAATTGACAAAAAAAAGTACTCACCACCAAGGATGACCTATAATGCGAAAAATCCAAAAACGGATTGGAAAATCAGCTGTTGGAATACATTATGTAAACAAATAATTCAAATAAACCGTCCAAATTGAGGACTATCTGAGACCTAAAAAGATCGACAAATCATCAGAGCACACTTGTGATTTCATCTTTGAAGTCGAGAAAGAAGTCAACCTGTGATCTGGCCCAGAATGTTAATGAGTTTTGAGCAGTGTTTCGGTAACCCTATCGGCAGTTTGAAGATTCCTAATGAAAAATATTCTTCCGGGATGTGTGGCCAAGTGGAATCGATTACTTCAAAAGAATAATCGTTGGACTATCAAAATTTACCCAAGCCCTCAAAGCTTGGACCAAAGAGGAGCGGAAAAGAGTCCAAATTTGAAATTTTTGGAACTAATCGCTGCCAATTCGTTTACAGATGCCCTGGAGAACAAATTAAGATCAGTGTTTGACTGCAACAGTTTAGCACAGGGGAGGTTCAATAATGGTTTGGGGGTGTTCATTGTTGTTCAGCCCCATTCGCAGAATAACACTCCCAAAGTCAGTCTCTCACGATTCACGAATCCTTTTGACCGAATTTGATTGGAATAAACTTCATTTTACAGCATGAAAATGACCCCAACCTCACATTAAATATTATAAAAAATTTCGATCAAAAACTTGCTAGGCTCCTCGATTTATTCGATTGGCCTTCCCAGAATTCCGATCTTAATTAAATTGGGTACCTTTGGAAATATTTGGACAGTTAAAAAACAGGAAGACCCAACAAATAAAGAATATCTGTGAAAAGTGGTAGAAGAAGTTTGGGCAAAAATGCCCAAAGATTTATTTAAAAAAGTAGTTGCAATTGCGCCGGCACGCAACGGTGCACACTAAGAGGGGCACACTAAATATTAAGTTTTTATTTTATTTTAAATGTAATTACTTTTAAGTAAATTGATTTATATTGAACGCAAATGTGAGCAAACAACTTATTTATTAGTTATCAACATTTATTCAAAGAAGAATAGACTGCTCGAAGACTTATTCACAGTAGTGTAAATGATTTATAAATAAATTTTTAACACAGAGTTGTTTCAAGATCTCCTAGCTATGATTGAAGAATTTTTCAGTCGATTCGTCATGAGCCCTCTGCAATACATAGTATTTCTATCTAAATCTATTTTATATCTATAAAAATCACATTATTGAATGTCATATTTTAATATTTTGATAATATTATGTGGATGTTCTTGTGGATGTTCTTAGAGTGATCACTTAAGCTAGCTATTGCAGGTCGTGAGCCCTGGGCCATCCTATAAAAAACATCCATACATGTTTTACATATAAATGGTTTCGACTCTATGGACAAAATGCCGTAACTGTGTTCTCGGAACATACCTATGTAAAAATAAAAATACGATCACTTTAATTTCCTTTATTTTTCCGGGGATATCATTGTAACAGCATTTAAAAAAGAAATACCTAAATACAATTTCTTTTTCTTTTTACAGCATTAACCTAATGATTAGATAATCATGTTTTTGTTAAGGGGGGGTAAGGTTAATTCGTACAAAAAAAGGCATGTTTTTGTAAATTTTTTGTGACGACACAGTTAAAATTTCTTTATAAAAATTAATGGTACATTAAAGTATGACATTTGAAGAATATTGTGTAAAATTTTCAAGACGAAATATTAAAAAATACGGCAATGACAGCAATTATTCGGACGTGTCTCGGAAAAAAGTAGAATTGCGGTGTCCATCATAACTTGGTGCTAGATCATCTGAAATCAAAAAATCAAAGTTGATTCGTTAGATAATAGGTTTTCCCAGGTAATGCTGGGAAGGGGTTTTTGAAATTTCAATTTTTAAATTTTTTGGAACACTTTGAAGGGAAAAACGCGATTTTTTGCAAAAAATATCGACTAATTTGTTATTAAAAAATAAAAATTAATAATAAATTTGAAAAAAAATTATGCACAGAAATAGTGTTAAAAATTTCAAAAGGATCGGTGCAGTAGTTTTGAAGTTATGATGGACACCGACTTTGAAAACGTGAGATGTGGGGAACACGCTTTAAAGTTTTGCACACTGTAAAATTCAAAATAAAACTCAACACTTATTTTATACTTACACATAATCATCGATGCCATGTTCACACAGCAAAGAGCTTTCATCATCAGCATCTTTTTGTCCTTGTCTACGCAAAACTCTTCCAATACAAATAGCACGTCCGGTAGTCCTCAGGTGAGCGCGTCTCTTAGCTGCCCGAGCAGGTATAGAAAATCAGTCTGGTATCGCTCAAATGTTCATAATTTCGTCAATTTTGCTCCGATTGACTTGAAATTTTGACACAATATTCTTGCGGTGTCATACATTCATTTGAAAATTTAAAATTAAAATGCAAAAAAAAAAGTTAACAACTTAAAGGACTGATGAATTAATGAACTGAGATATTTTTTCTTTATATCCAAAAATCTGATAAATAAAAATTAAAAAATACTAATTTTGATTTTTACAATTATAAAACATATTCAAAATAAAGTATCTGTAAATATATATCTGTATTTGTATCTGATTAATATCTGTAACAAGAGCTGTTATAAAGTAAATAATGCAGTTGTAATATTTTGCACAATATGCAATGGCCGCTAATTTTTGCACTGGCTTACATTTCCAATCATTTGAGTTGTGTCCTAACGAGGCAAATTTTAATGATACAGACGAACTTCATGGTATCCATTGATCGAACCCTCGGCTGCTTAAAGCGAGACGCACAACTTGTTATTTATTCCCTGGCTCCGCAAGCTAATTGTATGTTATCAATAAATACCAGACTCGATATCTCTCGTGCTATGCGGAAGACTTGAGATAGACTCAATAGAATGTTGATGACTGTTGATAGAGGCTGCGATAGAGTGCAGTGGACTTCCTGCATGTACAGGGTGTCTTGTAGCTAGTAGCGAAAATTTCGGGGGAGTCTTCATTTTATTTTGAATAGAATATACCTATATACATGGGTAAAATGTCGACAGTTACGAAGATAATTTTTCATTTCTTTTCAATATTTCTGGCTTATCTTTTGAAAAATTACACTAGATGATACTACAACAATAAATCGCATAATAATTAGTACTTCTTTTTTTTTATTTAACTGGAGGAGTGAGGAATATGCTTCTAAGGCCCGGTTGTTTCAAATGCGATCAAAGTAAGCGTAGAGTTTAAACTGAAATTTTACGTTCTCCACCAATCAGACGATCCGTTTTCGTAAAAATCTATGCTTTTATCGACCGCTTACTTTGATCGAACTTGAAACAACCGGGCCTAAGTCTTGATCCTCGGACACTTTTCCAGAATGCTTGGAGAATCATTATACGATGGAACATAATATGTGGGATATAAAAGCAATGGCAGCAATACTAAAAAAAAATTAAAGCAGTTATTGAGGATTACTTATTAATAATGTACTGAATTCGTGACTTCCTACGAAACATAGCCAGTAAATTTATAGGAAACCGTCGAGCTTGCATGAGAAGATGTATGAATGTGAATAAGGCGAGAGTTGTATAGTAGAGAGTCAGGACATAAGAGTATGGCGCTCTATCCTCTCTGCCTACCCCCACGGGGAAGCGGCTTGATGGTAAGTAAGTAAGTAGATACATAAAATCCTGAATTCAGTACATTTGCATAAACATTACGATGAAACTATCAGCTGCAGCTATGCAATTGGGTATCGCCGTCTGTAATTGGCTGACGCCGATCGCTTGCTGCTAGGCCCAGCGGGCGGCTTTATATATAAAAGTTATAAAGATTAGACCACCATGAAAGTAATTCATATTGTATATTAAAAATTTATTCGCATTGACATGTTCAAATAAAAAGATTAAAACGACCTGCTCTTTTTGAACAGTTCACTAAAGTGAAGTTTGTTAGTTCAGTATTCATAATTAAATTGTATCGGTAGACAAATTAACGATTTAAAATCCTATACTTTCGTCAGAAAAAAAAATTTTTGGGAAAATGAACGATTGAAAGTCAACAGTTCAAATTCAAAGTCAACTGAACTAAACTTACTCATCAGTAGCAGAAATTTCAAAATAAATTTATTGTAAGATTTTATTTTACTTGTATCAAAGCGAATAAATGTGTAATATTTCATATAAGTTACTCTAGTGACAGTTTACAACATATTATAGAAAGAAAGTTTAAAATATTAAAAATAAAATGTCAACTTTGATGTCGCTTATCCCCGTTACTGTTGATATTTCAACCAAAGTGTAAAAATATTTTCTATTAAAAAAGAAGACTCCTCGAAGTTTTCGCTGCTAGCTACGATGCATCCTGTACAGTGGTGTTCTTTGAGTAGGCAAATTATCAGTGATCTAGTTTAATCTATTACGAGTGTAACTAACACAGTAGTAGTTAACACTAAATGCAAACGTATTCTTTTTTTTTCAGATACTTTGTACGATTGGTGAAGGTGATGATATTATGGAATTAAAATCTATTCTGACTTCCGTAATACTTTCTAATGCGGGCCCACTTCAGACCACTTTAAAGCGATAGAGAATTTACTCAATAGGGTAGTAGAGCCTTATCGAGGCGTTGGATATACGCCCCACACTGAAAAACGGTTTTTAAAAATGATTTTATTTTAGAATATTTTGAGTTTGTTCAAATCTTTCAGAACAGTGCTGGATTTATATTGTATAGTATATTGCTCTCAAAATTCTGTAAAAAATCAATGTAGATTTTCTCATTAGCGACATCTGTGGGGATTTAGGGGAATGAAAATGGCTTTGTACAGGCCGCATGGAAAGGCTCTTACAACTCATATGTGAAAGCTTTCCACGCAATTTGAACATATATACAACTTCCAAAAAATGAATAAGCATGGTATATTCTATCATGGGTGGAAATGGCGAATGTTACAATTGTGTAAAGTGATCACTTAAGCCAACCATAAAGATAGGTCATAAGTCCTATGTACACCCAAATGACTTCTATACCTACTTTCCCATAATAAATTCAGTTTCGTCTCTGTGAGATATCTATATATACATTAATTGATTTTATTTTATTTTTATTCAACATACCCATAAATTTTATGCATGAACTTATTAAATAATTACTGCAATAAAATACTTCTTTGAATCATCTATTACATTTTATTCAACATACACGTACCATCTGCGCGCGAAATATCAAAACCATTCCAGACCAAATTCTTCACTTCCACGCTGCGATGAGACCCGAATGTTTAAAGATACAAAATCACACAGGGAGCAAGATTTGTTTAAAGATACAAAATCACTGCTCTAATTGTTGTATCAATTATCACATATTGAAAAATCTATCAATACTTTTTTTCCCGCCTTCGTACATCACCATTTGTATAATTCGTTTATTCGTAGCGATTTGTAATTTGGATGTGTCGTTTTATTACCTCAATATATGGCTTATAGAATTAAAATTGAATCTGTGCAGAAAAAATTTCTTCGCTTGCTCACATTTAAGTGCAACCTATGCAGTACCCGGCAGTGTTATATAGATCACTTAGAATATGTCAAGGAGACAAATTGCTGACTTAATGTACATACCTATATGATGTAACTTTCACCATTCCACCCATGATAGAGTACTACGTGTGTACATTGTGTAAAGTGACCACTTAAGCCAGCCGTACGATTTGTCGTAAGCCCTATGAACACCCAAAGACTTAAACTCCTACTTCAACTACTACTTTCTACTACTCTATCTACTTTCCCATAAAAATATAATTTCTTCTCTGTGAGACATTTATAATATATCTTGATTAATGATGTCCCTGTAACATAATTAAAAAAATGAAATGATATTTCAGAAGTATTCTAGCGTAATGTTAATAATTCTGAAGAATCTCATTACACATATAAAGGATATTGCTAAAAAATTCCAATCATAAAAATATGTATCTTATTTAGTGACATCTATGGTAAATTAAGGGAATGAAAAAGCTTTGTAAGCCGGCAGCGCTAATGATTATTACAGCTCACATATGAAACATGTTGTAAAATTTAACTATATACAAGTGCCAAAATTTGATAGATGTGGTATTATATCATGGGTAGAAATGGTGAACGTTACATTGTGTAAAGTAATCGCTTACAAATTACATTTTTTATGGGAAAGTAGATTGTGGCAACTACAACAACAAGCTACTCGATATTTACAATTTGAAACATGTTATCCTAAATACTTTTCAAATTAAATGTCACTCATAATGTAGTGAAAACTGTAGGTACCTACTTCAAAAATTTTAATTGAGCCTATTAAAAATTGAATTTTTTTAGACCAACATTTTTTTCACTTCTTATCTTGTTTTGCGTCTTTGAAATTTCTGCACAGCATTCTAAAAATAAGCACAATTTTATGATTATTATGATTACCTTACCCAGTACATAAATGTATGAACCTGCTATAAACATCCGTGCATTCTCACGCATTTTGTTGCAAAGTGCATCGTTTTAGTGCAATTTATGCAACAGAAAAACTACGCGTTCTCACGGTATTAGATAATGGAGACCGTTTGCTCTGCTCATCACGGCATGTCATGGTGTTATGTAATTCAAGCTGAAATACGATATTACGTAATTCTCTATTCATTTAAATAAACTTGTATTTGTTTAAAATATATTATAACGTAATGTAATTTTATTAAAGTGACTAACTGCTCCAAGAAATATTCAAAATATATTAGATTACTTATGTTTCAGGATGAACTAAGGTCAACGATAAAGTTATCCCGACATGTGGTCATGTTAAGTGGTAATGGGCCTATGTAACACTTAATTTATTCTGACTATATTTAATAGGAACACAAGGGTTTAAGTTTTAGATAAAAATTTAATTGACTTGTGCCTTAATAAATTTGAAGCATTAAAGATAAATAAATGATTTAATAATAATAATTTTAATAAACTTGGTCTATCACTCTCGCTCTTGATTCTACAACCCCTGATGGGTCTTGGCCTCCTCAAGAGTCTTCCTCCGCTCATCTTGGTTTAGTGCCAGCTCTCTCCAGTTCAGAAGCTCCAAGGCAGATATGTCTTTGAAGACGTTGTCGCTGTAAGCGTTTTGTACATCTTAGTGTTTCTGGACAGCAGTCTGGATTTTATCTACTTTTATAGATGGAAAAAACAACGATTTGCGCTCAATATGCGCTTCTGGATCTTCTCTGTAGTATTATTGATGTATATTATCAGGGATGTATATATTACCTATGTAAATCTTGGTACCGTTTCTTAGTCAATAGTTCGATTTAAAATTTAATTACAGACAATTGTTCCCTTTCTCCCCCATGTAATCCCCACCCTTCCCTTCCACCCCCTAGCTGATAATCGATCCCCTTCTGTCTCTCTCTCTTTCCCTATCTAATTTGTTAACCTTCTATGTAAATGTCTGTACTTAGGTTGGTTTATATTACACTATCCTAAAGAAGATTGGGTCCAACAGAAATTAGTTGACATTGTATATGTATACTGATTAAGCTGTTTAAACTAAATACCTTCCTAACTTTAAATTAAATATCGGTGTCCCTAATTTGAAAATCAAACTGGGATTTCATTATCCACCTTCACCGATCGAACTCAGTCGGAAATATGAAGAATGCATGTGTTCAGATTTGTCCTACAATCCATAGTCACTTTGCGGGGCCACACACTTTCCCGAGAATATTTCAAATAGATGGGTTAACGATTATATTATATTTAACTGTAACTAGTTGCTGATATTTTATACGAACCGTATGTTTTTCCGAGAAACGATTCTCGACGTTTCGTTGAATTCTTATTCAGGAGGACGACCTTTACCTGCGGAGATAGAGGTCACACACTTTCACGAGAATATTTCAAATAGAAGGGTTAAGGTTCCGCGGGTAAAGGTCGTCCTCCTGATGACGTTGAATAAGAATTCGACGAAACGTCGGGAATCGTTTCTCGGAAAAACATACGGTTCGTATAAAATATCCGCAACCAGTTACAGTTAAATATGTCTAATGACCGTAATAACAACCTTAACTCTTTGATTATATTATATTATAATTTTTTATAGAATCAAAGCAGCAGCATTTCGAATATTTTTGAAATGTTGCTACTTTGAACGAATATTTAATTTCGAATTTTTGTAAACATCGTTAACTTTTCATTACACGTTAACAACTCAATATAATATATAAATGTTATTTTATTTTGTTTGCTTATTCTATTTTATTATATTTCTATTTAAAAGGTTTTTTTAAATAGAAATAGAACAACTTCTTTAAACTTCTAAAAGTTTTTCGACGCTACTGCTATAAACACCATTTAATCCTATTGATTGAGCGTGAACAGAAGGTGTCTAAAATGCTCACTTTTAAATAGAAATAGAATAGAACAAGCAAACAAAATACAAAGCAAAAAAACAAAGCGAACAAAAACAAAAAATGGAAAATAGCTTTATAAAATAGATTGTATTAAAATTTCGCTTTACAAAAAACTCCAATCATGGCAAATCATTTTACCAGTCACATAAGTGTGTGTCACTCAAGTCAATATATTTTTATTTTAGTTATTCTGTTTACGTCAGTAGAAAGTTGGAATAATAAAATACTCAAAAATTATAACGTTCAGTTTATATTTTAAAACCACAAAAAGAACATAAAATACTTTCAAACACATTGTGTCTTAGATAACAACAACTGCGCGCGTGCTGGCTTTTACCGCTCGTATTATTACCAATAATTTCCTTATTGAACGTATTTACATACAGTTGTGGCTAGCAGCAAAAATAAATGATCTCATCATGTGGTCCCCTGCGGTATTAAATTGCATCTCTTTTATAAAACAATTGGCTTTCGTTTAGCTGGAAATATATTCGAAAACGATATTATCTCATTATATAAATGCACTAAAAATGATGTGAGCATAGATAATATAATAATAGATGTGAGTATTGTAAGCGTTACCATTGCCAGCTTAAAAAAACAAATGACGAAGTCGTACAAAGTAGCAAGAACTACAGATTGTTTTAAAATGGCGACCCGGACAGCCGCCGCAGCAAACAGTCGGCTACAGCCGGTTGCCAAACTACTAGTGAGTATTGATTGTCATACCAGTTACTTTGTGGTGCAACTGATTATTTTAAATTAAACTAAATTTAACTTCGTAGTGCACACACATAGAATTAAACTTATCACTTCTATAGTATCGATAGGAGCAGCCCTTCTCATCGTCAGATGTAATTAAATTAACTAACCTAAATACGAAATTTTGTCAACTTATTCGAGTAGATTTCAAGGTCACCAAAACTTTATTCTTAGCAGAATATAGTTTTGTCTATGGTGAGTGTGTATTACACGCTCAAGTCAGTGTCAACCAAGTTTATCAATATTTCGCTTTTGAACTGAGCCTGTTTCATAAAGTTTATGTTTCATACTTCAAGGTTGTCGTCTCTGGATGATATCTTGTTAGAGATTGATCATTCCAGGTAGAGGAAAGAAATAAACTAGATTGGTGTTATAAAACTTACTGTGAATAGACTTGCAGATAGTATTGAGAGGGTGTCTAGTTTATTGGACTATTTTGTAGAGTCATTTAGGTCCGTAATTTTTAGTATTTTACACTCAACAATATTCCACAAACAGGTAGGTTCTCTTTATTCACTGAACTTTTTACATCTCTCGGTTTACAATACGCCTGTCTATTTGCGTTCTACTTTGGTCACAATTTGCTTTCAGTTTGCGCCCGTTCCCTATTTATATGGCTTTGTGTCAAACAATGACTGGCTCGCTTGCGACTTGTAGGAAATATTTTCTCTCGAATCTTATGGTGTATTTCCGCATGTTCTGCCATCTTCTAGGTATTTCCAAATTATTCTAAAATTATTCAAACTATTTGTAACTAATCGGAGGATTCTGTAGGCAGGATCGGAATTCTTCCTCTCATAAGAAAATTGGTTATCCTCAATCTACCAATGTGATATCGTTTTCAACGGAATCCGTAGGCAGGATCGGAACTCTTTCTCTCATAAGAAAATTGGTTACCCTCAATCTACCGATGTGATATCGTTTTCAATCTCCCAAACACATTTCGTAGTCATCATGTACACAAGTCTTAGTGATTCGAACATCGATTTATTGCCAAGATAGACTTTAATATTTGTATCGTCTTGCGCCTCATTTCACACTTATTGTATGTCAAACGTCAAATGTTAGTCTATTACATAAATGTCGTTAGGTAAATTTGAAATCCCCTGCAGCACACGGAATATGTGATTAGATTTTTTTAAACTTTTTTTTTAAAGTACAATGCCTTCTATTTATCAGTTACACAAATAAATGGATATTGATTGATATCTGGTTCATTTGATATCATTATTAATTGATATCAAAACGTCGTTATACTTGGTAATATTTGGAGATTTATCTCAAATAAATGTACAAGATTAATCTCATCATGCAGCAGTCTACGAACAACGTCTTTTTAGCAGAAGAAAACATATGTGGAACCATCATGATGTACAATATATGGGTCGGTGATAGTGTGAGACATCGGATGTAAATGAAAAATAGTTCACTAAATTGTTTGACGTACAAAGGAACTTTAATCTTCGATAGCCTACCGAAACGATTGTCAATGTTTTTGCAAAAATGACGTTATTGTCACATATTCGTTTTCAAGACAAAAAACACATTCATTCATTCGACATTCAATGCGGCTGTCTAAGCTGTACAGTTTCAAAACTTTTGGAAACGTTTTAGGCCGAAAATTGCCGAGTTGGCACTTGGACTTTTTTGAAAATGCTCACATTTTTTGATTCGTCGCACCATATATATGCGATGCTCACGACGATTCGAAGACATTTTTCTCATATTTTAACTATAATTAACTAATAGTTACGTTTGTACCACTTGAAAAACAAATAATAATTAAACTGCATTAAGGTGTTATCAATTATATTTATCATTTCCCTAGACATCGTATTATTATACATTTTCAACCAATACGTAAATATCAATTAGCACAATCATGCCAAAGAAGTATAGCTTCTACCGCGCGCACATGAGTACAAGCTATTTTACTCCCTTTCTTTTAACTCGTAACGTCTGCTTGCCTGCCGGTCTGGTTTTCTGCCGAAAAAACTTTGGATCGATTTTTTACCCTTTTACCGTGATCCAATCGAGCTGAAACTTTGCAGGCAGACTCATGTTGACGATAAAAATGATCCAACAAATTTTCGTTTAAAAAAATTTAATAATATTATAGTATAATTTTGGATTTTTGGAAATTTTAACGATTTATCTATTGTTTAATTTTCGAGCCCGACGCATCGAGTAGGCGCGAAACCTGTTTCAATGAAAAAGGGAGTATAATAAAAACTTGTTTTTTTACTCACTTTTCGTTGGTGCTATGCACCGTTTACACACACAAACAAACAAATGTTTCATCAATTTTTTGATCACTATCTTTGCGGAATCGGCGAAAAGATTGCTTTTGAAGCGCTGCATACCATACGTTTTTAACAAAACATATGAATTTATTCGAAAAATTTGATGACAATAATTATTATTTAAAACGATCCTGCATAAAATTTATGGGCACCTCATGCCTCAAGAATGTTCTTAGGTTTTCACTTCCGTTCGGAATCTTCTGCTTTGTGCTTTCTGGAGCTTCACTGCAGGGGATCCGAAACGTCAGCCAAAAAGGTCGGTAAAACACGGCACAATACCCCAGAAACTACATGCCTGGTTTTGTGCTAAATTAAATCAAATAAAATCCCAATCATAATAATTTCGTTGTATGTCCACCCGTCCGTCCGTCTATCCATCTATCTGTCTGCCTATCCCCGTGTGACGTCCGTAACGTCTTTATAGTAATTTTTTTCTATTTTTTTTTTAAATTTTCATATTTTTTCGAAAATTTTTTTACGAATTTTTTTTTGAAAAAAAATTTATTAATAAAATAAATTAATACTAAATCCTCAGGAACCGACATGTAAAAGTAACGTCATTATCGACGGGTTACAGCTAGTTATTATCAAATTTGGACCTATTTAGATCGGCCACTATCGACGATTTACATAGGTACTCAATTAGCTCTAACACGAATTCCCGCGCCCGAACCGAGCCGTTAATTACGATTTCCCCGCTGAATATTTTTCATCAGCTCCGGCGACCACCTTCCAGCGGCACCCCCGACAGGAATTTGAGGTCAGTCGAAATAGCATTTTGGAATTGCGCAAACCGAGGTCGGCCCAGTCACGACCGCGGCTACAGGTATACCCGTACGTAAAAATAAACACTTTATTGCGATCGGGAACATATAAACAGTTTAAGACACGAATCACGTATCAAATGGTACACATGTTCTCGCAAGCAGATTTACCAAAAGGAAGATCAGATGTTAAATGCTAATGTGTTATGTCGAAGATTTCGCGAGGCGCTCCACTCAACCCTGCTCATTACTTCTAAAATATGTAGAAGTAATGAGTAGGGTTGCCACCTTTTTTTGTGCAAATAAAGGACATTGGTTATTAAAGGTAGGAAAAAAGTACATTGTGTCAAAATAAAGTACGATTTATTTTACTTTTTAATTTTGCTTAAAAACATACTTTTCATTACTTTTAGCAACTTTTAACAAATAATTATCACTACTAAATAACTGCACAGCATGTTTGCAGTCTATATTATTAAATTAAAGTAGGTAAATACGTCATTCATTTTTATCAGATTCAGAGACGCTTTGTTTCTTTCGTCTCGCCATTTGCTATTCATCACAGAAAAAACTCTATAAAACCAATTAATAGTATTTTAACTGCACTCAATCCGCCTTAAACAAAACAAACAATATTTTTTTACAATGACATTGACTATATTGACACTTGAGGTTAGGTTGCATTAGAAAATGAGCGGTTATGTGGAGACCGCCACAGGGTATATCGTCAACTGTCGATGAAGCAATGCCAAAACAAATGTGATGGTAGTAAGAAGAGACCAAGAGCAGTGCTCGATCAGCATAGAGGGGACCCAGCTGATGCAAGTCGTAAATTTCAAATACCTTGGGCTGGAATTTTCTAGCGGCGGGAGGCCATCAAATTTGGATCTTGAAGAATAGAGTGAGAGCAAGGATCCAGGCTGCCGAGATGAGTTTTCTAAAAGGGATGGCGGGAGTCACACTGACGGACAGATGGACACTCGACATGGAGCCCCTACCCCCACATATAGAAAAATCACATGTGGGTCGCCCCAAATTAAGCCTGGAGAAGCAACAGAAAAATGCTTATGAAAACAGAATGGGTCTAGACTGGTTGACTCGTGCAGAATCAGCGCAAGACAGGGAACCCCCGACTCTACTAGGACAAGGGAATGAAGATTATGATGAAGTTATATAATGTCTTTGGTACAGTTATGCTTGTTTTGTTAGGTTAGGTTAGGTTAGGTTAGGTTGGATTTCAATAGAAATATTACGTATTTAAAAAAGCCTTAAGACACAATTTTATGAACATTGTAATTAACTTTTTTTGTAATGACTAGAGGACCAGACGGTTAATCCATGTATAGGCACATGTATAGTATCTTAAGACTCTTTAAAGGCGAATGTGATCCTAAAAACTGGGACAATCGCGGCTCATGACCGGACACAATGTCGTCAAAAAGTACACTGCGCTGGAGAAACAAGCAAATGGAATAGGACGTCAGGCTCGAGGATAGGGCTCCTCAGCCACGCTTGGAAGCACAACTAATAAAAGGTGTCAGACTTCATCCTCGTCACGAGGGACCGCCGAAAAAGACACGCAGCATTAAGAATTTTGTGGACATTTTTTTATTTTTTTATTTATTTAATTTATGGTACAAATACAGTTATTATATATAACATATCAGATTAAACATTTTTTTTTAAATACTTGGTAGTCATGTAGACCTAATCAGTGAAGAGAAGCTCTTGAGTCTGATGAGAGAGCCACAGTTCTTATTCCTTGTTATAATATATAGGTACATAGTGTATACAAGTTATTTATTAATACAGTAAAAAGGTAAATTGATAATGAAAGTATAGGAGTTATTTTGAAAAAAAAAGACATGATTACAATCATTACTTTTCTGAGAAATTGACCTAAAAATATTGTGACCAAGTTCGTTAGCCAGACTTGTCATAGAGAAAAAATTAAGAGCACTCTTTCATACGTAGATGAAATCTACATGATTGTAAAATGGGATTTTTTCTTTTTTTCTTTTTGTATACTTCCTTTTATCTATCATAAAAAAGGTCTGTAAAATGGATGACTTCTTCAATGTTTGACAGATTTTATATTTATGATGTGTCTCAATGATGAATAAATATTTCTCAAGATGCCAAAAGTACAATGTACTACCTTCGACGTTTCGCAATCGCATTTAAGAATTTGTAAACAAAAAATATGGCTTTTTCAAATATGTTTTATTATACTTTGTAATACACACACAATATGAGTTATTAAATTACAACTATATCGTTTCGAGAGGAGCAGTCCCTCTCATCATCAGGTATAGATAATAATTAACTTAAATACAAAATTTATCAGTCTAATTGGGTAGGTCAGGGGGGTCAGGGGGGCGCGCGGCAGGGAAGGGTATTTTTTTCGCCGAACAGCTCTAGGAGAGGTGAAGTGGACTGAAATGTGATATTATTTATTAATGTGTTTCCAGAATTTAAATTTTTTAGGATTTCAACGGTTTCCAAAATATTCATTATCCATCGTCTATGAGGAACCGGGTGGAGTAATTTTAATTTGTGACTATCGAAAGAATGATTGGTGTTAATTATATGATTGGCAAATTCGGAGAAATTGTTATTTTTTAAGCAGCGGCGATGTTCTTTTATGCGTGTATTTAAGTTTCTAGTGGTTTGGCCTATATACTTTTTGTCACAATCTCCGCAAGTTATTTCATATATCCCACTTTTTTCTAACATACCTATGTTTGTTTTTGAATTTAGAAGAATTTTACCAATATTATTGTTTGTGTAATAAGCTGGTCTAATATGAGTAGGGAAGCAATTTGTAATTTTATTAGAAATCGGACCATTATAAAGAATTTTTCGCCAAGTGTATTATCGGTGGTTTTAATATTTTTGCCTGAGTATAAATATGTTTCGATAAGTTTATTATTAATTTTTGATTTCAACATTCTATCTATTAACGCGCAATTATATCCATTGTTAATAGCAATATGTTTAAAAATATGGCCTTTACACAAAAATATGGCCTTTACACAGAACAAAAATAATTTTCCGAACCACCCAGACACAACTTAAAAATCCATACCTGATAAAACGTGACCGAAAACAATGCAAAAGGCATAAAAAACGACAGTGATCTATATACGTCTTACATTTGATTAATTGATGTTTAATTATTTACTTTGCGTACACAATGAGCGCCCAGACAACTCGAACAATTTGCAAACAAGTGCTAGGTCGTTCGCACCACTACCTTACATCCAGGCGCAGGTAGACAGCACATGGTAGGTATTTTCAGTTCTCAGTTTAATTGTAATTCCGCGGCTGCGCAATTTGTTTGATTTGTCCAACAAAGAAGTTTAGTCTGAGATTGCTTTTCTTAATTGGTATTGCCTGTTGGTGATTTCTATGTACGGAAATAAATATTAATGGAAAATGTATTTCGATCGAATACTTGACTGAGACAGGTATCTAGGGCTTTCCAGGGTATCGAGACTTTTTAATGTATTACAAACCTTAACCCGTCAAAAATGACGGTACTTTTACATGTCGATGTTTGATTCCTAAAAAATTATCATCTATATATTTATTTATAAATAAATAAAAATAAAAAAATCAAGGAAGAAAAACTAAAAGAAAAAATTTTTTAAAAAAAAGTTTTTATAAAAGAAGTTACCGAGGTTGCAGGAAGTTATGGAGAGACAACGAAATTATTGTTATTGGGACTAGCTGTCAAAAACCTGTCAAAAATAACTAAGTTTACATGTCGGTTCCTGAAGAATATCTATGTATTTATTAATAAAATAAAATAATAAAAATAATATTTAAAAGAGAAGTTACAACGTCACAGGCAGTTACGGACAGAGAGACAACGAAAATATTATTATTTGTCGTTAGACCAAATGTCCGTGGATCTTTTTTCGTTAGACCAAATGTCCGTGGACCTTTTGTCGTTAGACCAAATGTCCGTGGACCTTTTGTTGTTAGACCAAACGTCCGTGGACCTTTCATCTTTCTCAAAAAAAGAAAAAAAATCGAAGAAAATATTTTTTTAACTTACGGACGTTACAGGAAATTATGGACAGACAGACAATGAAATTATTTATATTTGGGATAGGTACCTATATAATAATATTTTTGGACTATGATATTATGTGAATATATTTGCAGAAAGCAGAACCCGAAACATACATACGAAATTGTTTTTTTTTAATTTTGAATGTTTCATTATTTTTTCACGTATATTTTTACACATACATTTCAATATTTTAAATGTTATTCTTCACAACTGCTAGAGTTGCTTTAATTTTAGAACAACAATCGCATTAGCGTATGTAAGTCGCGCGTACGAGGCACATTGTTTCGATGTGTTTGTGTATACACGCGCAAATACCAACACAACGAAACAATGCGTCGTACTCACGACTTACACATACTAACTCGATTGCCTTTCTTAAATGGAAAGACCTATACCACAGTATACCCAGAATAGTAGTTTATTATTATTAGTAATAGTTTAGAGTAGGCCTGTCAGCGAGTTATTAGCCTACTCTTGCGTTGACGCTAGGGTTGTCACTTTATTTTTACTCCCTTTCTTTTAACTCGTAGCATCTGAGATTCCGACGCATAAGGTAGACACGAAACCCGAAATTTTCTGTAATTAATATACCTAGTTTCTGCACTTAAATTGCAAGAACGCTGATTAACGTCAACGTAGACTTTTAAAAACTCACAGTCTTTGTGATAATCAACACACCTTTTTAGTAAAGCACCACAAACATAAAAAAAGGCATTTTTTTCAGGAAGCGCATTTTTTTCTAAAGCGGCGGCTGCGAGCGCGAATGGCACCGAAGGCCGCCTTACTTACTTACGCTTACTGCCGCCGCCTTGTGCCCCCATATTCTATATCAATGTGTGCGTCACAGTGCGTGCGTACACGGCGCCGAGCACGCACGCACACATTCTAATGGGTAGCGGCTAGTTTGTATGAAGACGTATTACTGTTCTTAGTATGTTGTGCCTATACCAATGCTATCGAAATATGTACAAGTAGAAACAAATAATTGATATATTTATTTTATCTATTTAAGTAGGTACCACCGTGAACAATGGACGCTTTTACCATTTGACTAAGTAACTAGTCTAAAAACACAGGTAGCAGCAACAGGTATACCACACCTCTTCGCTATCTTGTCGAAATTATCTGCAAAATGTATTATTTAGTAAGCTATGCTAACTATTCCTTTGTTGAAATATCAAGCAGATCAATACGTACAAATTTAGGTATCAAAACATGAACGTTCTATCAGCAAAAGGTATGACTACGTCTATACATCTAAATACAGCACACAAAGATTCGTGAGTATCACTTTTACTCTCCCGCCTTTCATTCATTCCGGACAAATTTCTCGTTGAATTGGGTTATGTCGGTTAAATTCGTGGTACTTCGCACAAAAGGAAGTTGCATTATTTTCTTATAAGATCGTAGTATCGTAGATTCAAACTGATTTTTGCGAATGTGACTTCTTAAAAGATTGAGATTTTTCTCTGCGAAGTCAAATATTTGCCCTTCAACGCGAGGGAAATGACTGTTCAGAACGAATGCTGTAAAAAAATCATTAGTATACATTCATCGCACACTCGTGAGGCGAGAATTAGACCGAAATTACACACTTAAATTCACGATTTATTATGATGCCGTTCATAAAAAAAAATCAAGATCTATAGTCGACAAGGATGTAGAACTGGTTAAGTCAAATCAGACGTAATTACATTCGAAATCGTAAGAATTTTTACATCCTTATAGGTTGAGTATGAAAATCAACGATACTGCGTCTCAGAAAACTATTTTATCATTAATTTTATTATAGTACATACAGGTTGTCTCAGAGGTGGATTTTTGCCTTGATAATGAGTCCAAAATGTTCAAGCAACCATGATCTAATATCAATAGTTATTGCGATATGCAATATCGAAGTTTGCATTTTTTTTTCAATATAGTAACTTTAATAGATTATTAAAAAATCATTCGCTCCAATACAACTCAAGTGAGATAATAAAAACCTTGTAAAAAAATTATATTTTAAAAATTGTAAAGTTTTTATTCGAATTGTATTAAAGCGAATAAATTTTTCATAAGTGATATAAGTTATTGTAATGATACTTTAACTTTTTTGTAAAAAATAAGTCAGAAATGTTGAAAAAAAATGTTAACTTTGATATAGCATATCTCCGTAATTATTGATGTTAGGTCATACTTTCTTGAACATTTTCGACTCATTATCAAGGCAGGAATTCAGCGGTAAAGTTTTTTCTCCTAGCTAACTTTTGTGTTTCTGCCGATTTTAAGCCCAATTGAATAAAGGTTAAACTTTTTTTTCAAAAAATAAGTCAGAAATATTGAAAAAAAAATGTAAACTTTGATATTGCATATCTCCATAATAATTGATATTAGGTCATAGTTTCTTATCAAGGCAGGAATCAGCTGTAAAGTTTTTGCTCCTAGCTATGAGACGCCTTTTTTTCTGCCGATTTTAAGTCCAGTTGAATAAAGGTCAAACTTTTTTCGCTTTCCACAGATCCTTGTCCCTTAAGCTTCCAATTTTCCCAGACAACTTTTCTGATGTTATCTGACCGTTGCGTCTTAGGACATGATTATATGTAAGCCAGCTGCAAATGTACAACATTTTATTGTATTACTAGATTAGTACTATTGTAGGCAGTACTAGCGTTATAAGGCAAACTTGTCGATCTTCTTATGCCTTTTATTACATTTCGAGGTTATTACCGTTATTAAGTGAGTGTTTATATTGAGTGGAGACCGTCGCGAGCGCAGATACGAAATGAAAAATAATAATAATACAGATTAAATTGACTGTTTGTAAGTCATCTGTCTGTCCATAATATTGTCGACTTCAACCCCACCATGTTTCTCACTAAAGCTTACTTTAGAGCATGCTCATTAGCGTGCTCAAAACTAGCATGCTCTAACAATGTACACATGCTCGATATAAGTATGCTTATTTTAAGCATGCTCATGAATGAGCATGCCCAAAGTTAACAATCAAAACACACATGCGTATTACTGGCATGCTCTTGTCATAGAACAAAGACGCTCTTGTTCAAAATGGAAACTTTGCAAACTGAAATAGGACATTCAAGTGAACCAATAAATCAAAAGAGTTTCCAGTTTCCCGAGTTTCCAACCGCATATTTTTGATTTTAGTTTTTATAATTTTATAATTATTATTGTAAGATTTGAATCATTCGTGTCTTTGAATTTCATAAAAGTTTCATAAGCATTGTTTCTTGCTATATTATTTTTATATAGCGGTGACCGAGTATTCCGCAGACATTCCTGATTCCTATAATAAGTCATGAAAAGTAATGTTTTTTCATCTCCCTAACGCGCCATATTTGTTTCTGTTGCGGACTATCGCGATCTGTCGCGGACTGAGAAGATCGCATAGACAATATAATCAATACTAGCCGCGAATGATATTAGCATGCTCATAAGCAAGCCTGTTCCCACATGCTCAAAAAATACCCCTTTCACTCGCAAATCAAATGAGCACGCTCATAAATCAACCGCCGGTTGATTTTTGAGCGTGCTAGTAATGAGCATGCTCATTACTAGCAATGTGCGTACACACATGCTACTAAGTAGCAATAGCTCAAGAAGCTCAATACTGCGCATGCTCACATACCACTAATGAGCATGTGTATCAGTACCTTAACTCACACTCACAACATTAATAACATTGTATAAAATTTACGACTTAATTTAAGACTTAGATTACGACATAGCATTATTATTTTTCATTTCGTATCTGCGCTCGAGACGGTCTTCACTCAATATAAACACTCACTTAATAACGGTAATAACCTCGGTATGTAATAAAAGGCAGGAATAATAAGATCGACAATCCATTAATGCTTTCAAAAGGAACTAATTTCATAGAGAAACACGCTCTAATAGGGAGATGAGAATTCCGATTAAATTTAACAATATAATCAAACACTCTTAGATAAACATAGCAATTTTACAACATAGAGAATGGCGCAATCACGTCAATGAAGCCAATATATTATACAGCCCATATAAGAAACCCGGTTATCTTAAGAATAAGTCAGCATCCATATTATAATGCTGGTTATTTTTCTCCGGTTGCAAGAATGTGTCTTACATATAATATTGTCGATGGTTGTGGGACGGGTTGTGGCTGTGGGAAGCAAAAGAAAAAACGGGGAATTAATTAACGATTTATTAACTATTTAATCAAATTCATAAAGTCACTGAACACGAATTTAATTTAAACCTATTCTTTAGTTCACACTATTTCGCAATCAATCACTCGTCTTGAAACATTTTATTATCGCTCGCAAAAATGTTCTGTTTGATTCTCCAAGTAAATACTTCGCCCGATATCTGTCTGTCTGTATTATCACTTATACAATACAGTATACAGAATATATTTTATTATTAATCGTTGGTAACACTGCAGTCGGTTTTATCGCTGATAATGTCGTGTTTTATCGCCGCGGTTATACTTAGAATATTGATTTTTAATTTGTTAGTATACATTGTATCCTGACGAAGAGACCGTTGACCCTGAAACATGCTAATATTTTCAATATATAAGTGGTGAAAGCAAAGTATGATTTTATTAATTAAAATTATATAATTAAATTATTTGATATATAGTTTCCTTCTCTAAATTATTATTTCGAAAGTAGAAGGGATATTTATGAGACTAATTTATTTAATTCTCGAAAACTAGAGTATTTAATTAATTTATCTCTGAAACGTATCTCAATAGTTGTGTTCTATTGAAATGTATTTTTTTACTCCTTTTCTCTTGCTTACTCCTTAATAAACGATTGGATTCACTTAGCACATAACACAACAAGGTTAGGGGTTCTAACCTTGTTGACCAGAGACCATTAAATGGCCAACGTTAAATAATTTTTCCGTTCGTGCGAGGTAGGAGAGACTGAGAGAGTGTGGCGTTCTATAATCTTGTTGCATTTACAAACGGTGCGTGTATTTTTAAAATGAGCGAGTTAGATATTGCCTGCATCTACAGAGAACTGGGTGTATCACGGGTGTAGCTCGAACGAGAGCAGTTAATATTATATTACTAGAAATAATAATATCGACTTACCTTGCGTGACCGCGCAAAATATACCGCACGCTGATTATGCGTCACACTCTTATTATCTTAAGTTTTAATTCCAGCAAGTTACGGACTTTACGACAGACAGACGGGCAGGCAGACAGGCAATGAAAATATTATGTTTGATTCTTATAGTACTACGAATTAAATAATTAATCAGGATATGTAGGTAGGTGGATAGATAGATAGGTGAAGAGTGAGGACGTACACAATACCACACAATCATTCGTATTCTGAACTAAGCAATAGTTATCGTATAACATTGTTACGTCGTGTTTTTGACATTTTATATTTGACAGGTTTAAAATTAATAAATTCAATAAATTAGAAAGCTCATTATGCGTAATTGTGAATAACTCAACGTTTGTCTACATTTTAAAGCTTTTTGATTGATTGAATTCATTAATGTCAAACCTCTCAAACTTAAAATATGGAAATTGTCGGCAATACAATGTTATACATACCTGTCAAGATCTAACATCCCAATATTGCTATTTTCGGAATAGCACAGAATGTCCTTAAATACAAGTTAAAAATGAGATTATTCCGTGGTTCAGAATACCTATAGTTCAATTTGCAGGTTTATACTACTTGATATAAGTGTTTTGTTAATTGCATGTTCTGCATTTATGGAGTTAATACCTGAAAATCGAGAACAATTGAGAAAAATTAACTTGATAGTTTTTAAATGTGATTCTATAGTTGAATGCTTAGAATTTTGGACAGCAATGCATATTGAACAATTAGCAGCATTCTCAAAATTTTGATTTCCAGGACTAACTTAACTGGAAAGATGGAAGATCGAAAAGAAGCATTCGATCTCCGACTCTTTCAAGGACCGCCCAAAGTCGCTATTGGCTATTTCTCCCATCGCTCCGGACTGCGTGAGCAGCTAGAGATCAATCGTCTAGGACATCAATAGTTCACGACAACTCTAAAATTACGATCCTCAGTGAGAAAAAACTTAATAGAGACATAAAAACCAAGTTTTCTCCCTTTTTATATTATACTCCCTGTTTCATTTACTAGTGGAAACAGGTTTGGCGCTTAACCTACGCGTTGGGCTCGAGTCGGGCGACGCTACGAAAGCGAGTAATAAAAAATTTTGAAAAATCCAAAATTATACTATAATTAAACGAAAATTCGTTAGATCATTTTTATCGTCGCCACGAGTTTATCTGCAAAGTTTCAGCTCGATTAGATCACGGGAAAAGGGTTAAAAATCGATCCAAAGTTTTTTTGTCAGACAAGCAAACAAGCAGACGCTACGAGTTAAAAAAAGGGAGTAAAAAAAAACTAACCCATAAAAATCAAGTTTTTATTATACTTCCTTTCTCTGTAAAATATAACAACAATTAAAGGCGAATCAAAACATATAACATAACACTAAACTTACAGGAATTTAATATATTTCTAAAATGTCACATGTTTTGAGCTGTGAAAAGACACTTCATGCTTTGAAGATCAAATTCTTAAAACATTTGTCAGTCAATTTAATCAAGATTTTGATATATTTGTGAATTTTGCTGTCATCTTTGAACCAATTGTCATAAATTTTTGAAATTCGTAGTGAAGTACCTATTACATATACCGACGGAGTAATTCAAATTTTAAATATTCCGTGACTCGTCAGGCCGCTGTTGGCAGTAATTAAACATTTGTATGGTTTCCAATTTTAAAAAATCAATTTAATTTTCTAAAAATCCAAAATTATACTATATATAATTATTATTTTTTAACGAAAATTTGATATATCTTCTTGATCGTCGCCACGAGTCTGCTTGCAAAGTTTCAGCTCGATTGGATCACGGGAAAAGGGTTAAAAATCGATCCAAAGTTTTTTCGTCAAAGAAACAAGCAAGCAGACCCCACGAGTTAAAAGAAAGGAAGTGATAAGTATTCATTTAATTGCTGATGTTTTATTATATATAAGATATTATCTTTTATATTGTGTTGTAGGCACTAATGAGTATCGCTTACAGCTAATTGTTGTAACATGTTCGTAAAAACGAAAAGATAAAATCAATAAAACAAGTCACAGGTTCTATAAAAATATACTGCGACGTCCATCTTTTACAATCGTGAACAATAAATATTTATTGTGTTTTCTATTTGCATATATTTAACACTTTAACGATGGCTATGTTCCTTCTCCCAAAATCCTCGCGTTTTATTTTTGAATTGTTGTATTTTATGTCCGTCTTAGCGTCTTAGGATCTTTGACAAACTGAAATTCGTCAATTTTACGATCGGCGGTAAAATGCGAAATAGCACAGCACGTCCCATGAACGTAGCAGTGACAATGTGAAATACCGGCGGCGTCATACATAGGAATTTGTTATTTTTCATAATTCTTTCAGTGACTTTACATTTTAAGGTTGGTTTGTTAAATAGAGAAATAAAATACTTCTTCTCGTAGCTTATCTGTTCAACGGATGCTCGTTATCATTATATATTTTTATTTATAATTTATATTGCAGATACATTACAATGTTTTTTATGATAAATTCAACCTCTGTTAACAAACCGTTATTTATGTTAGTATATAACTACTAAAAAAAATTTTTTTCTACCAGTTTCGAGAAGTAGCAACGCTACACTTTCGAAAAAGGTCAAAAAATTTACGTTAATTTACCGAGCTGCCGTGGCGAAATTGGATAACGCGCCAATCCCCGATAGATCGGAGGTCCGTTGGTTCGAATGCCGGTAGCAGCTATGATATTTTTTCGTTAATTTTATTTTTCTGTATGTCTTTTCTAATTGATAAATAAATTTGTTAGATATGTTATGGTTCGGAAATATAGAAAAAATAATTAGAATGCTAAAAATCCGAAAAAATATATAAGATCTTCCACCTCGTACTGCAGGGAAAGATTGTCGGAGAACATTATGGCTAAAAATTAGTGACGCAAGATGCAACGAATAGTAAATATTTACCGAATATTCGTATTCGCCGAATATCATCACGAATATTAAAAACAAACTATTTATAACTGAACGCGTTTTTGCTGTGCAGCGTGTATCCGAACACACCTACGCACTCTTATCGGGGATTCCTCTAACATTGAATGAACGGATTTGTAGAGTTCTCAAGTTATCAATTTTTCTTGTTTCACAGAATAACATGAGTTATTCCATCTAGTTTCATTGGGTTGTTAATAAGGTTAGGTGCTCATTTCATATTGTTTTTGTTTTGTAATACGTATTTTTCGTTCCATTTTATTTCCGTTGTGTAAAAGTGTTAACTCTTATAAAATAATTTAAAATTAAATCTAATTACAAGACCTCTCGTAAGCGTGAAAAAAGTGAAATTTATTTATGACCGCTGGAAAAGTACAAACGGATAAAGAAATGTGCTTTTTGAACAAAAATTTGCCAGTGGTAAATTTGAATTATAAAATCTCTTAGCAAATAAAGAACAGTGGTGTATTATTGATTACCTTGTTGAATTATTCGTATTCGTATTCGTGAAAGTAGTATTCGTTGCATCACTACTAAAAATCCTGAGACAGTGGTTTGGCCAATCTACTATAGAGCTATTCCGGACCGCAGTAAAAAGACTGATAATAGTCAACGTCCGTTAAAAGGACAGGACACAAAAAGAAGAAAAAAAATTCTGTGCATTACTCCATAGTATAGTAATAATGACGCACATATGTGAATCTCTACATACTCATAAAAGATTTTGCAGTATCGGCCAAAAAAGATCTCGAGAATCTACTCACTTATTCAAAACTCTCGGATAAATAGGATGGCCAGCGCCTTATTAGCATTTATGCCCCGGTCCTCTCGAGAGGCAGTTTAGGTGGGTACCTGCATCCCGTGCGCCCGACTCCCTGTCGCGGGTAGGTACTCCACATTTTATGAGCCCTTTGAGATATTGCGCGGCCGCCGGACCGCCAGCCAAGAACATCGGCGGCCGGTTTAATAATTCAGCCGGCCATGAATGAACATTGGCGTTCACTTGGATTTTTCCCACAAAGCAGAATATTAGCCGGGAAATCTAATAAATAAAGCAAAGCACCGCCGCGCCGTCTGCGCCATATTTACAGACACTAAAGTCTAGAATATCAGTTTTACAACTTTCTTCGGGGCCCGAGTGCGCGATAACGCCGCCATCTGACGGCCCGCTCCCGCACTAATTCATGAATAATGACGGACATTTCCGCATTGTGTGAATCGACGCTGCTAATAATAATTGTAATTGGATTATTCTCGGCGTTGATGGGCTGAGGTTTGAATCACCGCTGTATGCTAGTGATCCGATGTTTGCCTATAAATAAGGTGCTTTCACAAATTTTTCCAATGCTCCGTAGGTAGGTATTTTTGTTCAATAAAATAATTTTCTGGAAATATTTTAATGAAAACAGGATGTTTTAATAAAGACGTCTAGACATTTATTTATTTAATTATGGTAAGTTATTTTCCAGTCAATTTTGTTTGATTAACTTCGAAATATCTGCTGGATGTAATGTAGTCATGGTTCAGTCATATGGAATGCATGAGCGAGAAAAGGAAGAAACGTATGAGGTAAATGTAAAAGGCAGTGGGAATGAATAGCGTGCGCGAAAGATCGGGCATAATCAGATAAACCACATATTGAGCTTTAACAGCCTAACAATATGAAAATATAAAGAGAATGCTTTTAAATTTATTATCATGCGCATATATTTGAACGCTCTTAGTACTGTGGCTATTAAAAAAAACTCCTCTGTAGACTTTCTTATAAAAGTGTGTTATGTAAATATAATATTTTTTAACAAATTTATTAATCAATTAGCAAAGATGTACAGAAAAATAAAATTAACGCAAAAATATTTTAGCTGCATCCGAGATTCGAACAACGGACCTCCACTCTATCCGGGAATGGCGCGTTATCCAATTTCACCACGGCAGCCTGGTAAATTAATGAAAAATTTTCGACCTCATACGTAGTCTGTTTTTATTTTTTAAAGCAATCCGCTTTTTATAATGCGATAGTTAGTAATAATAATATTCTTTTCTGCTTTTTAATCTTCTTCTCATTGAATCTTATAATCAATTCGAATTGCGTTGAAGACACGTTTCTTTACCAAATGCTATTAACCTCAAAATGATTTACCGGACATTTAACACGTTGCCGGCATGATAAAATAACGCGTCAGCATTTTAATGTATATTTTTTAAATAAATAAATAGATTTTCTAAAACTGATGAATGATTATTGTATTGTCATACGAAATTCTACCAAATTTCAGAACGATTGTCGATCAGGAAGTAGGTCAAATATTGATTGAAAGATTTGTCCTATCCCTGACACATGGGACCCTGGACTACAAGTGAAGCTATATAAAGATTGTAAAAGTGCGTTGATTTTATCTTATACTTTCGTACCGGCAATACCTACATACATATGTACTCGTAATTATTATACATTTATGTTTATTTTGAAAAATTTCATTTGTTTGCGTTGCAGATACGTTTTATATGTGTCAAGGCGAAAAATTTGGTTTGTTCTAGATAATACTAATTCGATTAAATAGTTAATTACAAATAATGAAAAAGATAACAACATCGTGACTTTTATTTTCTTTGGTAGATAAAATTATGAATGTTTATTTAAAAACTCACTTTTTTAATTATGACGTTGGTTTTTTATCTCCTGGTTTTTGTAATATGCCATGTTTTTACGACCTTTCTGGCTGACGTTTCGGATCCCATCGCAGGGTCCATCATGAGGACTGATGAGTGCAAAACGTTTATATAAAACTAGGCGTACACCCGTGAAAAAAACATAATCATTGCAGTATTTTGAAGTGAAAATTCATGAATAGAAAACCATTTGTTTTTTTAATACACCAATTTACTTAAACCTAAAACTAAATATTTATTAATAATATAAAGATGTCACGAACGTGTAATTTGGAGTAACGTCTTGCTTGTTGCCTGAGCCGAGCGCTGATTGCGTGTCACACTCTAATTATCTAAAGTTGTATTTCCAGCAAGTTACAGACGTTACAGACGTCACGGGCCGACAAACAGACAGAAAATGAAATTATTTAGATAAACGCTTTAAATTGAATCTAATAAAAAATCTTCAATAAAAATAAATTTCTAGTATATTTGGTCGAAAATTATTCACCAAATGACTAACTAAACTTCTCATCGTTTCCCAGAGGAGCAGGCTTAGAGGGTAGAACGCCAACCTCTTCTGGTACAGCACTTTTGCCTCATCCACTTTCATATATACTCTCATGCAATCCATTCGCTTATTGATGCTTCTAACACGGCCAACCTCCAATATTTGATTTATCTGGTCATGCGAAGTCTTTTGCGAATGCTCTCTTCTGTTTATGCCGCCTTCCTTTAAAAATATTTTTTTACTATCCTGTACTCGCTCATTCGTTCCACATGGCCTAACCATCTCAGCGATCCTTTCTTTATTCTCCCTATTACGCTACAGCCAGCATTACATTCACTTCTAATTCATTCAATCTCCACTATATCGTATGAAGATTTTTCGCACATACTACTGAGTACTCGCATTTGTACCACATTCAATCTAATTTCCTTCTTTTTTTGACAATTTCAGGCTTCACTTCCATACATCAGAGTTACAATCAGAATGTGCCGCTAGTCTTGCTTACTTTTCTTCTTACTGGCCATAATTGCATTCAGAATACTTTCGATATCGTTCTCAGCCTTGCCACTCTAGTAAACATAAGTACTTTCCAAACTAATTTACTTGTTCTGAGCATTCATTGCTTAACATCACACTTTCATTCTTTCTTCTCTCTCGAATATCATTACCTACTTGCTAACATTCATCAGAAGTTCATTCTCCATGCATACAACAGACATCCTAACCACCAAGCACTGCGGATCACCTTCAATATTAGCCACTAATACTGCATCGTCTGCGTATAGTTGGCAGGATATGGTGTGCCTTTCCCTTCTCGCTCCTATTTCTGATTCCTTCACTTCTTTCGTGCAATTATCCATGTAGGTACGTGTTGAAAAGCCATGGTGACATTACCTACGAATCCCTGTTTACACATTTTGTAGTATAAAACCATGATGTGAATGTCCCATTAATACTTAGACAAGCACTACTTCCCTCATACAGGAAATTAGTGATTGTGCCTTGAGTAATGGAATGTGTGTCATACGCTTTTTACAGATCCATAGAAATACTATTTTTTTATTCTTTGCCAAAAGTTTTTTTAAAAATATATAGATACTATCAGGTCTTTCAAAGAACGCAGATACCCGTAATATTAAACTTGTAATAAAAATTACAATATTTGTCAATGTTTCAATGATTATAAATTATAACTATCCACTAGAATCATCTATATCATTTAAAATGTCAAGCACCAACCATGATGGCTGACATTTAGAATTTATTGGAAGTAAGCAAAGTAAATTATAAAGCCGAACAAATTCTTTTGTCGAATACACTCGTAGGTTTTCACTGACGTTAGATAATAAAAGCATGACCCAAAAGAAATTCTATTATCAAATAGGTACTTTTTCTTTGTGTTGATATACCCATGTTCCGTTGTTGGCGAATAAATTCAGTTTCTATGGGCGTTTATTATATTCGTATGTATTGAAATACTGTATGTATAAAAAGAACAACAATTAATTCTCTAAAATAAATGGAGGATAATAAACGTATATTAATCTTTAGTTTATTTGACCCGACTCATGACCAGTTAGTTGCAGCAATAAAAAAAATTATTATTTTAATTTATTAAAACCATCCAGGGCTTTAACAAAAAATTAAGTAAAATTATAAATGTCAAGCAAAATATACAACTACTATGAAGAATATAGGACAAGTATATAAAGAAAAATAACATAAATCAATGACAATATTGGCCAATATGAAACAAAAAAGTTAGCAACTTTAAAAAAGTATAACAGTGCAATGACGTGTCGAAAATCAATTTGTATTGAAATAAGTATCAAGTAGGTACGCTAAATGAATGGACACTTCAAATTAAATAATAAGAAATTGTAGTGAATGTCCAATAAATACAAATAAAAAAATCAATTATATAAATATAAAAAGAATCCCGTGTTTCCCTACCCGCCAAGTTTTCTCCACAAACAGCCACAACCACCCACCGGTGGTTATGGTGGTGGATAGCCCTTGGTGTCACATCGAAAATATTTTGTATATATATCGAAATATATATCGAAACGGGTTTGTGGGGGTGGCTGTGCGTGGGTGGGAGTGAGTGACAAAAATGTGTTTTCAAGCACATTGTATTGTCATGGGAAGGCCGCAAATGCTTCATATTGTTTCAAAATAGGCGGGCCGACTGTGTCGGTGAGTCTTGAAGGTTCCGGAAAAACCTGCTCTAGATAGTTCTGGAAGGAGAAGGTTCTAGAAAATTCTCCAAAGTTCTATACGCTTCTAAACTGAGTGGTGGAATGTGTGTCTAGGAGGTTCCTGTACATTCAATAAATTTCTTGAAACTTGTAGAAAGTTCTGGAATGAGAAGGTTCTAGAAAATTCCCCAAAGTTCTATAAGGTTCTAAACTGAGTGGTGGAATGTGTGTTTAGGAGGTTCCTGTACGTTCAATAAATTTCTTGAAACTTCTGGAAGGAGAGTGTTCTAGAAGGTTCGCGAAAGTTCTATGACGATCCAAACAGTGCACTAAATATCTACACGTGCGAAGCCGCGCGGGCACAACTAGTGATAATATAAAATAGAAAGCAAGTACATGGCAATAGCACAATATAATTTGAAAAATTATGATAATTTCAACTACTGAGCAAATGAATTTAAATCATTTAAAAAATATTTTATTAAATATTCATCAATTAAAAAAATAAACAAACTTATTGGACGGCAATAGTAATTCCTGACCTAAAGATATTGATGAGATAAACCATGATTGTATTATGACTGTGATTGACGTGCGATTATAACAGTAATTATTCGTATTTTGGCGAGCAAACAGTACAGTCAGTTTTATTTTCTTATGGTTAAATCACACATAACAATTATAGTTAGAATAAGTGATTGTCAATCTTTATTTGAAATTTTTATCTGAATTAATCGATGATTGGTTAAATTTTTTTCGCAATTCGAGATATCATCGACACGCTAAAGAAAATTTAAATCTTGGTTATCAATTAGTCAAAATCTTATTGACTAACCGGTTAAAGTATCGATTTTGATTATCACTAGTTATATTAAATACCAATCATAATCATTTTGTCACTCGTCGCTGCATTAAAGTTTTAGAATGTGGGAAAGAGGAATTATTGGAATCAAATTAAAAGTACAGACAAATTTAAACAATCGGTCTGTCGTGGTAAAGAAAGAAATGATTTTAGAATTTGATATTCAAATAAAATATTAGTAGAATTATACGTAATTACGAATAACTAAAATGTGTATGTTAGGCTTTAGTTAGAGTAACACGCATGTGAAGAGTATTTTGTGAAGGTGTTGGTGTGTAAATAATACTATGGTTGTGATGTGTAATGATATTTACATGCTAGTTTAGTGGTTGTCCTGACAAAAAAACGGGTTACGTCTCGAAACCAGTAGACAAAAAAGCAATTTATAGTGGTTATATACTAACATAAATAAAAAAAATTGAATGTCTGACCACAGAGTTAATGCTTTAAATATTAATAATAATAATCGTGTATCTATTCTAGGTAGCTTTTAAGGCCCAACTGCCCAAACTGCTTAGGAGGGAGTTACGCTACTGGATATACCTAGTGTTAATTGTATTAAAATAAAATAAAATACCCTCTTCCCTTAAGAGATTGGTACGGACGAAAAAAAAACTATAGAAAACATCTTATTTGCTTTTACTTAAGCCGTGAAGGCTTCTATCTATTCGTGTACTTACAACACACTTCCGAGAGTCCATAATAAGGCTCTCCGGTGCTGGCTTACCCACCCTAACACTGGGTTTCCACCCTAATACTGGGTTTCCCTTACAAGTTGTGGAGGTGGGTTCAATCGGTAACAATATTCCTCTTGAAATCTGTACCGAATGAATTAAGTCCCTCATCCCTCATACATCACGTTCTTTAAGGTTTGGGCCTTTTGACACCCTAAGAATAGGTCCTAGTCGAAAGAAAAAAGGGTGGCATTATCAGTTTAAAAATATATTTTATGATGATTTATCAAGGGGTCATATCTCGTAAGAGGTTGAAAAAATTTGATTTAAAAAAATCTGTATCAGAACCACAAAATATTTATTAATATTATTAATAAGAATGTACTTTGTTTTCACCATTTTTTATTGACAATACAACATGTTTTGGGCCAATGGTCTCTTCATCAGGATGCAACGTATATTAATTTCTGGAATAAAGCTATATTTATTATTATTTATTTATTTATTTATTAAAAATCAAAAATATAAATATAGACAAATAAAATAAACATAAATATTTGGAAGATGAATAAATAATTGAGCACTTATATCAAAATAAATTTAAAAGGTAACTATTTGTAAGAAGGACATGATTATTTATAATATCAATTTACAATTAACAATTTTTTATTAATATCAAAAGAATAATCCATTTCCAAAAGTTTATTAGTAAATTCGGAATAATTATTACTTAAAATCCTATAGTATTGAAGGGACCATTGGCCCGAAACATGTTGGTATTTTCAATTAAAAGTAGTGAAAAAAAGAACATTCGTATTAATTATATGAATAAAATGTTGCTATCATTGAAGAAATTATTTATTCATCACATTTAAATATTTCAATATTTCAAAAGTACGCAAACAAGAATGTTGACTGTTTTTTATAGAAATTCAAGCATAAAGTGGATAAAAGGACGTTTTCGGAAATTCTCAAAGGGATTACTCCATTTTACATTCATTCTTATGGAAATATTGTTACGGTTTATGAACAAATCGGGTTACGAACAGTTTTACGAGACGAGTTAAGTTTCGTTACCCGAAGTTCCACTCGTCTGCAAATCCACAAGACTATTTACAATGTCTGTTTGTCTGTCCTGTACAATCAATGTATCAATCTTAACCGAATTTCGCATAGTTACTCAAAACGTGCGCACCGTGTTCAAATAATATCGAACCTTATTTTTTGCCGCAAAACAAATGAGGCGTGTCCTCCTATACGATAATGCACCGGCCCATTCTTCGCATCTTATTCAGGTTTTCTTGGCTAAACACAATATTTCCCTGGTTAATCGTGGTTAATAAGGCTCCTTACTCTGCCGACCTGCTCCGTGTGATATTTGGCTATTCCCCAAGTTATAAATTCTGCTGAAAGGGATTCGATTTGAACCAACGGAAGACATTTTGCGGAACGCAACGGCCCAGAAGTTGCTTAGGTTCGTTTAATAATAATAATATATTATTAATGTAGTAGTGTAGTGTTGGTCCTGACGAAGAGACGGGTACATCTCGAAACCGGTAGACCGTAAATCTGGTAGTGGTTTTTACTAAGTTTACTAACATTCTGTTTGATATATTCATTCATTTTGAATATCTTTACAGAGTTATGTGTATGTTGTATATATTACCAGAATAACCTATAAAACTTTAACCTAATGAATCTGTACGGGTGTGAAAATCTATGAATATTTTCAAATGATACCTGATACAGCGTATTTTTTAGTATTCAAACAATATTATAAATGCGTGATGCTGGAATTCCAATTAAAAGTTTCGCAGGCCTGCAAACTTTACAAATCAAATTAAATTATAAATACGATCTTCGTCGGAAGTTGGTCGCTTCTCATTTCACACTTTTGGTTTCCAATAGGCACTCACAGGACATGGAACTTTTGTGTAAGAAAACTTTTCTGTTCTTCCAATGTTTATATTGACAGTAAAGATCAAATAAATTTTTTAAATTCTCAGTTTTATTAGAAATTTAAATTAATTATTAAATTATTAATTTATTAAAATAAAACACAAATCACTTTGTTTGCTTCACTTTATTAGATTATACAATCTACGTGTTTCGAGAACAATGTTCTTTCCTTCAGGATTGTCTGTGTACTAAAATTGAAAAAAATAAACTATATAAGTGTGTTACGAGGAAGGGTTGGTGAGCGGAGGGGGGGGATCGGAGCTGTTAATTATGGAATATTTATTTTTATGTATTTATTTACATTTATTGGCTTTCTTACAACCATATAATTAATCAATCTTGAAAGAAAAACAATAATCGATGTACAGAGTCTTGGGCCAATTACAAGAAAACACATATATACAATAATATTATAACAGGATCGATAAAAAATAAGAAAAAACAGTGAGTGAAAAAATAGTGAGTGTGTGTATTTGTGTGTTTTTATGTGCCCTTGTGTGTATGCGTTTTTATTAGTTCGTGTTTGTGTTCACGCGTGTGGGAAGAAAAATGTCATCGCGCGAGTTTATACGTAAGGGATTTTGTAAACTGCTCATAACTTAAATTTAAAATATAGAGATCTGCAAATGCAGTGTCATAGGTATCTAGAATTCTGTTAATAATACAGTTTTTACCGTAGTTTGTTCTCCAATTATCTAAGTGGAAAAGGCGTGGTGCTCTTGTTCGTTTCTGCGGGACATTAAAGTGTATCGAATTTAAAATTTCAGGAGAATCTATGCGATAATTGAGTATTTTGTAAAGGTATTTCATATCGCTTATTGTTCGCCTGTCTTCGAGAGAAGTTACCTTGTGGTACTTATATGCGTCGTCATAGTTATCGAAATGGACGTGATTTTTGAAATTCAGCGCTTTTGTAAACGTCTGCTGAATGCGTTCGAGACGCTTTTTATGTATTTCGTAATACGGAGACCAAATACCAATTTATTTATTTATCGACCCGCCAAAAAATTTTTGCACTGAAAAATGACCTACGTTGTGTCCCTCAAACAATAAATAAAAATATAAAATAATTAATCCACAAATATCATAAATTTTTCTGACGCTCTGCTTGAAGTTTTCGAAATGGGTATCTTATGTTCATAAAAAAGTTTCCCTTGCCACCTCACAGATGGTTTCATTAATTCTCCACCTCTGTCGGATACCAGGAGCGCAGCGGGAACGAGGGGCACTAGAAAAGTTTCCCGGGACCCCGGCCAAGTCCCGGTCCATTCATAATCTCCGGGCTCTGAAAAAACATAATTCGTTATCCCCGTAATCAATCACCGAACAAAATCGTGACGTATTTGCGGTTTAATATTCTCCAGGTAATACGCCATAATTTAAGCCCATAAAAATACCTTTCATTTTATATTATATCCGGGAATTACCTGTTTCGGTAATTATAAGCCGATGGAAAATTTTCAAACTGAAAATCTGAATGGAAAATTTTTGTTACAACGTAACGAAAAATAAGTTGAAGTATTTTTGAACAAAAACAAATTTGATTAATTATTATAGTTTACATTCCGGCTGAGTACCTGGGAATAAGGAATGAGCGTTTTGTACGAGCATTTACAAAATTCTGTTAATTGAATTAATGGGAAAAAAATCTGAATGTAGGTAGGTATGTATGATACATATTTTTTAATTATTTTTTTTATGTATTTATTTGTTTATTGGGCTTTTACATACAGATAGATAAACTGTATGTACATTAATAGAATATTTAGTTTAAAGAAAAAAAATAACATGTAAAAATAATAAAAACATAAAGTGGAAAGAAAGTACTTAAAATACAGATATAAAAATAATATAAAGTAAAAAGCAAGTACATAACAAGCAGAAGCATAAGGAAAACTTAATTTAATAGAGATTCAAAAACAAAAAAAGTAATAATATAGATTGAAAAGCAATCGCACAAGCTTTGTAAGTTATAATATGATAATAAATTTACATACAATTAGTTAACTCACTCAACCAATAATCAAAACAAATACAAATCAATTATTTAATTTCAATTTGACAAATACTAATAATCTTTCAATACACCTTTTAATGTATGTTTGAATATTATACAGTTATTAGCAAAGACGTCAAGTTGCTCGTATCTGTTTGCTAGTCTAGGAAGCCTTTGCAGTGGGGAATTAAAGAAGTAGTTAGTAGCTGCCTTTTTTACGGCAAAACCTACATGACTTGTCGACGCTGGAAAGGAATTTTGATGTGAACGCTAATCACATAAAATCAGGTGGTATTTTAACCATTAACAACTATTATTTTTGTAATACAAGTGCTTAAGTATATAGGTGAACGAGAACTGGGATCCATTTCAAGAAGTAAAAACTCCAACAGAGATAGCAAGAAGTGCGTTTCTCAGAATGAGATTGTTATTTTCTAACCTTGACCAAACCTTGCGACTTAGAACGCGTGTGGTTCGGCGTATTTTTGCCATTCTCTTACATGGGGGGAAGCATGGACCCTAAACCAAGAATAATCTGTAAAGTCGAATCTTTTGAGATGTTGCTCTATAGACGCATATTGAAAGTTTCCTGGGTCGATAGAGATTTGTCCTCCTGAAATGCTGCGGACTAGCAAGACAAGAGAGCTTGACCAAAGTATAGTCTATACCAGCTCATTATCCAGGGGAAAATAAGTGATAAAAGAAGCGTTGGAAGACGCCCCATCTCATGACTGCGTAACTTCAGGGACTGTTATAAGTGTAAATAGACTGAGTCGTCCCGTGAGATGGTAAATAATGAATCTACAGAATGATCGCCGACCTCCGATAGAGATGGCATCACAAGAAGAAGAATTTCAGTAGTAATCAGTTGTAATTTGTTTTATACATATGTCGTTGACAAGATTGTTAGTTAATAAATAAATTAATATTATTATTATTTTAGAATATAAAGTGTTAAATACTAGTTAATATACAAATTGTAATATTAACTATCTTAAGAAATAAATAAAACAATAAAAAATAAAATGTTTATCTTTCTCAAGCAAATTTAAAAATTACTCTTCTAAAGTAGACGTCCAATTATTATTTTTCTGAGATCCCAGCGATATATACACAGAATTTAAAATAAACGTGAGACTAATGGGAGTACAGATTCGTCTTTTCGGTCCACAGATTAAAATGTCATATCTAAAATTACATTTAATGTCAAATCTCTTTCTCAGGCCTCTTGTGGCGATAATTAACTATTATGTTTAAATTATTCTTAATAAAATTATTTCAGAATTAATTAATAATTATACATAAATGTAAAGATAATATTACAATATCAGAGAAAGCTGTCATTTTAACATAATTTAGGGCTATTTTCTAACCATTTTTACAAGTAAGCGAGGATCTTAAAATCTTTTGTATCGCTTTAAAATAATTTGAGCAGTTGTTGCAGGTCTTCAACACTATCTGCCAGCAAAACGGTGTCATCAGCATATCGGATGTTGTTGATAGCCACACCGTTGACATTCACGCCAAGGTTTTGTATATATAATATATATATATATATATAATATATATATATATTATATATATATATATATATATATATATGTGTGTGTATGTATTATATATAAATTATGTATATATGGCGCTTCTTTGAAGACCATGTCAGAGTATAGATTGAAAAATGTAGGACAGAGAACACATCCCTGTCGGACGCCATACTGAACAGAAATGCCTTGTTAGTAATTAAACGTAATCAATATGTGTCCTCGATATGTTGATATTTTGTGCCACGCGGTCAGTTCCTGAAATTAAAGAATGGTTGTCCTGTTGGGCCAAAACGCAGAATTTCGTCGAAAAATGGTATCCAAACATCGCTGTTCTTAATCAGCATACTATTAGAAGACGATATTTTTGGAAATTTTAAAAAACAGAACACATCAAACAACATTGAATGTATTCTCAGGTGCTGGTGAATCGTCTGGAAATGCTAATGAACCATCCAGACATCAATAACCCAAATTGACATTACCTGATGTCGTAATGGAAGGTATTTTCCTTTCCAAACAACGCCTAACCTCCATAAAAAAAACTCCTCACCATAATCATTGTTTCTTTCATTCAAAGTGTACATTTCTGTTTAAAATCTTTAGTATTTATGTAGACCTAAAGTATGCATATTTACGGCATCATGACTAGAAAATCTCTATCGTACCAATAAATAATTAGTAATTAAACTTAATTAATATGTATTGGCGATTATTTTTTTGGCGATAAACATTTTTTAAGAAAAGATTCGGTAAAACTTCGACCTGGGAACAGATTAAACTATTTTAAGTTCATTTCTATGGGAAAAATTCGTTTGATATTTATTCCTTTTCATATCACATTCCTTGGGAATGAATTAATGACGAATATTGAGAGTCCTACTTGTCGTTTATTAAATATTGTATATCTAATTACAAAAGTAAAGCTGTAAACATTAAAAAGAGGTAAAAAGTTCTCAATTATTATTTGATTAAAAAAAATCAAAGGATTTGTATTTCTTCCGAATAAACGAACTGTTGCCGGAAGTAAGATTTTTCAGAACAAAGATTTGTCCTTTGTGCTTTTCTCCATGATAATTCAATTTCAATATTTGAACAATTTTATTTCGTGCGAAATGCTCATTTAGACGCAGAGCGCAGATCGGCATTGACGGCAGAGTCGCTCAACGTCAAACGCCTCTGTCAGAGTAGTACGTTTACGAAATTCAGAACGAAAATTTCTTAGATCAAATGCTAATAATTTGGTTTTCTCCATTTCGAAGAGTTAATTTTTTTTTACTTCTGAATACATTGTTATTTTATGGCTTTTATTTTTAAACGTTATAGACAACCTTGTGGATCATTATTATAATCGCATCAGATCGAAACAGTTGATATGATTGCTTTAGATTCTTCAGCCGGGATAAACTCCAGCTTCCAATGGATGAGAAATCCACTGGAAGTCTTTTCGGATTGAATTGGTTCAATCAATATTATTTTTAGAGTTCGTTCTGTAGATCTACAACTCAAGTTTCTTCAGAATTGTTTCAATGAGTGTTCATTGCCCATAATTCCATTCCATATAAGTATAGGAAACACATAACATCGTATCATTCTCAATCGCAGTTTTGTATTAATTTCATGCCCGTTCAATATTTTCGTATTTCGGAAGAACGAATAATCCCATTTGCGTTAATTATTGGGTTGGTGCATAATTATTCGTCTTTTTTATTTGGCATTTAATGGACATTTGTTATAATGTTATTCTTTGATAGGGTTAGGAAAAATCATACACACATACGCCAAATTTGCTGTACGGTTTCGATAAAGGCTGGAAAGCTGGTGAGTCATTTCGCAATCCCAGCGATCTTTTCGGCGAAAGAATGATTAGAGAAAGGGCATTCCACGAGTGGTTTGTTCGCTTCATATCTGGTGATACCAGCTTATATGACAAGACAGGAAAGAGTCGATCTTCGGATTTCAATGACCAGGCCCTTCTGGAGGCTGGCGTTAATGGTGGCATCGCCCCGAATGACAACTAAATATAATATGTTTTGAGTTTGTTTTCATTTTTTGTTGTGTTGCAATACAATTACAAACATTCAAAATTCGGCAATAAATTTAATAAATAAAGAAAATGCTACTAATGATATACATGAACTCTTCGAGAAGCAAGGCTTTATGCCCATTAATGCTATCTTTTGGTACAAACTAATTACACGACATCATGAAGATGGGACGTATAAGCATAGATTGATTCATCAAATAACATAGTACCAGAATATACTCGTAGTCCTTCCATAGTATCATAGATAGAAGAACTACGAACGCCGAAGGTCATAAATAAGTATGGACAAAGACACTGAAATATGTCATTCCAAAAATATTGCATGTTAAAAAGTACATTGATAAATAAGGTCATAAGATAGAATTAAGAAAATATTTTTAAATAGAAGAGATCTATTTTGATAATTTTTTATTGTTTCTTGTATTGTTGATTTGTATTTGAGTTTTTAAGATTTACGTATTTAATTCATATGTATGTATGCTGGTGTTCATAGTTTACAATTTACATATATATTGATGCACCTACAGTCAAATGTCCATGTGATGTTTTGTGCGTCTGGTATGTAAAAATAAGAAAAATGATAAATAAATAATTTTTTAAAAAAACATTTTTTTAAACGGCGAATAACTTTGCATCAACCTAATAAATTAGCTTAAAGAATAGAATTGTGTTGATTGATTTACAACCCGACATAAGCTCCTCTGTATGTTCAAGAACTCTGCATCCTGGATAACTTAAATGGTTGACGTCAAACTCTCGGGTCATCTTCTATTTCGGCTGCAGGAAGGCTTCTAGAACCGATCAACCATTGGCAGAAGACTAAGGTCAGTGAGCGGACATTTGTGGTACTCCTTTCCTTATTAAATAAGAAAAAAGTCCATCAGAGACACTATTTTAAAAAGAAAAAAAGGGCCAGTTGTAACAATTTGGTTTAAAATAATAGTTTATATTACAAATTTTTGCGTTTTCCATCAATAAAACAACCCTATGCTTTCAAATTGCTCTGACACAACTGGCTCTCAAAACTTACCTTTTGAACAAATAAGATATTGTGTATAAAAACCTTTTTGTACGTCGCTCATTTAATATATATTTTACAAATGTGGTGCTATACAAATTACGCAATGATATTTTTATATATTATATTTATGCAAGTCTGGGTTGCTCAAAACAAAGTTTATTTCTGTAGAAGGATTCCAGTTTTCGTTTAAAAAATAATACGGATTAAAAAAATTTGATTTTTTTTTTCATTTTATTAAAATTTCTTACATTTTATACTTTTCACTCGCTCTTCTTCACAATAATATCTATTCAAATTGCATTCCACAGCATTCAAAATGCTTTCATATTTCATGTACCATTTCAAAGTTTTACTTATGTAGGTCGTTTTGCAGACGTAGTAGATCTCTACACGCGATTCTCTTGAGATGTTTCATTTTATTTTTATGTATTAAAATACTGTAGAGGAGATTTGGACAGCACGGGTAATAAATGAGTTCTCTGGAACACAATAAGGAGAAAGAATAATAGAAAACTGCATGCCTTAGACGTACGCTTCGTTGTAAATACTGCATTCCAAAATTGGTCATGCAATCAGGAGTGCAAGACTTATCTATACCTATAAAATGTCTGTCTGTCTGTCTGTCTGTTCTCCATACAAATCTAAACGGTTTGTCCGATTCGACTAAAATTTTGCAAACTTATGCTTTAGGACCCAGCGGGTAACATAGGCGATATTTCCTCCCAAATCAATGCAAATCTGTAACGTTCGACCGTTCGGACTCGAAATTCGGAAATTTATTCTTTAGAACCCGACGGATAACATAGGCAACATTTCCCCGGTCCCCTTTACCCCTTCCCCTTCCCTTGATATATTTTCAACGCAAATCTGTACCGTTCGACCGATTGAACTCGAAATTTGGAAATTTATTTTTTAGAACCCGACGGATAACATTTCCCTCTTCACCTTTTACCCCTTACTCTTACCCTGATATACTTTTAATGCAAAACTGTACCGTTCGACCGATCGGACTCAAAATTTGGAAACTTATTCTTTAAGACCCGGCGGGTTACATAGGCGACATTTCCGCTCTCCCCTTTCAAATTTACTACTGAACGGTACAAATCTACACCGCTTGACCGATTGGACCCAAATTTTGCATACATATTCCCGACGGAAAAAATATGACACATTTCTTACCTTGACATCCCAGCTTTGATAAAATATAAGCATTGCTTTAATTAGAGGCTTTGCAAAAAATTTAACCTTTTTTCCCCTATAAATTCATTTTCAACTTAATCCTTAACCCGTGCAACGCCGGGTACGAACAGCTAGATTAATATAAAAATAAAACTAACTAGCTAGGCAGAGAGGACAGAAAGTTATTCATATATATTTGCACACCACATTTGCTTCGGCTTCATTCGTACATTTTCTCAGGCATGCTCTACGATTGCTGACGCTTTTTTAGGGCCATCCTTCGATATCTGTTGCATCTGATCGTGCCAGGCCTTTCGTGGATGCCCTCTGTTCCTGTCGCCCTCAACACTACCCTTATTTTCTTACTCTTCAACCAGCACGACATTCACTTCTGATTTGTTCATCTAGTGACCAAAGATTTTCCTCACTAGCGCCTTCATGACCGTATTTTAAACGCATTCAGTCTACTTTTATTTCCTTTTTGCCAATTTCAAGCTTCACTTTCATACATCAGAGTTGGCACTAGAACTAAAATAAAAGTAATTTAATGATTCTTATGTTGGTTAATCTTTTTGTTTATTTAAAACAACGTGTTAATAATTTAGAAAATATGTGATGTTAGTTATATTTAAAATACTTGTACTGTATAAGTGTAAAAGCCCACATGGACGTTGATAGTAAACAAATAGCAGATGTATGAATGTAGATATTGCGAGAGAGGCGAGAGGCGGCCCTCGTAGCCCAGTGGGCATGACTCTGGCTTCTGACACCGAGGGCTCCGGGTTCGATTCCCGGTGAGGTCACAATTAATCTGTGTGATTTACTCAAGCCTGGGTGTTTTGTGATGTTTTTCGCTTCTGTAATTGGGCCTCTTGGCCTGTTGAAGCGTAAAATAAGAATAAAGAATAAAGAAATAAAGAAGAGAGTTGTTGAGTTGTCAAGACGGAAGAGTAAGACCATTCATTCTCTCTGAGAAACGGCGTGATAACAAATTAGTTAGTAAAATTTCAAATAATACTATTTAATCTCGTTATAACTGGAAAAACTCTACGAGAGTTACGTTAGTTATATTAGTTAGTTGGTTAGTTGTCAGGATAAGATTTAAATGCCCTCCATTCTCTTTGCCTACCCCAGTTGGTTATAACACATTTGTGAAATTCATAATTTAAATAAAAACATCGTTGTACAGTTTAGTATAGGGACGCATTGGATACCGATATATCGGCGATATCGTAGGTTTTCTGATATATCGGAATCGGCGATATTAATTTGCCGATACATCGATACATTTTGAATTTCTCACTATAGATAATGCATGTGTTAACGCGCCATCTTTGCGCTTAATTCGTTCATGTTTAAACGCGGTTTTTCTACCCTCGAGGAATCCCCGCTTTTCGTAATTTCATTCCGAACACGGAATACGTGTCGCATCAATATTCTTACTATTTTCAAACTAAGCCAAAATCCTGTGCTATGAAAATAGGACTAAATTGCTGACATCAGGGCTGATGATGGACCTTCCAATGGGATTCGAAACGTCGGCCCGAAAGGTCGTAACAACACGTCATAACACAAACTTGAAGATTCTGAGTGGAAACCGTGAAAACCTAAGAACATTCTAAATTGCTTGTGTCCTGAAATGGCCTCGAACCACCAAGCACCAGATGACTAGGTGAGCTTCATGGCCACTACACCAACAAGCTACTCATATAATAATCTGAAGGTAATGTTCTGTTAAATTATAATTTTAAAAATTTCATTATAAAGTAAACATTCTAAATAAATATTTTACAAGAATTTCGTCTGTTTCTAATTTAACCCCAAAACTTTTTACACCTTTTGAAATCTTCACTGTCCGCATCGGTATCGATATCGTCGATACTTTTTTTATAAATATCGGTATCGGTGTCGTATCGGCAAAAGTGCGTATCGATGCATCCCTAGTCCAATATTCAATACCGATATGAAAGTGGATCACCCATCCATCACCCGTCAATCTCCAAAGAAAAATTATCTCAATTTTAAAAATAATTATCTTATGTTATCTTTTTCTCGTGTCACTGTCTCAGACTAGATACCATAGACAATATGGGCCTTATCACTGTTGTATCGGGTCGTTGTTCTGAAATCCCGTTATCTGACAGTTACATAACAAATGTTTTTTGTTAAACATAATTTCATATTTATTTCATCACACATTTAAAAATATTTGTGCTGTATAAATTCTGTTAACGATATTATTTTTCTAAAAACGATTAATGTGTCGGATTCTTCTAGTTAATACCTATGTTCAAAATAATAATTTTGAAAGCGTAGTTTTTTCAATTTATTAACAATTTAATAGAACATGATCGCACTTTCTATAAAAATTTGGTATACATATTTGCCTGTTCAAAACGTTGATAATTTGGTAATTTTAATTTGATAATTTGGAATCATTATAAATAAGTTAAGCTTTTAAAATTACTCAAAGTCATAAATAACCAACTATCAATACGTATCCTTAACCATTTGTCCTATCTTTATTTATTTATTTATTTATTAAGGAATCTTAACAGTTTTTTAAACATATAGTGAAAAAGCATAGTGTTCATTTTATAGACCAATAAAAAAGATTCACAAATGTTAAGAACAAAGTTAGATGAGATATTAAGTTAATTATTTTGAATTAATTAATGAATTAATTCAAAATAATTAACTTAAAAATATCTCATTAACTCTGTAAGCAACAAACAATGTTAAGAATGAATAATAGTATGGAATCGAATGTGAAAAAAGAAAAAGTATATCAAGAAATGAGTTAAATAATGGGAGAAAAAGGATGAGGAGGTAGGAGTCAGGATAGGGGTGAAGGAAGACAAAATTAGGTATAGTGCGTGAATGGTCAAAGTCGATTTAGTACATGTATTCTAAAGCATTCCTTGAAATATTTCCAATAATTCTCAATATTAAATATCATTTTCCCATACTTTTTCGTGGTACCTTATTTTTATATTTATACAGTCATGTATCTAATAAAATTATTTTTTTAAATCATTTTCCAATTTTTTCTTAAATAGAGATACAATCATGGAAACGTGTCGCATAAATAATTCTTACTATTTTCAAACTAAACTAAACTATCTTGTGGGCGTCCTGGGATGGATCTCGAACCACCGACCATCAGATTATTAGCGAACGTTATGACCACTATAACAACAAGCTATGTACACTTTAATGTAAAAAAAATTAATGTATGTTTTTTTTTCAAACAAAAGGTAATAATTTTATGTTTTTGATTAGTTTTTTATCAACTTGACGAAACCCATTGTTTTCCAACCGGTTGGATAAAAATGCAACCTGAAGAGGTTATATAGCAAAGTTAATTACAAATTAAATAAAGTACACTTGGGCCTCGTATAACACGGTTTTATATAACACGGATGAATAAATTGGCATATTTTTTGTACAACACGCTTTTTATAACACGGTTTCAGAAAAATAAACGAATTAAATAATGTTTGATTTGTAGATTGTGTCCATGACAGAACATACCATGAGTCATGATGATCTCACTCAGCATGTTGAGACTTGTCAATTTCGTTTCAATTAATCGAAACTTTGAATGAAACTACCACAATTAATGACTCAGAAAGCAGTTGCAGCGAGGTAGCTAGATGTTTCACATTAAAAACTATAAATGAGGGCTTGGAATTGGCTATTAAATTAGAAAAAAAAATATTGAAAAGGATCCTATAATGGAAAAAAGTTCGAAATTCAAGAGGGAATTACAACAGATTTTGGAACCTTATAAGGAAATACGTAATGGTTTATACGCTAAAAGCAGACAATCGCTTATTACCGCTTTTTTGAAGGCTAAAATCACAAGAAATTCAGAGCCCTCCTCCGATGATGAAAACTCACAACCGATGTCGAAAAAGAGTAAAAATTAAGAATTATTCTAAGTGATAGCAATGATGAATTAATGCTACATTTTATTTATTTATTTATATATGGCTTTTTACATCAATAAACTTAATATGAACATATTAAAAAAGAAGAAAAAACAAAAGACTATACAAAAAAAGAATAATAAAGAAGATTATACAAATATCCATATATAAAATACATGATTACGATCAAAATAAATTATATTATATGTGTTATTAAAGTTTTTTTTCAATAAATATGTAAATTTATATATTTTTATTAAAAAAATAAAGTACATATTCATATAAACTATTTCGATTTTTTTTTTAGAACGCAAACCCTAATTTTGTATGAACTTCAAACCTTGTATAACACGGATTTGTATTGCACGAGGTTTTTGTGGAACCATATAACCGTGTTATACGAGGCCCGAGTGTATTGTTTAAAAAATCGATTCTTGTACAACGAATTTCTTGAAAACCATATTGAGAAAAATCATTGCAGTAATGTTTATATGGTGAACACATCTAGACATCAAGGATCGTAGACGGACATCTAGTGAACGTAGACCTCTCCGTATTGCGTAGACGAAGCTGAGAGAAACAACAAAAAAGTGCATTACTGCTGGTTAACTCATACGGAAGCAGAACAAGACAGGGGAGTTTGGAAGCACCTTTCCGTGTTTTCGGGCCCCTGACCCTTCTAGAACAAGGGGATGAAGATTATGACGAGAATGGTTTACAACTTATCAACTAATTTCAATAAGATAACACAGATTGAATCTAAAACGTATACATAAGTTTTCAAATGGCGATATACAAGACGGGGAAATAATATTACACGAAATACATGAAAACCCTCAAGAACATCTTAAAATTACCACGTCTCTCCAGCCAGATCAAAAACAGGGCAATCACGACCCATTTGGAACGTATTAAAATTATACAAAGAGTTACCTCAACAGACAAAACAAATTAACATTGACAAATTTAAAAAAAAAAGTAAAAAACATACTAAGGCGTACAACAATGAAACAAAAGCTGTAACAGTTAACCTGCTGTAACCGACGTAACATTAAAAGTTATTAAACTTTAATTGCCTACATTTTAAAATCTTGTATGTAATATTTTTTATAGTTAAATGAATCACAATGATATTTACAGAGGCCTCCTAGGTCTCTTATATCTTTTAAATTTAAAAAAATCTCATTTCTGTGTACTTACTAATAACTCAGATCAATCATTGCGATTGTAAGCTTACTACAAAAAGCATGACAATTCTTACGTATGGATGTAATCGTTGAAGGTATGTAGCTTTATGTTTAGATATTTTTTTATTATTATTATAGTTATTGTTTTTAAGTTTTGTCACTTTGAAATAACATACACACTATAGTAATATTATAGTGTTTACATCAATTTTCTTCTAAATTTAAAAAAATATACATTTTTTCTTAAAAATCAACTATCCTAATTTCGAATGTCCGTCCGTAACTTGCTGGAATTACACAACAACACTAACTAGCCGGTAATGAGACACGCGGCTCAGGCTGCATGCAAGGGTCGCACCACCAAACTACCCGGTCTTGACATATATACTAATTTAATTATTTTTTTGCATAAATGTTTTTAATCGTTAGTGCTTTTACTGGCTATACCAAAAAATAATCGTGTTTTGACAGAGAGCGCGGGTGGACATTCGTTATGATTTCCTTATAAAGATACTTAATACCTTTTTTGTGTACGTTTCTATCTTTTTTTATATATATTTATCTCCCGAACACAAATCTTTTCAGATTTTTATTGAAGAGTCTTAAATGTTTATATTTCTTATGTTACTAGAAAGTCTATTATAGAATTCAACAGCTGTATAAAGGATCCCACGTATTTCTCTGTCTGTTCTCGGTATATCACTTCTAATATTAGCTTTCGCTCTCGTGTAGCGCAAACTTTATGTCGCTATTCTGATATACGGTGATGTTGTTTTTAAAAATTTATTATTTATTTTATAAAGCATCTGTGCCTTTTCGATATGACTTCTGTTTCAGTTCCAGAGTAATCCAGATTCCTAGATCTGTGTGCAACATAGATATAGAATCTATTCACAATCCAGTGCAATACTTATGAAGTATCCTTTAAATATACATTGCCTTCCTCCTAAATATACATATGCTCCTACGTATGTACAATAGTGATGGTTAAAATGTTATTTTAACCGGTTATTTTCAGCATAGTTATTTGGAATTTGTATATGATTATATCGATGATTAATAACATATGATTTAATTGTTGTATAGTACAGTAGCCGGCAAACATCTTGAAATTTTACGGCGTAGTGGGGGGAAGTTTGCGCATATACCTTTCCACCAAAGAGACCCAAATTTTGCCTTCTGCGCATTTTCCCACTACGTCAAAGAATTTCAAGAAGTTTGCCGGCAACTTTACCGGTAGTTGCCCGTCGAATTTTAAAAAATCAGTTGCCAATAGTCGACGCAATCAGAAATCTTAAATAACAGTTAGTGTGTCACCGGTTAAAATACCATCACTAATGTACAAAGAATAATTAAACTTTATATACACATACGCGTACATACACGTACAATGTAATTGTCGCATTATCGTCTACACGCATTAATTGCAGACATTATCCACAAGGCTAAGTTGAAATAGACATAGACTGGAATTACAAGAGCATTTCGAATTGATCTGTTTAACATCACGTCTTTGAGTGTTCCAAAATTGGTATAAAGCAAAAACAAATTCAATTTCCTTATTTATATAGCGTTGTGACATTGTTATTTTATTTTACATACCCTGTGGACCTAGAAATGAATAAAAACTTACTCGATCGCATGGACCTCGGATGTAAGGTCAACTCGGCTACAACATGCGATAAAAAAAAGTATATATTTCATGTACTGTTTTTTTACCCCGGGTACAAAGATGCAATTATTATAATATCATTATAACTATAAATGTGTCCGCACAGTGAAAATTCAATCACAGAAAAATATGAATTGAAAGCATTCGAGATGCGGCGCAGGAGATTGCAGGAAAGAAAATTCTGGGATGATAGAATTATAATTGAAGATGTTCTGAGGGAATTGTAAGAAAAAATTCCATAAAAGGCACAATCTAAAATAGAAGGGGCCAATCTATAAGACGATTATAGTTCATACCTCAGAAATTTAATTGAGAATAAAACACAAAGAGAGATAAAAACACATCCATCAAGTGGTGGGGAAAGCAAATTCAGACAACTGTGAATCGTAAATGATACCCACCGCTTACCCAGGGCCATTGTATAAGCAAAAGCTCACATATCGCCCCTTTTTATTCGTCTCCAGGTTGACCGTACTGCCCCATGTCGGTCGTATAAACTATTGCGAGGCCGCAAAAACAAAACCATTCACTGACCGTCACCTTTTTTCACCTTTTCAAGCCTTTATTAAATAAATCAGAATCGATAAATTCAGAAAAATAAGAAATATCCAGTTATTTTGTATCTCTATATATTTTTATATCTAGCCGGCTAGCTTGGATAGGGCATGTATATCGGACAAGCAGTGACAGAGCCATTAAAAAAACTGCTGGAAAGACCCAGACAGTGCCTAATGGACAATGTACTAGCTGATCTGGACAATTCAGGGGGAAAGGAGGGATGAAAGCAGAGGACAATGGATTGGACGAAGTGGAAAGGCATCATTCATAAGGCTAGAGCTCTCAAGAATTATATCAAAAGTAAGCAAATAAGTGTATTGTTAAAGAGATTTTTTGTATTTACTCTTATGTCACAAACACCTGGTGACTTTTTATTGCATAGATTTGAGAACATTCTGTTATTTTATTTTAATTTTTACCTGAATTACTGTGTACTTCTGTATTCATTTTGATTGATCTGGCTCCTAAGTTGTATGTCTACATGTTGTATTTTTATCTTTATACTTATTACTATGAACTTTGTGCATTCATATTTTGTACTTAAACTGTAGCATTTCTTGTACATATGTAACTTGTAATTCCCACTTAATGGATGATAAGTGTGTTCCAATTTCCATTTTTTCCTGCGCCTTGGAGGCAGAGAAGAGGTTTTGTGCAGACGCCTCCCCGTCCCGCTCGCATTCCCATGAGTGTCAGCGGGATGATAGAATTAGAACCGTGAGTACGGCCTCTTTAGCAGTAAAAAAAATTGCCGAACTGAAAGGGCTCACAGAACGGCCCTAGGTGTATGGAAGATCCCTCTTCTCTGCACAGATTTCTCAAAAACATTATATGCGTGGTTTGGGAATGCGTTTATTTACAATTGCGTTCGGTTTCCAATATTTTATGATAAACCTTTTATGATCATTTCTGAGCATCAATGAATAAGCTTTTTAAAAATGATGAGTTACAAAACAGAGAACCAGCAGGCCCCACGACAGCCAAGAGGCACCAAGGAATCCCTGAATCATGCATTTTTAAACATATTAGATAAACGAAATTGGACGAGTAGAAAAATGCATAGAATAAATCTACAAATCCCATAAATATAGTCGCCATGGGACTCGAACATCAATCAAGCTTAGATATATTAAACTAATCAAGCTTTAGTGACACTATGTAATGTTGTTGTTAAATTATACCTGCGTATATTATTTTATTAATGCGACATCTATTTTTGTCAATGTATGCCAAAAACCTTTCTGCAAAATCTGCTAGGTGGCAACAAGACTTCAAGAACATTATATTAATAGAAAAAATAAAACAAAACAAATTAGATGAATCACGTGTGTACATATGTGTACATTACTAACGACAAGGAATACAAATTTCATTATATTTAGTTTATTATTAAAGTTAAGTAAGTTTATTTATTTACTTGGATCACCGAGTCTTGATGAAGTGTTCCAACCAGTACTGGTTTTTTAGATAATAATAACGTGAGATAAAATTCCTTGGGCTGTGCGCAGCGCAAGTTCAGATTGATATAGCATTTACTCAGTGTTGTCTGACAAATACTGTTGTATTGATAACATTTTAAAGTTTAATTTGCTTTAAATAAAGCGTGTTTTACTCATACATATTGATATATCATCAGTGTCATAAAAACAATAAGGTAACATTATATTATATATATTTTTAGACATAATATAAACGGTTAGTGCATGTTATAATACGAAATTTAGCACATAAATTTAGTTCATGTTTTTAATATACATATATATAATCTCCCACTTAACGAACATTTCTGATATTCTTACGTAAAGTAGTTAACCATATTTTAATTATTACTAATTTTGTATTATAAATGTATTTGATAAGTGATCGTTCATTACATATAAAATTTACACGCACAAGGTGCCTCGTAGCTAGTAACAAAAATTTTTAATAGTCTTTTGTAAATCTTTAAACTATAATTAAAATATTATAACTTATGGAAAACGTGAGACTGTCATGATACTATTTAATACTATGGAATTGATAGTATTCGATATTAAAAAAACATTATATTCAGCAAAGGCAGCAATACCAAAAAAAAAAATTAATGCAGTCACCAGTAATTTTACTTATTTATAGATATCTGTAATATTTGAAGATGACCCCGTAGCATTTTGATCGGAAAATTATGATATGTGGAGTATAAAAGCAACGGTAGCAACATTGAAAAAAAATTATGCAGTCATCGAGAATTACTAATTTATAATATACTAGATTCGAGATTTTATAGGACTATACATTTATAGTAAACATGATTTTGGAAGGGATAGATACATAAAATCTAGAATTCAGTACATTTTAAATTGTTTATCCTCGGTGACTGCACTCAAAACATTTTTTTAAATATTTTACATATTGTTGCCTTTTATTGTTGCTTTTTATGCCCCACAAGTCTAATAAAAGATAATAACATTGCAAAAAGAATCTGATTCGTATTTCTGCACACTATAATCAAAAAATGATGATGGTAGGGACTGTTTCTCTTTCTCTCGAAACTATAGTATTGACAAAATACATAAACGTAATTGTAGTGTAAAGTTTAGTTATTATGATAGGATAAATTAATATGCCAAAATGGTATAAATGAATATTTTGAATCTTTAAATTTTCAAAGGAAGCAAACACTTGGTGGTGATACATTATAATTAAATAAATAAATAATAATAACTTTGTTATACATTACTTATATTTATTAAAAATCCAACCAGGTTTCGCTACTACCGTAGCTTCTTCAGTTAAGATCCCTGAAGAAGCTACGGTAGTAGCGAAACCAGGTTGGATTTTTAATAAATATATAAGTGGTGTATAACAAAGTTATTATTATTTATTTAATTATTTTGAATCTTCATCATATTTGAGTACAAACTCTTTGCTTAGGGTACACAGGCAACTCATTTGCTTTCCCTTAACACTAATTTGCAGTCCAATTATACTTTCAAAGACTTGTCTTCCGTTCACAGTAGGTACTTGTGAAGCGAGCTCTCAATCTCGAATGTTTCGAAGGCTTTTTTAATGACTGTCCCACCACCTTTGCAAACACCTGTGAACTCCTCCCTACGAACCTCTCCAGTGACAATCTAGAGCTAATTAATTTATGTCGTTTGCAATTAATCTCAGACGAATTTCTTCCACATTAACCTATTATACCTACATTAAAACGATACGAAATATTCCGTAAAACTTATAATTTTTATTACTTATTTATTTACCTAAGCATACACCGAGCGTATAGAACATACTTTTACATATTATATGGTAGTTATTTAAATTTTTCAAATATTGAGATAATTTAAATATTGCGTTATGTCAAATATGTTCACTTTCTCCTTAACCAGAAGACCAAAGTATATACTAAAGATGACACCAGATTTTATTCAACAGTAGATTCAAAGTAACAACAATTTTAACTTAATAACAATAATAATTTATAAAAACAAAAAAACGTTTAAAATATTTTTGTTTTGCTCAAGAAATGAAAGTAGCAAAGGAAAATGAAAACAGAAGTTAAAAAATAAAATAACTAAAGGATATTCGATTTATGTGAGCCCTTTAAAATATTTATGTTTAGTTTCTTTTCTGCCAATATACCTGATAATCAGTTTTTTGAGATAATGTTTAAGTTTATCCATTGAAAAATTTTACACGTTATTTGTTGTTGTTACACATAAAATGTTGTTACTTATTTTTATCGGCACAAAATTGAATTGCGTACAAAATATAACTCTGTCAACTGTAAGTGTTTAACGTCAGCCTCTTACGTATTATTTAAGATATTTAGATATTTTCCACAATTATGGATAATAATTACTGAGAAAAAACGAAAACTAACAATTATGCACCTCAATTACTTTGACATCGACCAATTTAAGTATAACTTTATCTTTTTCAGAACGGACATGCTTGAACTAATACTGTAAATAAATACTATAATAAATATACAGGCCAAGAGACTTCTCCCATATGAGAAATATTTTTATCCTTTGCAAGAGTTGAAATAAATTTTTATTCATAAATTATCCAATCCAATCCATGCCTTCTTTTGTTTTGGTGAATAATTTCGGTGTCTCTAAAAGATGTTATGGAAACAGAAAAAAACATTTTTTTGAGGCATTCTAAATTATCCTATGAACCTACATATTTATCACAATAATTAAGATTTTCATTCAATGGTTGATCGTTGATGAAATACACTAATGTCAAACATTAATTTTAATAGCATTCTTACAAGTACGGTAAGAACATAATTGCAGTTTTCATTTTCGCAATTCTAACCTTTATTTTTTTAATGTAAACGTTATTTTATGTAATTGTTTTTGTTGACATTATTTTGATGGACAGTTTTGGTCTCTACTTGGTCATATCCACATCGGTTTGAAGATAAAAAGACATTTGTTAGTATTTTTTTATTATTAACAAATAAGAATAACTGTTTATATGTATTCAAATCATATAACAAAGCAACAGCAGCAAGTGCGTAGACCAAACAATTCTTTTGGTTTGGATGCTGTAAAAGAACGCTTGGGCAAGGGAAATGTAGAGGGAATACTATAAATATGTATATATAACGGTCTCGAAAATTCATCAACATGTTTTGTATAAAAAGGCGAAGCTAGCAGCGCGCGACAATAATTGTTTAATGTTTGACAGGTGAGAAATAGAAACCAGCGAAATCGTAGCGACAAAGCAGTGTGGCGAGCGCGTGTATAACCGAGCGACAGATATTCGAGCGAGTACTTACGCGCGAAACGGAGCAGATCTTAGAATAACAGTGTTCCATTTAAAATTGTCCAGTGACGCAAAGATTTTATACCTTTAATATTTTAGAGTTTAAAATAAAAGTTCAAATAATTTTTAGTGTTTCATTTGCCTCCCATAGCCACGTAACGTGACATTATTCTAAAAAATATTTAAGGAATAAAAATTATCGATATGAATTAGATGTATGATGTCCAATACCCTGTACCTGCCATTTTCTTGCTTTGAACTCACCTAATCTAATAACTATAATATCCAATTTTGTGTTCGAAAATGATAAAAATATATAATTAATTACACTCCTTCTTAGAAACATCTCTTGTATATATAACTTGTAAAATGGCACAAATTGCTCATGAAGAGCGGATTGCCTAATTTTAAGAAGAAGAAAAGAGTATCGTTTCTTGTGCCTCTATCGAATGTAAAATTATAAAACCACTTAATAATTATTAAAAACTTTTCGTAACAAATTCGGTGTATTGCATTATCAAAGAGTTGTAACAAAGTTTTTCCAGCTACCTTTTTGATTATTTGCGGGGAATATCCCTTTGTTAATTTAAATATCCCTTTCCCTGTCTTGAGGGTATTATAAATGGTAAAGAGGGGAACAGAAAAAACAATCCTCGAGCTATACTATTCTGTATTTTCCATCCTGTCCTTTCATACAATTTATAAAACTTTCTCGTGAAGGGCCTTTCCCCCATATCATATTACAATCGGCCCTATTCTGAAGATTTTTATTTCGGTGAATGTTACCTCAAAACTGAAAAATATTCGTAGTAAAAATAGTCGTAGATTTACGCAGTTTGCCTTGTTCGGTGATTACTTCCTCAGCCCTCAAAAATAGACGAAACATATGTATTTATAATTGTTTAATTACCTAATAAATATACATTTACGACTTTTGCAATTTTAGATAAGATCTTTGATGCAGAAATTGCATCCTGTGTTATATCTACACCATGGTGTAAAATCACTTTTCGGCATTGGTGCAGTAATGGAATATAAACAATTTTAAATTAAAATCTTAACCGCGTTTCTGCCTACTGTCATATAAACAAACTTCTTCTTAACGCAAAAAAATGTTTTCACATAACATTTTCCAGGAAAACCAATAACATTTAGTTTGCCTACTCAATAAACAACGCTCAACTAGAAAACAAATGCGAATTAAAAGACCTCGGAATAATTCTCGACAGTAAACTTATTTGACCAATTATCTCCAGAGCCTACAGTATGCTGGGTTTCATACTTCGAACCTCCAAACAATTCAAAAATCCTCACTCATTACAAAAAATTATATTATTCCTACGTTCGCAGTCACTTGGAGTATGCATCTCAGGTCTGGAATCCACAACAGACAACATACATTGCGAGAATAGAACAAATTCAGAACAGGTTTTTGCGTCGCCTCAATGGTAAATCCGGCATGTATTTTGACTCATATATGGAAGCAATGGATTTCTATAACATGAGAACCCTGGAACATAGAAGAGCACGATCTGATCAAATACTACTTTTCAAGTTACTTCAGGGACATATTGACTGTCCCAGCCAATTGGAGCTGGTTTCTCTCCACGCTCCATCAAGGCGAACCCGACAGTCCGTGCTCTTCCATGTACCCATAAGCAGAACCTCTTATGCACAGAACTCATTCATCCAGCGAACATGCAAAGCATACAATGACCACTTCAATGACATTGATATATTTAATACCAACATCTCAGCTCTTAAAAATCGTATTTAAACCGCTTATATTACTTGTTTCTTTATCTTCACCGGATTAACTGAGACCGACCATCATCATACACACACCACAGCCAAACTCTCATCACTCTTTACACATACCCCCATATCTGTATACAACGTCACGCACAGAATACACACGCACTCCACTCAGCCACAATCTCATACACTTCCTTCCACTTCCCCCTCTAACTCCCACTCCTATCCCTCTATTTAATATATGTTCTCTTTATTGCTTGACTTAACATTTTATGCCGTGGATCTCTATAATTGGTCTACGAATTACCCAATACGTTATGTATTATTATAATAAATTGTATACTGTTGAGATTCCCAAAATAAATAAAAAAAATTAAAAAATAAAATTTTAAAATTTCAAAAATACCTATGTACGTCAATATTTTTTAATTTAATTTAAATTAATTACATATTTTACAATTAACAAAGATCCTGCTAACTATGAGTTATTTATCAGCAAGTTTTTTCTATTAGGTACTAATGAATATACCTTACTATTTACCTAATAACAGTGCTGGCTTACATAAGAATTTATAAAATTATATAAAAATAGTTAGCATGCAGACAGTTCACTATTGTTCATAATTAACACCCTGCATGCCATTTTCACCTTTGCATATTACGAATCCAACCCAAACAAGTCAGAGGACATACAATTGAAAATCGTTGGTATTGGAAAATAATTATTGTATCTCGGTACAAAATATTTTCCAAGTGACATTTGTCTCGTATTATACGTATTCATTACAAGTGTTTTATGGTCATCGCTATAGTCGTTACTCTGTATAAGCACATATTTAAATAACTTATTAATATTCATTAAATGTATGTCCGTAAAAATATTTTTTCCTTTCTTTTTGATAGACTTTAGTTTACTATTAGGTAAGATACATTGAATTATAAAATTAAAATACCGTATACAATTATGGTTCTACCATAGCTATGTACATTGTTTTGAGAGTTTCAAAAGGAACAAAATTTTTAATGATATAAATTTTGATAATATTGGCCTTAGTTTATTACATATTTTTTATGTGTGGTTGTGGTTTTATTACATCTGCAATCTTTATAATATCCATCTAAACATTTACATACGTGGATTTTAATGTCGGACCTCCACATTGTCTCGATATTTTTAAAAAAATATCTATTTACTTAATGTCGAAGCCATTTTTATTTACAGTTTTCTCTAAAATATAAGTTTTTAATGAGTATTATATAAAATAAGAACTAATATTATTTTAAAACAGTTTTCTTCACTCACTTATACTTATTTATTCATCCAAAGACTTCAAATATTAAATTAAAGCCAATATTTTCGTCACAAAAATAGAAATATTGGCATTCGGCAGATGTCTTCTCGTTTCTCTAATTTTCATTTGAGTATTGGGGCAACAATTACCAAATAACAATATTGCTATTTTCAGAAAAGATTTCCATGCATTCTCATATAAGTAACTCAAAGAGACTTCTATAATTAAACTTAATAATAATCCCTGTGTGAACAATTCCAGTAATTGTATTCTCAGAACATACATACAAAATTATTATTATTATTTGTGTTAGCATTTTATTATTTTCTCTAAAGAAAGACATGTGAAGCTAACTAAAAGCGTGTAAAAAGAGTGAAAACGGAACTTAACTTAAAAAAAGACATATTCACGGCCATGCTCGTGAAATTGTTTTGCGTGTACACGAGTTTATGAAAAGGGAAGCCCTGGAATTCGGCCATGTGTTACTTCATCTGAATAACTTAATTATCAATAATTGAATAATATTATTTAATTCTACTACTTTTATGATATTATTGTTATTTTTTTTATTTTTACGCTTCAACAGGCCAGGAGGCCCAACTATAGAAGCGAAATACATCACGAAACACCCAGGATTGAGTAAATCACATCGATTAAAATTGTGACCTCATCGGGAATCGATCCCGGAACCCTCGGTGTGGGAACCCACTGCGCTACGAGGGCAGCCATTATTATCAAATAAATATACAACAGATTCGTCAGTGGTAAAATGTTTTTACATTGCCACGTGTAAAAAATCTACCCGTAGGACTATTTTTAGCATATGTTGATAATAATAATGATTATATTTGGATAATTTATATATCGCCATTTTCGTGAGTACTCACTGAAGGGCGCTTCACACATTTAAATTATTTTACAAAACAGTTTACAGGCTAAAAACTTATTTACTGTTAATTAAGATATATTATAAAGAAGTCTAACAGAGACGATGATATTTATATTTGAAACGTGTATGGAAACCTTTTTTTATTCGATGCCCCAGGGCTTCCAACCTGTATGATCTGGCTTTTACAGCCAAACACGGACTCAGTACGTCGCGGCGTTTTTTATCGGGATGCTGATCATGTACTCAAGACGTTATTAACTTTCATACTGTTTGTTTTAAAATCACAAAATCACTCTGCATCATCTGCATACCCTGGACCCTCACATGGTCAACACTTTGTTGGCAAGAGCACAAGGCTGGCGGGAAAGCTCTTTCTGAAAGAGACACCAAGCTACGAAAAGAAAGAAAAGGTTGCGAGAGTTTGCAAAATTTGTGCCCGACATTATTAAAAAAAAACTGGGAAACGTGGGCGCAAAGAAGCTGTTTTTTTTCTGCCCAAAGTGTAACGTACCACTATGTTATTATCCCTGTTTCAAAATATATCACACACGTAAGGATTACACGTCTTTTTGGTGAAAATTGTTAATAATTCTTTATGTTACGAGTTTTTTTGTTTTTTAGCCTCATCGGCGATTGATTTTCAAATAAAAAATAATATATAAACGTCTTTTAATTTTATTCTCAAAATATATAGAATCATCGTATAAATAAATAAAGATTTATGTATGTATCACTGATGGATATTTTTTATAAATCTTACAATATCGGCATAAATTGCCACGTACCATAGAAGGCGCAATATAAAAAGGTCGGCGGTCAAAGTGTTAAGTGATCGTTGTATACAATGCAACGTTCACCAATTCCATCGTAAGAACATCTAAACATTATCAATTTTTATAAAGTTCTATATAATTAAACAATATTCTTAAACAAATTCCCAAATCTGAGAATCTTTCGTTTATTTGAATGGACTATGCTGGAGACTTCTGTAGTCTTTTCTCGTGAACAAGTTATACATAGATTTTGCAGCTCCGTGAGACTATAATTTATATTAATTAATTAATCGTCCCTCTGAGGGCAAAATCCAGTAACTATGTTCTCAGAACATACCTACATTTAAAAAAATTTACTATTACTAATACACTGGATGACGTGAAAAAAATTGAATTAAAGGTTAAAACTATAGACAAAAGGGACGGGAAAAATTAGGTATTGTCGCAGCCAGAAAGAATTAGGTATGTCGCATATCTACTAGGAGTGGAAAACATTAGGTTCTGTTGTAACAATCTGATTCTATAGGTTTTTATATGATTGTTAAAATAATCTGTATTGTTAAAAGTTAAAATATAATAAAACCTAAAATATTTCAATCTTATCGTTCTTATCTTGATTATTTTAAATCACAAAGAAATTTTTTATTTAAATCCGACTCATAAAAACTATTATAGCCCATTTTCGAGATAAGAATATGAGTTACAGTAAAATTAATCTCGGTTGAGATTATCATCGGCGTATAAACTCAGAATTTATTAAATAACCTTTATTAAGATTGGTAGGAGAAGACAAAAACTCAAACCCATCTACACTACGTTCAATTTGACAGCGAGAATCGCCGTGCATAAAATCAAAATATAGCCATTTTTTCCTAAAAGTTAGATAAACAGAATGCATTCAATTACCAACGCCTAATCCGCTTTAATTGGTGCTGGGGAAGTTATAATTCGCCCGACTGACGGTCGTGAAGGTTCAATCTCTGAGGCACGGTGTGTAAATATGGTCTACGAAAGCCTTCTTCAAAAAACTTTATTGGAGCGAAATCCGTATCAAATATATCTCAAAGATTGCCTCGAGACCAACACAAAATTTGAAAAGATTGCAAATTTAAACAATTTTTACACAATTTTGACCCGAAATAGAATAGAAAAAAGAATGAAAAGATATTTTTCGAAAATAAATCATCAAACATAATAATTTTTTCGTCTGTCCGTCTATCCGTCCGTAAATTCCTTCGAATTCACGACCGAAAAAAAAACAAATTAAATGGCCGGAGATGGAACTTGAACTCGGGGCCAGCAAAACCGAACCGGCCGCTCTACCGCCGCCTCTCCGTGGACCGCCAAAAAGATAGTATAAATATATACTAGTGGTTAGCAAAGACGCGAACCAATATTCGGTTTTTGACGGGTTACAACTAGTCTATTGAATATTAACAAATTATATAAATAGGCTAATACTGAGTCTCCAACTACTATCGTGACGATCTTAAATGAACACGTGCACTACGAGACAAGTGTCATTGGGTAAATTATATTGCACGAAGATGTGATAAATACTATGGAGAGCGAACAGTGTAGGTAAAAATACCAACGGTGTCTCTTGTGAATGATGAATTGTCTACATTCTAACTACTTCAACTTACTTTATAATATATGTAGGTATATTATATTTTTTGTTTTCATGTTGATACTATTAAAAATCGAATATTTTTGTACAGAAAAAAACACTGATAACCTGCTATGGTTTGTGGAACCTTTGTACAAATGTCATAAATAAATAAAAATAAAAAAATGAATATCGATGTATATTCGTGATCAGTTTCTGAATTCAGATAAAAATACCCATTTAAAATATTTTATTCATTTTATATACCTATATACAGTACCTAATTAAAGCTTATGCCATTTAAGCCAATCTAGATTTATTGTTACGAGAGAGTAGAAACAGCAGGAATTACAAGTAATTGAAGATTTCATACCCGAAAGTTCGCAAAATTATATTTCCTATTTAAAGGGCGACATAACCGCTGCACGCAACGGTTGATATTTTGACAGAATCGAAACCAGATATAAACGAGCGATTCAGTGAGGAAATTGACCAAGCGATAATTTAAGAGAGTGCCTACCAGGCATTCAGTAGTGAATAAGTGCGATGACAGACGTGCGAATGTTCTGGAAAGATGAGTATAAAGTGCTCCACAAACGACTAATTAATTTAAAATTACTCCACATTACTAATAATTATTATACTTTATACTATTATAATTATTATACTAATAATAATTACAAATAATATTCCTTCAGTTAAGTTTGTGTCCAGTGGCTTTTCCGTGACAATCCCGTGAACATATTCTTCATGACTTAGTTAAAAAGCGAAATTTTATATATTTATAATATTTCAATATTTAGTGATATAATACATTGACTTTGGAATCTACTTACTCTATACATGTGCTCTAATTTAGTATCTCTTGTAACTATTTTTTAATTATTTTCTATTATATTTTTCTTATTTCTCAAAAATATAATATATTTTATGTAATACGTTATCTCCTTAATTGTCATAAAATGATTTTATGTTTTACTTTAATATCACACCAGGACTTACCTATCAGGATAATCTGTATATAAAAAATTAAACAAATAAAATACATTCTTCATTTTAATTGACTTTTTTAATTTCAGATTGTACTGGCTAAATTGGATTAAATTTTTTTATCCAAAATGATTGTTGAAATCTTAATACTGCTTGTAAGCGGACTATTATCCGCGTATCTATTTCTAACGAGATATCATGATCATTGGAAAAAGAAAGGCGTTGTTTATATGAAACCCAAACTAATCTTTGGTAATCTCTTTCCTATGGCAATGCTGAAGGTATCTATTGGAGAACATCTTGCTTCTCTGTACAGGTAATAACTGATTCTTTAAAACTGTTAATTTTCACATATAAGAACTGCTTCTGTATATAAAAACAAGTAGCATTTAATATGGATATGCATTATTTTAAAACATTAACAATTGATAAAAATTACTTTGGAAAAAAATTGAATGCGTATACTTGTGTACGTACTTAGAAGTAATACCTACTTCTTTGTCTTTCTTAAAATAAACAGCGCATCACTCCTCGCGGCACAACCGCCAAAGTACAACGAAATGCAGAACTATTTGAAACGAACCAGCCGCAAGAACTGACAACTAAAGAGGTATCCGCAGATTACAGAACCCTGATCTACGCCGGCAAAGGGAGGGACGTCATTCAGCGCTGTGGCGACACCTATCAAGCTTCATTAGATTCTGTTGGAACGCATTATACTTAAATGATTTTTAAAGACAAACAGTAATTCTAGCAGTGAAACTATGACTTAAAATTTAACATCCACAGAAGGGCCTAGCGTAAACAACCAGCCAATCCGATATGTTACCGGTAATCAACACAATTATGTCAATCATTATCTAATGCATTTTATAATTAAGACAATTATTTGATGTGTGCTTGTATATATAATATGTTTATGCAATTATTACATACATAATCTGTATTACGTATCGCGAAAATCATTTAGAGCGCAATTAATATTTTAATGTTTAAATAATCCATATCGAAGTATTGTATACAATGGAATTATTTCATTTTCTTTATACACAAAATATACATAATACATACAAGGTTATTTAGAAAACATTAATAACCTCACAGAATTATACTCCTGCTTTCGTCGCGAATCGAAAATGTTCAAGCAACCATGACCCAATATCTATAGTTATGGAGATATACGACATCTAAGTTTGCATATTTCTGCCTTATTTTTTTGTAAAACGTTAGACGATCATTACAGTCTTCTGTGTATAGTTTTCTGGAATATTCTGCCGTATATATGTGACCTTTCTGGCCAACGTTTCGGATCCCATTGCAGGGTCTATCATCAGCCCTGATGACATCCGAAACGTCGGCCCGGGAGGTCACATATACACGGCAGAATATCCCATAAAACTATTCATAAAAGTTTCTGAATACCTGAGAACATTTTCAATCATTACAGTAACATATATCGAAAATGATCAACTCATTGCCTTTAATACAAGTCAAGTAAAAGAATAAAAACCTTCCGATTCCAATTGGAATATCTGCAGGATTTGTATCATTTTATTTTACTTGTATCGAAACGAACGAGTTTTACGTAATCTATATAAGTTACTTTGGTGATAGTTCCTACGGTTTGTAAATAATAATTCGAAAATATTGAAAAAAAATGCAAACTTTGACTTTGCATAACTCCATAACTATTGATATTAGGTCATGGCTGCTTGTACATTTTCGGCTCATAATCAAAGCAGGAATACAGTCTTGCAAGATTATTAACGTTCTCCTAATAACCCTGTATATTACTTATTTAATCTGCGGTTTACATTAACACGTACTAAAAATATCTGTAATTACCAAGCACTGGTAAACAATATATGCGAACCGAATCATCAATTATAGAGTGCATTCAGTACGTGATGACGCATTCACCCGAATGAATAGATTGCTTAATACTAAACCAATCTGATAAATGTTGATCCAAACTATTATATATCTGAGGCTAAACAATGGTACAGTTCGGCTCATTAAAATAATTCGACGGAAATTTCGAAAGGACACGCTCTTTGAAATAGACTTCAATGAAGATCTCTGTACGCGAGAGCGAACCGAAATCTTACTCAGGACCGTCCTTTATCAGTCCTTGGCCACTCTACACAATGCAACGTTCACCAATCCCATCCTACATCCACACATTATAAAAAAAATTAAAGTTCTATATACATATATGTTCGAAATCAAGGAATCTTTCGTATATTTTAATAGTCTATGCTAGAGACATCTGTTGTGTTTTCTCATAACTATTTAGTATACATAGATTTCGCAACTGATAATGATACATTATATTCAAGAACACATTCCTATTGTGAAGTTACAATTTTTTCAGAACAAATTTCCGTGAAATTTAAAACCAAATTAATTAATTAATTAGAAAGACATACTGAAAAATCAAATCCACGAAAAAGTAATTGGCTGCTACCGGGATTCGAATCACGGATCTCCTCCTATCCGGGGCAGGCGCGTTATCCAATTAAGCCACAGCGTAAAAAGCCAGAAAAAAAGTGGATTGCTCTAAAAATGTATGATAAAAATAAATCAATTAATAAATTGAGACTTACAGATACGGTCGATATATTCACGGAAATATACAAGGCCGCTATAGCGTAATTGGATAACGCGCCTGCCCCGGACAGGAGGAGATCCATGGTTCGAATCCCGGCAGCAGTCAAATATTTTTTCGTGGATTTGATTTATCTGTGTGTCTTTCTAATTGATTAATTAATTGGGTTGATAATGATTTTTTTTATTTATTTATTTATTATAAATACATATCTTGGTACAAAATTTATTGAAATACAAAGATCATTTATACAATATCTCTATACTTTATTTTTTATACATTAATACAATATACTTTTATACAATACCTCTATATTTTATTTTTTAAAGTGGTGTTTTAGCAGTTGGTATTCCTTTTAACGTATATGTGATTAATATTCGAATTATTAAACATATCTACTAAAATTACTAAAATATGCCGGAAAACCAGTATTTTCAATTTTTAACTCCTTAAAGAGTTAAGATTATTATTACGGTCGTTAGACATATTTAACTCTAAATGGTTACGAATATTTTATATGAACCGTATGTTTTTCCGAAAGACAATTCTCGACTTTTCGTTGAAGTCGTATTCAACGTCATCGGGAGAACGACCTGTACCCGCGTAGGTACAGGGCGGACCGACTCCTTTCATGCAACAGCATATATTTTAACAATATTTTATATGAAAGTATGTTCTAAGGATCCCTTTTCATCTACAGATTGTACCCGGATGAGCCCTACGTGGGCTTCTTCTCCTTTGATAAGCCCGCCCTCCTGATAAGAGATCTGGACCTCATTAAACACGTCCTGATTAAGGACTTCAACCACTTTACCGACAGAGTATTCTCACCCAATGAGAATGTGGATCCACTGGCGGCAAAGGGGTAAGAACTCCCTGTGATCTACTTTTCTCATTACGAGTAAGAAATTTAGAATCTATTATGTAATGGTCGAATGTGTGTGAGAAATATAACGAGATAACATCTTGCACTGTTGACCTTTGAATTGATATCCGGAAATGTTCTCAATTCTGTCAATCTGATGAATTTTGTTATTTAAACAAGAAAAGTTAATGATATTTTTTGTACGCACTCGACAACGCGTACAGCCGACAGATCGCATAGTGTATGACAAAGAAATATGTTTTTTTGACACAGGAAATACAATTTTCAGGTATTAATTAATTAGTCTAAAATAGTCAAGTCATATATTTCAAAAAAAAAATTTTTTCACAAAAAATAGTGTTATGAATTATTAAATTTATTTTTGATAAAAAAATAAATCTTCGAAATTGATTTTCATGCTGACACATTTTCACATTGTTTAGTGATCTGATTTTTAAAAATTCATCATGTTCTCAGAAAAATTAATTGACTTTTGCATTTTTATGAATGTGAATTATCTCAAACTATACAATATGGGATATAAAGAATAACTTTTTATAACAACGAAAATATCATTAGTCTAACAAAATACTTACTACACATTATCGAAGACTTTCGAAAACTCTTAACTAATTTAGTACCAACTGAACTATTCTCGAAGAAACCGTAATCACTGGAAATATGGAGAAATCAGTCGAAAATTCTCGATGTATCGCGAACCGACATTTTGTATATAACAGATGACGGGCCACTGCGGAACCAAAATTGTTTATACAAGCGACAAAGAAGCGACCATAGAATATAGCGAATTGAGAACCCGCTCAATACCATAAACAAGAGTATAGCGAAATAGAAAACTACCTACCTACTTGTTTTTGGAATGTTATAGTGACAATTAGTGTGAATTAAAGAACGGGGTTCCTATTAAATTCGTGTCCAGTGATTTAATTAATAAATAATTAATAAATCGATAATTAATTTCAAGTGTTTCATTTGCCTTCGCCAGCCATGATTCCGTGAATGTTTTAATTTATTTTTAATAAAGATGCTTACACGAAATACATTAATATTTTTACTGTTTTAAAACTATGTTATGTTTTGTGCTATGAATATCGCAAAATGAATATATTAATTGCTACCGCCAGACGGATTGCGAAGAGTTGATGGATTATTCTAATGAAACCCTAAATTAACGAGAGCTATAGCATATGCCCAAATATGTTAGAACTTTATACACACATGTTGTTAACTACAATGTACAACTTACTTTACTTTAGTTAACTACAGTAAAATATACATGAATATTTTTTTTAAATATTAATCATGTTTATTTTCATCACTTTATACACACAAGTTGTTAACTATTAGCATCACTTTATATTATTATCATCACTTTATATACACAAGTTGTTAACTACAATATACAACTTACTTTACTTTAGTTTACTACAGTTAAATATAAATCAATAAGTTTTGAAAACATTAATCACGTTTAAAACCTCATGAATGAAATGAAATTTAAAGAGGAAAATTGTTGCTAGAAATACTCTCAGTAAGCTATTTCAATTTTTCACCAACTTGACATAAAAAATGTAGGATAACCTGTGTTTCTTCTGTTTATAGCTTACTAGGATATTCTGCCGTGTGTATATGACTTCTCTGGTCGACGTTTCGGATCCGATTGTACCCTGCAATGGGATCCAAAACGTCGACCAGAGAGATCACATGTACACGGCAGAATATCCCAGAAAACTATTCGCGAAAGATTCTGAACGGCCGTGAAAACCTGATAACATTTTTACTTATATATAATTATATAATAATAATAATTATACTTCATCGTTTTGTAAAAAATATGTCAGAAATATTTAAAAATGCAAACTTTGATATAACATAACTCCATAACTATTGATATTTGTCGTGGTTGCTTGAACATGACAAATATTTACAGTTAATTGTTTTACATAATATAAATATCATGTAAAACCTCAGGTTATTCGGGCTAAATAACCCGAAATGGACCCACATGCGGACGAAACTAAATCCTGGATTCACAGCGTTCAGGATGAAAAGGATGTTCTACCTCATCGATGAGTGCTGTGTGAAGTTTGTAAACCTTATGAAGCAACGCGCTGTGAAAGGTACTTGATTGTTTTACTATGTAGTTTATGAATTTTAATTGTTTGCAACAGAATATTTTGAGTATGTTTTAATTTTTCAAGAACATGTGGAGCAACGACCCGTTTCCCCACGCGTTTTGACCAGCGCCGAAATTCCCACGGAAAATCAAACGGGCAAGAAAAAACACACGCACTCAAAAGCGCGGACGTTTGTGTTTACATACAGATAAGATCGACATCGGAGATTAGAAACTGCTGACCTGGCGCGTTCCACGCCGCATACAGGAGGATAACAATGAAAAATGCAAACGCAAATTCTGCTGGTGGCACCACGCAGACAAAGGAAAGTAAATATGCTGACGGCCCCTTTTCACACAGGTTCTTTGTACACGTCTCGACACCAAAATCGGGATATAAAAGACGTATGGGCGAAGTCCCAAATTAGTTCGTTTCCCTACGCCCTAACCACAACGTCACGCTGCCTGACGACAGCTACACATTGACCTGCAACTGTACAGCTGACGAGCACGCTGGCTACCAAGGTAGAGCGATAAAGTAAACACGTAATTCGAGAATAAATAAACACTATAAAACTGACCGCGATTTTCTGTTCATATCAGCTGTTTTCATCCTGTAATACATTGTACAAAAGTGGGATCCGAGACACGGTACCCCACAAACACAATACTGGATTTTACTAGGGAGACGTCATCAATCAATATGTATCATATATACTATTTGCAAAAAGTTGTGAATTCTTTATTTTTGAAATATTCGTTCATTCTTTTATTTTAATTATTTTTAAAATCAGGCGAAATATAAACAAATATATTTAACGAATCTGAAGATCAAGTTATCGGTGGATTTAGATATTTTCCTCTTTTACGGCCTCATGTACAGAAGCGAAGCCTAGAATTGGCAAAAGAGAGCGAAATGAGACCGAATGCGATCACTGTGAAAATCTTAGTAAAGCTTAAGGAAAATCTTTGTACAATAGAATGGAGAATGAATTAATTACAAATCAATGTAATGCTGGCTGCAACGTAGCAGATAAAATAAAAAAAGAATCTCTGAAATGGTTTGATCATGTGTAACGGATGAGTGAGGGAAATGTGTTAAAGACAATTTACAGGACGAGTGTTGAAGGCAGCAGAAGCAGAGGACGTCCGCGGAAGATCTGACATGACCTGATAAGCCAAATATTGGTAGATGGCTCTGTTAAAAGCTTCAACATCCTAAAAGCGCGCATGAAAAGATGTACGAGGCAAAAGTGGTGTGCCAATACAGAGGATTGTGGTACTCTATCCTCTCCACCTGCCCCTACTGGGAATGATGCTTAGTTAGTTAGTTAGTTGGCTTCACAATCCTGGGCCGCAGTTACTATATCCATTGACATCGCTGTTGTAGTCCTAGCACTTGCTTGTCTATGTCTATGTCTCGGTCCTAATTCTGTTGGCTCGTGTAAGAAGGCTTTTTGCATACTCATGGACTGTCGCTACTACAGCTTTTCACCTTCCTCAGGAAATTTGGAACGTTATACGGTTTTCGATGTTACAAGTTCTTCAAATAACATACATAGTAGAAACAATGAATGGCAAATGTATTTTCTAACCTCTTATATTCTTCCGTCTTTCAGGAGAATCTGTGGAGTTGAAAAAAGAAATGGCGAAGTTAACTACGACTGTGATCGCTGCCTGTGGCTTTGGATTGGATGCTGGAGCCATGGATGGAAGCTATTCGGCTTTCGTGGACATCAATGACGATGTAAGGATATTAACTCGCTTCATTGAATAAATCAATTCAACCAATCAGTTCTGCATCAATTGAAAAACAACTTTAATAAATGACCCGTCAAAAATGACGGTACTTTTACATGCCGGTTCCTAAAGAATGTGTATTTAGTGATTTGTAACAGACACCCATGAAATAGTTATAATGACCTTGTCGATGTTAATGTCACCTACTACTTTAAACCCTAACGATTGTGCGTGACGTGACAGCACAATTGAATAATAAATATTATAAATAAAATAGACAAAATTAAAAATAAAGTGAGGAAAAAAAATCCGGTACCGCGAATCGAACCTGAGCCCCCTGGGTGAAAGCAAGATATCCTATCGACTACACCATGTAGAAAATACCATTGATGTGTTTGTATAGCACTTAGTGTACCTAAAGAAAATGTATTTTACAAAATATATTGAGCACTGTATTTAATTATACAAATGGTTCGCGTCTTTGATCATTTCTATATGTAGTCTATTTTTGAAGGGTCCCGCACATACGGTGATGGCAACTTCCGTAGATTTCCGCGTTTGAGTTTACTCGCCCGAGGTTCAAGCGCCATCTCCGGCCGTTTAATTGCGTTTTTTTAACCGTGAATTCGAACGAAATTACAGACGTTACACGAAGTTACGGGGACAAACAACGAAATTATTATAATTGGGATATGCTTATCATTTACTGTTTATACCGTAATACATTCAATATAAACAGAATGTCAAACATAATAACTTCGCTGTCTGTCTGTGAAAAATCGCCCAATTTCTACCTAAATTTTAGGCGTAGTACGAATTATATATTATAATACGTATTCCGCAGGGGCGTGCAGTGAGAACAAGAAGCATGACTTTTATTTAATTGAAAAAAAAATCGAAATTAAATATTTATCTGGCAGAATATTAAGAAATTCAATCAAAAGAAATTCAAAATTAAATTCTGTACGATGACGAACGTCTCGCCACCATCGCACGCGGGTCGGATATTAGAAAGAAATATTGTCCCTTCCAATCGCCGCCGATTAATGATTGACCGTAAATGACACCCGAGATACACTGGGCCAAAGCTAACTACGACACAGTGGACAAATTGGTACTTGCGGTTTCCTGGGAAGGCGGGTGCCGCTTCAATCGAGATTCTCCTGGCTTCGTCGAATCCGGAACAGTTGGTGTGTCTCTTCCGGAAGGCTAAATGGAACTGAACTTGAACACAAACGAAGAGGAATGTCGATTCCCATCGAAAAACGACACCTGACACGCATTTCACCTGTCACTGCGCGGATTTTTAAAAATTCGAATCCTGGCCAGCGATTGGCGCAGGACACCTCAGGCGCCAGCCCAACCAATCAAATCTTGGCGCGGCCCGCGCGCAGCGATCACGAAACAAATTCTGAATAATATATTAATTATTGTGATAGAAATATTACGAAAATCTCCTATTTATGCTTGGGAAAAATCATGCTGCTTGTTCTCACTGCACGTCCCTGGTATTCAGTGTACATAGATGAATTAAAAGAATTAATAAAAGAAAAGTAATAATTGATCGTTTATAACGATCATTAAATAACATTAACCTTGTCACCTCTACGTGAGTTAAATAATATTTCAAATATTTAACTACTTAAGTTTCGATAGAAACAGAACCTCTTATCGAATTTAATTAATCCCAGAATCGATGAGAGATTCTGTTCCTTTCGAAACTTTAGTAGCAAAAAATATAAAATATTATTAAACTCACGTAGAAATGACAAGGTTAGCATTGTTCAAGTGCGTAGGTACTTTAATTTAAATTTATTTTCAGAGCTTCTCAACGGACCCGCTCTATGCCTTTAGGAAGATTTTGTTATTCTTCGCTCCGCACGTGTCGAAGGCTTTCTCCGTGCAGATAGCAGCTACCAAGACGTACGAGCTGACCAGGAATATAGTCTGGGATACCGTAGCCATGAGAGAGAAGACTGGACTCAACAGAAACGACTTCCTGGACCTGGTCATGGAGATCAGGAAAAAGGGAGGTCTTGACGACGATCATTCAGCAAAACTCAGTAAGTAAAACCACCGACTAATGGATGCCTGACTGTGACTATATTTTACCTGAAACTCGGACAAAAAATATGCCTGCTGTGGATGTGAACATGTGATTGTAAATCTGTCGCACGAGAACGCATGATTTGTCATCCCCAATAAAAATTATCTCGAATATCCGTCCGTGACATCCAATCCAACAGCTGATTTCATTCCGTTTTCAAAATAAGTATTATTTCAAAATTGTTATTAAATAAAATGAAATCATTGACTTTACGTTTTTTTAATAAAACACTCTGAATTAGACTTTTTTAATATTTCAGTTTAATGAAAATTAAAACTAATACGTGCATCCATCTATATCGCTTATGCCATCAATATATATAATTCTGTACGCAACATTTTATGTCACTAACGCTTCCAGATGGCTCAAATAATAATGAAGTATAAGAATAATGATCGAAAAAATGATAATTCTCTGTTTAATAATGTTCATCACTAACATCATTAAAATGCTACGCTACTCTAGAAAGCGCTGTTCTCACGGTCTTAACTGGCGGCCTAAATATATATAATAAAAGTACGTCATTTTTAACTTGTCACAGCTAGTTCATTTACATTTTACACAACTCATATGCAAAATAGTTTGCGAACTTTTGATTTTTTATCAAAATACATAATTGACTGTGTAAAAATGTCCAATGCTAACGCTACCGTGATGCTTGGTTACGCTATTTTTACGACGTTTACTCGCAATTGACGCTACCAGATAACGCTGTTTACACGCTACAAATATACTACGATTTTGCGATAATTTTATTTGTTGTGAAATTTAAATTTCAATTGTCATTTCGTGAAAAACTGAAGAAAATTAAGTAGAATTTCAGCAATTCGAGATTAAAAAGTTCATTTGGATTAACATAAACAGTGAGCTGATTCATACGTAGTGTGTAATAGTTTGTACCTTCTCTAATTTGTTTCTGGCAATAAAATATTTTCATTGTCAACTGCGTTATATTTGCTAATGAGCATGTATTTTGTTTTACTTGTATTCTCTCTTCTGGTATTCAGTTCTTACCCAAAATTCTCAAGATATAATATATAATATAATATATATATATATATATATTATATATATATATATATTATATATATTTAATATATATATATATATGCAAAAAATAAAAATAGGTATTTTGTATTTGAAATACTACTTTTCAAAATGCATTTTCTATTTTATTTAAAATAATTTATTTTTTATACGTATTTACTATTTGAAAAATGCGAAATTATTATCTTTAATTTTTTATTTCATACTTCGTACTTTTCACATATTTAATTTCATCGAATTTTTTTTTTATGAACCCATTTTAATGGTAGGTACCCAATATTGAGACCAACTCTCTTCTGTAGCTAGTGATAATGCCAGCACTGCAATAGATCTGGAAACACTTCAATGTTTAAAAGATGATGACAATGGTTTAAATTCCTTGAACAGAAATCGTACTGTGAAAAAATATAAACTTGTTCACCAAGTTCTGCCCCTCTTGAAAGACTATTTTCATTTGGAGGAATGATAATGAGACCAAATAGTCGGAACATGAAAGATGAACTGTTTGAACAAAAATAGTAGTGTTGAAATAAGCAAATAAATGCCTTGTAAAAACGTAACTAACAAGAGAAGAAAAATATTTCAAAAATACCTATTTTGTATTGAAATAATTTTGTTTAAAACTATTTTGTATTTGCATTTAAAATATAAAAGTAACCGTGTATTTGCATTTTGAATTTAAATGCTTTATAAACTTTTTGGCACGTCTCTGCATTTTATGGCCATTGGTCAATAATCTTTTGTCAATAGCTTTTGGTCAATTATTAACCATGTAAAAATGACACTTGGCTGTAGGATGGTTTACTTGATATTAATTTTTTGTAATATGATATGTATAGTTATATTTGTAGGTTCTCATCACTATGTCTATATTTTCAATATTTTTCAGAATTGGACGGCGACGACTTGGTGGCCCAGGCTTACTTGTTTTTGATCGCGGGATTTGAGACTTCTTCCACGACTCTCAGTCTTATTTGTTACGAACTATCCATGAAGCCAGAACTGCAGGTTATTTTTTTATCTTATTTATATACTTAGTACCTACATATCTGTATTCCATTACAAATTCAGCGAGAAAAGTGTACAAGCTCTTCGTGCAATGTCTCAAACGTAAATTAATTATAGTGTTTGTTGGTTTCGTGGTAAAACTAAATGTTGGTCATTCGAGCCTCGTTGGTATGGAAATAGAATTTATATCAAGATGATTCATGCTGACTCAATAAGATTTAAATGTCATGCATACTGGGAAATTCAGCGTTGCAAAACTAATTTACGTCTTTGGGTCAAGCGGAGTTGTATTGTGCTATCATGATAATTCTGCTGAGTCGGTAACACGAGAAGGTCAATAAATGAATGACATGATATTGTAAATAAACAACGTAGATAAAGCAATTGTAGATAAAGCAACGTAAGCCTTGTATACAATACAGAGTGGGTGAACATACTAGCTGGAACCCAGATTATGTCACATAATCATCAAGTCTCCACAGCAAGCCGACTACTGACCTTGCTATGCTCTCACCTCCCGCTGCGCATGTTCTCAGTCTTATGCTGTTATTTCACTTTGCATTTTCACTTGCTACCGGGGCTCATACCCGGTAAGAAATAAACATTCATACGAACGCACAAAACTCTTTCAATCCACCACCGCGCCATTCCCTAAAACAAATATCTGTTTTCATAACACACGTGTTTAGCTTTGTTTGAAAATAATAAGTATGTTTATCTGATACGTATTCCTCATATGACGCTATATTTTTTTAAATATAATATTTGATGTTATAAATTTATTGTTGAACATTTTAATAATAATTATAAATGCCTTAGTTTAATAATACTTGCATTAATGGTTTCTAAAAAGATTTTTTGTCAACGACCAGTTTGTGGGAGAGGGATATTTGACCATCAAACTTGAATCGTTATTTGTATGCCAAATATTCAGTTGCAGTTTTACAACTATATCAGATTTTATTTATATTGCTGTGGAATTAGGTCATTGATTGATATTTTAAAAGAAATTATCTCAAAATTAATTGTGATAACAAATCATTAACTGAATCTTGATTATCTACATATTTGAGCAGACTTGGCACAGCTATATAACTTTTTATATATAGCATTTAGGTAGGTATCCACGAATGAGATTCCTATATATACAGGGTGTACCAGAGCTAGCAGCAGAAACATGGCCGGGAGATTCCTGACTATGTTATGAGTCTAAAATGTTCAAGCAACCATGACCTAATATCAATAGTTATGGAGATATGTAATATCAATTTTGCATTTTTTCATTAATTCTGATTTATTTTTTGTAAAAAGTTGAACTATCATTACAGTAACTTATATCGATTATGAAAAATTCATTTGCTTCAATCATCATCATTCTTGGCACTACAACCCTTGGTGGGTCTTGGCCTCGTCAATAATTTTCCTCCACTCATCTCGGTCTGGTGCCAGCTCTCTCCAGTTTCGAAGCTCTAAGGCAGAGATATCTTTGAGGACGTTATCACTCCATCTTAGTTTCGGCCTTCCTAAGCTCCTTCTCCCTATTGGCCTTGAGTTCAGCAGCTACTTTGGTGCTTGATGCTCGGACATTCTCTCCACATGACCCAGCCACCGAAGTCTTCCCAGTTTTATAAATTTTGTGACGTTTGCTTCGATACAACTTAAATAAAATGATAAAAACTTTTTGCATGGTTATCATTTTATTTGACTTGTATTAAAGCGAATGGTTTTTTTATAATCGATATAAGTTACTGTAATGATAGTTCAACTTTTTGCAAAAAATAAGTAAGAAACATTGAAAAAAAATGCAAAATTTGATATTGCATATCTCCATAACTATTGATATTAGGCCATGGTTACTTAAAACTGTTCGAAGAATATTTTTTCTTCTGTGTGAAGGCTTGAACTTTGTGCAGGAATCTACCGGCAAAGTTTCTGCTGCTAGCTCTGGTACACCCTGTATATCGACCTTTATCAAAGAATCTCTGAAATAAGATATCAAAGCCTTGTCCATATACATCCGCCATTGTATTCTATGTTTGAGATAGAAATTTACCTTCAACAGACTTTTCTGTCGCTTGTTGGTTTAAAATTTTTTCATAAATGGTTTTATATTATTTTAACATTTTTTTTTTAGGATCGTCTGCGTAAAAATATAATGGAGACACTGGCAAAGCACGAAGGGAAAATTACGTACGAATCTGTTCAAGATATGAAGCTACTCGAAATGATCGTAAACGGTAAAATGATTTACATTTTTAATAAGCTCACTTAGTTAAACTAGCATTACGTACAGAAAACAGAGAAATTGAGAGAATTAATAAATAAAAAATGTGGTTAGCTGGACGCCCTCGGTTTAACTGATATGTTGACATTTCGAGCATCCACTCGAAGCATTTAAATTTTAAATTTCTATATAATATCTAGGTGTTTTACCAATTCACCAATCCAAAGTTACTGGCTTATGAATTCTGTTGGTATTTATCCCAGTTCCATGCTTAAATATCATAAGCGTATTTTTTTTGATTTTATCTTAATATAATAATTAACGTAGGATATTAAATTATATCTGAATTTTGATTTATTTATGAAACTTTTAAAATTATTTTTTATGTTACACATACATACGCACGCATATAGTATTTTTGCGTGTATTTAATTTATTTAAAAAAAAGATAAATTATCATCACCCTTATTTATATATAATTCCATAAAGGTGATGATAATTTATCATTGTATTGATATGGATCAGCGAAGATGAAGAAGAAAAATTTAAGGGTTCTCACATTAAACCAAAATAAGTAATAAATCTGGTTCATTTTGCAACAATCTTATACGTAATTGTGAGGTTAAGCGTTTTAAGTTATTATAACTATGATTGAGAGATTCGTGTTCTAATTTAAATATGATACATAATTCGGTGAAACTATAAGTAGAAGTAGAGGAAGAAATTAGAAACGCAACCTCTTAACAGTTAAATCTTAGAATATTTTCAGTAAGTACCGAATACTGGATTTTATCCCCAGGGACATACTCAAAATATTCTGAATATTAAAAACTGGCCTAAAAATGAGTTAAAATTTGAAATAATGAAATAACGCATTCTAGCGTAATGTAATATGTAAAAAAGTTATACTTACCTACACATATAAAGGATATTGCTTTAAAACTCCAATCAAAATTTAGATACTTCATTATCAATAGTGACATCTGTATTGGATTATGGGAATGAAAAAGCTTTGTACTGCAGGTGGTGGTAGTAAAAGTACAACTCACATACGAAACAAGTTGTGTGAGTTAAAATATACAGGGTTATTTGTTTTCCAAATAATCCTGTATATACAACTTCCAAAAATTTGATAGATGTGGTATTCTATCTTTAGTGTAAATTTACATTGTGTAAAGTGATCACTTAAGCCAGCCGTACAATAAGGTCGTAAGCTCTATGAACACCCAAAAAGACTTCCGTACCTACTTTCCCGTATAAAAATGTAGCTTCGTCTCTATGAGACATCTATAATATATCTTAGTGAAATCTCAATTAACAATAATCGCTTAAATCTACTACGAATCTGCACAATCACAGTCACAATCAATTTAGTTCATCACTACTCACAACGTCAACAATTTTTTTTAGATAACATTCATACAATGTTTAACCCGTACCTATGCTTAATATAAATTTTGTACTGAAATTTATTTTATCTTTTTTATTCTTATGTAACCTGCAATTACAATTTCATCATTATTTTGACCTCGATAAAGAAATCAGACTGACAATATTAATACACCGATAAAAAATGATACGTGTTGTAAAAACATTAAGATAATGTTGAATGTCAACAGTAGAAGTCAGTGAAAACTTGATATCTCGTTTTCAGAATCGTTGCGCAAATATCCTCCTCTTCCATTCTTGGACAGGATGTGCATGAGCGATTATACCCTACCAGGAACAGACATTGTCATTGAGAAAGGAACTCAGATTTATATCCCCATTTTGGTAAGAATATTTGGCAACTTTTGTATTAAAAAAATTATATTACATGAAAAAATATTTTTAAAAAAAAAACACGCGTGTATTTTAACATATTACCAAAAAGTAAAAAATAAAAATTCGGGCAAAATTTTTTGCTTTTACGATACTAATATAGTTTACAGAATTCTATTGTTTTTTTTTATTATTTAATTTAAATTTATTACATATTTTACAATTAACAAAGATCCTGCTAATTGTGAGTTAGTTATCAGCAGGTTTCCTTCTTCGAATATACCTTACCTTTTAATAACAGTGCTTTGACGGAGAGACTTTTCAAATAAAAGCGCCCATGCTTTTATTTGAAAAGTGAAGCAAAAAAAATTTGTCCGTAATTTACTTCTTACTACATTTAAATATATGATTTATTTTAATTCGTTATTTTTTTCAGTATTTTTTCTGGTTTTGGATGATAAAGAGTGAATTAAAGCAAAAATAAATATTTAAATATTTTAGTTATGATGTTAAGTTGCCTGAATTCGGAACATAAGTTCTTCATAATTAAAAAATGATTTATCACTTATAAAGGTACACAAAACTAATCAATCGCACGAAAAATTGTGGTTTCCACCAAGACTCGAACCTAATACCTTGTATATTGCCGGTAGAATGTTCTAACCAATAAATTAATATTCAAATTATATATGTGCTATGTGCGAATTATACATAACCATAAATTATTATTCAAATTATATACATGCTGACATTAAATGACGAAAAATATTATTACTTTCAGGGTCTCCATTCCGATCCGAAGTATTATGAAAATCCAAAAGTGTTCAACCCTGAGCGGTTCACCCCCGAGAACTATGGAAACATCCCTAAGATGGCGTACATACCCTTCGGCGAGGGCAGAAGGATTTGTATCGGTAACTATGCAAAACGATTCTTTATTCAACCAATTTATTCTTTTTTATTACAATTGACAAAATTCAAAGAAGGAAAAAATGCGCACTCATCCCTTATTAGTGTTTAAAGTTTAGTGACATTGATGGATCCTTTTTTGTGTAATATCCTTCCCTGGATCTGATGTGGTGCACGGATTTTCCGTACACATATCAATGTGTATCAACAAATGATTATTATTGATTAAAACTAGCTGTAATCCGTCAAAAATTATGGTACTTTTACACGACGGTTCCTAAAAAAAAACAGAAAAAAATGAAGAAAAAAATTGTTTTAAAAAGTTTTGTAAAATAAGTTACTGACGTTACAAGATGTTACGGACAGACAGACAATGAAATTATTATTATTGGGATAGATTATAATCGATTCCGTGATAACTGTACACAGCAACAGATGCAACTATTGGGATTTTGTATTTTATTTTTTAAATAGCTCCCAATTCCATAAAAATATTTTTTTTCAAATCGATTATGCTACATTTTAGGTATCTCATTTCTAAATGACTAGGTACGTGATTTCTTCTTTTCTGAATCAGACAAACTTGCACCGGGGTAAGTTGTATCTCAGTCAAGGCGGAGGAGGTCAACGGGAATGGACATAATGCGGCTGTTTTTTTTTTCAAAATTTTTTTTTTTAAATAATAGATTAATATGTACCTTAATAGATTCCAAAAAAAACATTTCCTTGTAAAAAAATCCCAATTTCTACCTAAATTTCTGTAGCGTAATTTCTTAATCTCTTTTTATTATTTATGTAAAATCATTATGAATCTATAAATTTACAAATCATAAATTTCACCACACAATGCTTAACGATGGTCAATATTCAACTATACCTAATGCTCTTGACGCCTTTATTATGATAGAAGTCATAATTCGTACTCCAATACTGTCTCTCTAATATTTGTCCAATTCCACGTAAAAAAACACGTTAATATTCTTATATTTATGTAATTTTTATATCCCCTTAAAAACAAATTAAACGAATCAATTAGAATTATAAAAATATTATTTGAGCGGTATAAAAGCAAAGGCATCAATATCCAAAAAAATAAAAAAATGTTATGAATGCAGTCGCCGAGAATTTATTATATATACTCCTTGCTTGGCTTTGCTTTTATACCCCTAATTTATTGAAAAGTGATTACTATGGGATACATAAATTCATTCTTTATATTCTCTTATTAATTCAACTTATTTTTATTAAATATCTTAGAACTGTGTATTCAAATAATCAACCGATTTCGATACTTTTTAGCCGCCCGTTTCGGTGAACTCCAAGTCAAGATGGGACTTGTCCACTTCTTGACCAACTTCACCATAGAGCTGGCTCCAGGGATGACCAGAAATGCGACTATCGAGCCCCGCTCCTTCACCACCCTCACCAAGGGCGGGATCCACGTGCGGATCAAGCCCTTGGCGTGACCTGGCCGTCACCCACGTCCAATAAATAGTCTAGTCTGAAGAAATAAAATCTGGAGTTCATTCGCATTGGCCCACTGTGAAAAGTCACTAAATGAAATAATTATAGTGAAAGGTCGCTAAATGAAATAATTATAGTGGAATGCAGCCATAAAGATACATTTAAGATAGTAAAATGAGATGTCGTTATATAAAATAATTATTATGAAATATAATAGTAAATATATACTTAACATGATTAAAACAGATGTCGCTAAATGAAACCAGTTAAAAAACTAACCCAAAAAACCAAGTTTTTATTATACTCCCTTTCTCATTGAAACCGGTTTCGCGCCTACTCCACGCGTCTGGCTCGAAAATTAAACAATATATTAATCGTTTAAATTTCGAAAAATCCAAAATTATACTGTAATTATTTTTTAAAAATTAACTAAAATTTGTAAGATCATTTTTATCATCACCACGAGTCTGCCTGCAAAGTTTCAGGTCGATTTGATCACGGTAAAAGGGTTAAAAATCAATCCAAAGTTTTTTCGACAGACAAGCAGACGCTGCGAGTTAAAAGAAAGGGAGTAAAAATTAAGATAAATTATAGATCTCACAGAGAAGAAGCTTTTTATATGGGAAAGCATGTATGGAAGACTTCTGGGCGTCCACAGGGCTGATGACCTGCCCGGGCTGGCTTTAGTCATCACTTTACACAAGGCTACGTTCACGACTCCACCCAAGAACAACCGCACATCTATCCATTTTTAAAAGTTGTAAATACGTGTTACTTATGCAACACATTTTACATATTTTAAACAACTACGCTATCGCCATCTATAGTTGAAAATTTTGTTATTCCCGTGAAACAGTAGGTATACATATATAGATCGCCGCTTCTATATATTTTTTTGACTAGAGTTTAAGTAATTTCCATATACTCGTACATCCCATCTATCTACATATATAATATATGTGATACTGGATAGATGGGATGTATCACATATATTATATATAGCCTCGTCTCTGTGAGAGATATCTTTAATTTATCTTAATTAATGATTATTCCTCTGTTAACAAAATCCAGTAATCGTGTGCTTAGAAAATACTAATAAAAATGTTGTGAAACCAATCAATTCGTTGTACCAGTCATAATGTCCACAGTAATTCGTGTTGTCGTTCTGTGTAGCAGATATTTTGGTTTGTAACTAGTCTATATTTATAGTACGTCTATGATAGAACGTCACTCTGGAACGTAGTTCGGGGACCCTTCAGAGCAATCCGGGGTTGGTTGTAGCATTGCAAGCCGCCATTCTAGGAGCTTGGAATGGTACAACCATAAACACAACCCACTTATATAACGTGGATGAATAGTACGCCAACTGATGCATTATATCCTCAATATTAATGAAAATGAGTTAGTCAGACTCTTGAAGGATAAATTTATTGTTTGCAAAAATAGTTTAGGCAGCTTAGACGTTTGCAATATGATTGCAATACCACAATAGGTTAACCAAGAATAAGAACCCCAAAGGAACATAAAATTATTTTACATCAGTTATTGTTTTATTAATGATATAATTCTTTCAGTTATGCAACAGCAAGGCGAAGCGCGTACTTTTTTAATAATAAAAGCATCAATTCATTAACTTCAAATATTGCTGTTTGAGTATAGCTTAACACGTTGTTGCATAACAGTATCCAATTACTTAAACAATTTACGCATTCAGCGGTTTTAATGGCCTAGCGAAATAGCATACTAAATACTCGTAAATATGGGGATGGTCTGGTCCCCAGCCCGATATATTAGCATGGAAATACTGTGTACCTACATCGATAATGTTTTCACAAGCTTTGCAATACACGGCAGAGTGATTTTTGAACATTTATAATCCCATTTCGTGCTGTACTGGATAAAAATTATTTATCCACATTGGCGTTGGGAAAAGAAAAGTTTGGGAATCAAAATTTTTGTCGGGGCTGACATTTTTGTCCCGTATTCAATGTGCTTTATTTTATAAATATACGATAACAATCTTTTTTCAATAAAATGCATATATCAGTGATAAAGATTAAAAAAAAACAACAACAAAAAAATCACCATATTGAATAAGAAGAAAAATAGGTACACTTATATTATAATATTTATATGAAAATTGATTTAGTAATGTGCAACAACTTTAATAATGTAAGATTTATACGATTGAAGACTTGCATTAAAATTTTCTACGCTTCTGTATATGTCTCTGAATTCCGTAAACGGACGAGTTATATTCCGCATTAATAATATTATTGGTACAATAAAATAGTAAAGGCAATCTTGTGTTTCTAATTGTTGCATGTTTATTAATCATGTTTAAGAATGTAGGGCTATCAATCACGTTATTTAATATTTTGAAAAGAAAAAATAAGTGGAATATTTTTCGTCTGTTTTTAAATTAGTGGATAGTTAACACAAAATGTTATAAATATATTCAATCGGATTATTCAGTCATATGTTAATGTAATGCGAGAATTTATTTTGGACGTATGTTCTTATATGAATATCATAAAAAGGACACCATGCAGGGGTTATGTTACATATAGCTACATGTAACGTCATCGTTTACGTCGTTTCATTATAACTGAGGATGGAGATTTTTGCGTTCATAAATATGCTACTTCACTTTTCTTGGCATCCTGCAGTTTATGCGCCCTTGAGGTGAAAACGGAAACGGCGCTCTATAAATCATCAAAATTTTATTATTATTATTAAGAAGTGCTTGTAGTTTTTTCCACTTGGTCGGTCCAACGGATGGGAGATTTTCCTATTTCTCTCCGGTTTTCGACGCGGCCCACCGCAAAAAGCTCTCCTTCAACATATAAGTATTATACCTAGATGTCTCACAGAGACGAAGCTCTTTATATTGGAACGTAGGTATGGAAGTCTTTGGGTGTTTATAGGGCTTGTAACTTTTCATATGGCTGGTTTATAAAGCGATCACTTTACATTTAATCCAGCCATATGACAGATCGTAAGCCCTATAAACACTAAACGAATTTCATACCTACTTTCCCGTATAAATATCTTCGTCTCTGTGATGATCCCTCTGGGGAAACAATCCAGCATAGTGTTCATGAATAGTTTTGAACATACTCAAAATATTCGTGAAAATTTAAAAGATTCGTATTAGGGAGATGGTTGTGCTTATATTTGATGTATAGTTTCTACCTAGGATGGAGACATTTGTATATATTGAGTTTTTATATTTAATCTAAAAACTTGAATAAAAATTTGTGGCCCTCGTAGTCCAGTAGTGGTTTCACGTGGTTTATGGATGCTTCCTAAGCCCTCTTGTTCATCTTTGTTAATAAGTGTTTCGTTGTCTAATTAATTCATTAGTATTCTATTTGATGCACTCAATTACGTTAACGAAAACTAACTCATAAAAAAAGTAACCCATAAAAATCAAGTTTTCATTATACTCCCTTTCTTTGTAAAATATAACAACAATTAAAGATGAATTAAAACATATAACATAACACCAAACTTACAGTAATTTAATATATTTCTAAAATCTCATATGTTTTGAGCTTTGATAAGACACTTCATGCTTTGAAGATTAAATTCTAAAAACATTTGCCAGTCAATTTAGATTTTCCACATTCGTAGTGAAGTACCTATTATGCATACCGACGGAGTAATTCAGATCTAGAGAATATTCCGCGACGTTATCGGGCCGCCGCCGCCGTAATCAAACTTTTCTAATGATTCCAATTTGAAAAAACCAATGAAATTTCTAAAAATCCGAAATTATACTATAATTACTATTTTTTTTTTAAGAAAATTTGATAGATTTTCTTGATCGTCGCCACGAGTCTGCTTGCCAAGTTTCAGCTCGATTGGATCACGGGAAAAGGGTAAAAAATCGATCCAAAGTTTTTGATGACGGTAAGCAAGCAGACGCCACGACTTAATATAAAGGGAGTAAAAATAACACACCACAATAAATTTATATTCGAAATTTAAAAAATATGATCTACTAAACACATAAATTGATAATTAAATGTTTGTGACCATCAGTTCACACTGAACCTATATGTTCCACTCCAATATTATCGTTAATAACAGTAAAATTTCGCGGCTATTCTACTAGATCATATTAGAGCATATTTACACTTCATACATGCGAATTTATTTAACTACCTGTCTCAAAGTGAGAAAAATATTTTTCTTTAGTTTGAATATAATATATATATATATAAGTTTATTATATCACTGTACGTAAAAAAATGCATAACTTTAAAACCATATAAAAATAAATCGCACAAAAGAAACTTAACTGAACAAACGGAAAATACCGATCATTTATGTACCTCTGTAGGTATTAAAAAATAACCTTGTGTTAACCTATTTTTTTTTTAATTAATTTTTATTTATAATTTTCAAAGCAAGAAAACACTTTGAAGCTTAACATTATATTAAAATTTAAAATAAAATGAAATACATAATTTTAAACCACTTATTACTATATATATATTCGTTAACTAGTTTCGGTAAGTCTCAACCTAAATCAAGACAATATACCTACTACAGACTGAAAAAGTCTATATTATACTATGTATATTGTGATGGTCGACATAGAGATAGATTTAATAAATTTAGAAAATCTTAAAATAATAATATTCAAAAAAGTCAAGTATGGACATCAAAAATATATTTCTTCTGTTTGGAATCGTTTAAAAGTAAAAGCCTGATATATTTCTTCTTAAGATTCTATGTATTACAAGAGGCTAACAAAATATTGAATATTCAGCTATACAAGTAATATTTCTTAGATCTTTATTATACCATAGATATAATTCTGTGTTAAATTAATATCGTTTGCCAATCCTAATAGACTCGACCTTGTGAGTAGGTGCGAACGAGCCTTTATTATTTATGAATCGGAACAGCAAGTCTCGCGTGTAGCGGGTGCTTTACTGTTATTTTAACGAAACGGACCAATCACAGGCGCGCTTTGCCTTCGACGGGTTGAGCCGGAGGCGACCGTCCCGATGACTGAATCCGGCCAATGGCGAGCGCCGGCGGTGAGGTCATCGCGCATAGGATGAGTCACTGCACTAGGGTGAATTTCGGAGATATGGTGCAATCGAGACTATAAAAGGAGCGAACACGATATACTCGGGCCCCTTCAGTTCGAGACCAGACCTGCCAGCGGAAGCGCTGCCCGAGAGACTACTGCCAGAGACTTCATTTGGAGAACAGCATTTGCGGACGGAGTTGCTGCCCGGACGTATGGAGGAATCTACCATTCATCAGTACCAGAGAGGATCATACCGCCACTGTGTAACAGCTAAGGAACACATTTATATTATCTATTACGGTTAATTATTTTCACTATCGAAATGTATTTATTTTGGGAATATTTGAGTTCGGAATAATTATGTGTAATTAAATATCACGATTGCTTGTGTGATATTGGTTCAAATCGTACGAGAATTCCGTTCCAAACGGATGTATTTTTATGCAAAGCGAATTTCATACCGTTTATGCTAAAATTTGAATACACGGATTTCTATATGAATTACTTAGTAGCATTATAATAATTACTGTATTGCATAAGTATTGCGCAATCCGGTCTTCAGTTAACTCTTTATGATTTGAGTACCTCGGTACATCTAGCTTAACAAGTAGCTTCAGAATGACGAGTAAAGGACAGAATGGGGAGATCTAACTAAAGATTGGGGATATCTGGTTTGTGTTAGCCTAGCTGGCTGAGGGGTGGATGATTGCCGGCACTTGGGCGTGGAACCCGCACAAGCCCCTGCAGGGCCCCTTAAAGGCGGGGTCCTCCTTGTTGCTCGGGGTCGTCAATAAACCGACCACCTAACCTCATCTGGCGCAAACTACTTAAACCAACAAAAAGGTTCCCTTTGTCTTTGGAAGGATTTCCATGCTTGAATGCTGTAAAACCTTGATAGAAAACGTTAACTTCTATTTCGTCCTCTGTAAGAAAGACAGGGCCAGAATAAATATAAAAATCATTCACTCATATGGAATAGCTGGGATATTATAAATATGTTACTAACACTCTAACATTTGTCCAAAGTAAATGTTGCAAGATGCAGAATCGTGGGACGCCGCTCTGAAAAGGCATAATGAGATTGCACAATAATTTGTAACATCGCTGACTATGCCCGCAAAGGAGGCTAATGTCGTCATCAATTTGTACCAAAAGAGTACGTGATTCTTCAAACACCGGCCTAAAAGAAAGGCGCCTCAAGACAACACCCATCATCAGAAACTCGTACCAAAAGAGTACGTATATCTCAATTATAAGCCTAAAAGAGAGGCGTCACAGGATCACATCTCGTAAAGAAGAGATAGAGTCTCGGGATGCAGTAAGTTCCGGAGGAACAAGGGGGGCCATTTAGTCACTTAGGAAGTTGGTCACCGGGTTTAGGCGGGCGCGGAGCCTCAACCCCTCTCAGCAGAGATGCTGAGGGTTTAAAAAACCAAAATTTAGCATTCAAAGAAACTATTATTTCATATAAACTCACGGGCTGTTGTAGAATCCTTTCGAACAAACCATCCCCGAGACCTTATCTACTTATTTATAAAGAAGTTTCGCTTCAAAAATGTCGTATTTCGTAAATAGCAAATATATGTATTATTTTCTCACGCAATTAATATGAACAGGTTCATGCACGTCTAGGACGAAACCATTCAAGGTAAGAATTTGCTAATACAAAGTGTTTATAATTATTAATTTCAGTGTTATTTAATATGTGTGAATTTTTCCCTTTGCAACGTTCGAACAATTCTACTGGTTTGTCCCCAAACGGAAATGTTTTATTTCTAATACACGAATTCTTCTGGTGAACGTATTTTATTGTAACATAAATGTATAGATTATTAGGTTCGTTAGATGTTTTTATTACGTAATATTATGCAATTGTTTCCACACTGCTCCTATAAAAGAATTTGAAGTTATTACGATACACAACGGGGTCCTTCATCCATTAGACGAATCATGTGCCAATTCAACGACGTATTACGAATAGTATATATTGTATTTATCGAGATTTAGTCGCATTTATTATTTCTAGTGAGGTTTTTAGTATTGGTTCCAGGCGCCATTATGAGGCGGAAATAGTTCATATTCATAGCCCGACTGCAATAGGTATTTTTGTCGCGTAAGAGGTAGCACTTTTAGGAATATAACTGTGTTTTATGTTTCGTCCCTGACGGACAGGATGGTATAGCTGTGGCTATTTAGGTAATATACTTAGTAAATGCAAAGGGCATTAGGTATTATCAATATAGTATGCGAACCCAAGATGTTAGTTAATATTTTTAGTTAATATTGCATTCAAAAGCGCAATTTTCACAGAATAATTATTTCCAGTTAATAATATATATTTTAGTTAAATGTATAGTTAGCACAGGCAGAGTATTAATATTGTATAGAATACATTATTTATAATATTTCAAGAAGGTATAATATTTTATTCCGCGATCCTTTTATAGTTACAGCGTATCTGTCGACCTCAGCCGTTGCCACCCGCGCCATACAACTATTTTCGCTAACATCATACGGCAAATGACTTTATTCATTGCAATGAAATTATATTATTTAATATTATTTTCCACGACGTATTTTTGACGGGTCACCCCATAGGATTCATCACATTGTTAGCCGCGGCCAGGAGTGGGCAAATTAATTGAATATAATAGCTAAAATTTAAATATCAACTCGCGGCGATTAAGCAACGGCCTTTAAATAAATTATTAATACAAAATTCATCGTTAATACGTTAGGAAGACCCACTATCTATCAGGGTCATTTAAAAAATACAACATCCAAAAATTTGATAGAAGTGGTACTTTATCATGAATGGAATTGAACGTTACATTGTGTAAAGTGATCACTACCGTACGATAGTTCGTAAGCACTATGAACACCAACAAAGACTTTCATACCTACTTTCCCATAAAAAAAATCTGGATTAAAAATGTCACCCAGGGGATAAAATCCAGTATTGTGTTGTTGAAAAATTTGGACTTATTCAAAATATTAATGTATAATAAATATTTATAGTCGCTTAGATATCAAGAGATGAACTGAAACCATTAACATTTACATACATTTACAAGTTGTAAATGTATGTAAAAATGTCAATGGTTTCATGGTGAGCGTCCAAACATGGTTATGGTGAACCACTGTTTAAACAACGTTGGTTAAAGCGTCTGGTGAGATTGAAGCTGGTTTTCTATTTTCTACGACATACTCATACAATATCCTTTAAGGTCGCCAGGAGAGAGTCGAGAAAATCTCAAGGCATTTTTTTTCTATCCATTATACCGGCAAATTATAATTAAGAAAAGCTTTCATCTCCTGATTGTTGGATGGTTGTTGGAAGCGAAATTTCTCTTTTTTTATAGAATGAGTGGCTCTGGGCAAAATCATGTCTCCGTTGTCCATTGAAATTGTATTTCAATATATAATTTTTTCAATTTTAAAATTTATTTTGGTCATTAAAATGGTTTATTGCTCCTTGATTATGATTGAGGGTCCTGTCTGACACGTGGTAATGCTAGAACTAGTAATGTAATGTTATACTGCAGATTGTTGCCGTACTTCGCCTTTCCAAAATTCAATTTTGGAAAGGTCCAAAGTTTCAAAGTGTCTATATATTTTTCAACCACCTGTTGTTTGAACACATAAATCCAAATAAATGAAAATATGTAATCATCATAGTTCAACTTAAAATTATTGGTATGTGAGTAATAGCTCTAAAATAATACAAATATAATGTATACCTCTTTCAAAAACTATTTCTCAGAAGAGAAAATATGATGAAAATAACAGAGTACAGGAGTTATATCTGTAGTCAGACTTCATATTTTAAAATTCAAATTTATTTGATCCAATTGTTTTCAGGGAACACTTTTTTTATGTTAGAGAGAAATGATGAAAATGAAAACCAGAGATAGGTATTTAAAAAAAAATGCAAAAATATTTCTTAAGCACATCTTGTATAAATATTTTAGAGATTTTATGTACAAGATACAAGAGATTTTATGTATAAGATGGTTCTTATTGAGAAACACACTTATTTGGTCTGTCTAGGTCTAGAGTCTAGACACTCCCCAAATTACAAAGTGGTCGGGAGCCGGAGACAGTCGATTATATTTTTACAGCAAGATTGCTTAGAGTAATTTAGAATATAGTAAAAATATCTATATTATGTATGTGGATATAAAAGCTAAGGCTGCGGTATCCAAAAAAAAAATTTACATAATGTTTCGAAAAATATGTACAAAAAACAAATATTTATTTTTGATGAGTTTAAACTTACGTAAAATTTGTTACTTATTTATGTTTATTACGCTACCGGCTTCGACACGTTATTTAAATTAAACTAAAATGTGCAAGTAGTGTATTAGGTATTTTTAAGTGGTGGACTTGAACTATATTAGGTGTTATTAGGCGGCAGACTTGGTCTAAATTAAAATGTGCAAATACTGTATTAGGTGTTTTTAGGCGGCAGACTTGGACTAAATTAAAATGTGCAAGTACTGTATTAGGTGTTTTTCGGCGCTGGACTTGGACTAAACTAGGTGTTTTTAGGCGGTAGACTTGGACTAGACTAACATGTGCTAGTACTGTATTAGGCGTTTTCAGGCGGTGTGCTTGTACTAAACTAGGTGGTTTTAGGCGGTAGATTTGGACTAAACTAAAATTTGTGAGTACTGTATTAGGTGTTTTTAGTTTTTAGGCGTTAGACTTGGACTGAACTAGGTGTTTAAAGGCGGTAAACTTGGACTAAACTAAAATGTGCAAGAACTAGGCATCATTATGGGGGAAACTTTAGAAATTAACAAAAAATAAAATTCAATTATCAATATTGTCAACAAAATTATAGCCCCCTGTAAGTCACCATTATTAACGATGTTCCCTCCCTTGCCCCTCCCACCCCGCAAATCACCACCACCGCCTAAAAACACCTAAAACAGTACTTGCAAATTTTAGTTTAGTTTAAATAACGCTCGTAAATGACACGGACGTATCGAAACCGATAGCGTAGTAAACATAAATAAGTAACAAATTGTACGTAAGTTTAAACAATTTAAAAAAATGTTTGAAAGAAATTGTTACACAGTACCTAAGTGCCCAACAAATACAGAAAATTAACAAATATTTATCTGACATTCTTATGACAGACAATAATTTGCTTTAAAAATATTTTCATTAAAATATTTCAATTTTATTTAAACAATAAAGCTAATTTCATGGATATTAAAAACATTTTTTTGTATTTTATTTCAATTTAAAGTTCTTCGACTCTAAAAAAAAAACACCCTTTACAAGATATTCTACTTGAATATGCATTTCTTTCATTTCTGTATTTGGTGAACGAACAAATGATAGGAAACAATTTACCACTGGGCTACGGGGCGGCTCTTGTAGCCCAGTGGACAGAGCATTGATTTCTCAGTTCCGGTTCCGAAAGTTCCGCGTTCGATTCCTGGCGATTTACTCAAGCTTGGGTGTTTTTGTAATGTTTTCCCTTTAGTAATTAGGTCTCATAGCCTGTTAAAGCACAAAGAATATTTAAATATAAAAGAATAACATCAATACCAAATTACCTAACATCAACTTGAATTTTTGTGGGAAAAATTCTCATTATGATAAAAATAAGAAACAACAAATAATTATTCTTCTTTGTGCAGAGAACAAAGAATTATATTTAAATAAATTATTATACAATAAATACTCAGGAAAATAATGAATATCTCTTTTCATAAATGAATCGTTCAATATATTATTATGTAAGTTAAATATCTAAGAATTTACTATATTATATGCTAAAAATCAGTTAAACAGACTATGTTCATTAAAGTTATGTAACATCCGTAATATTATGTAATAATATAACATTTTAAATTGAATTCTAATATATATATATATATAAAAGAGGTAAATTTTCTCGGTTATCCCGCGTCAGTTGGTCCTGAGAAGGACCGTTGTACTCCCGACGTTTACAGTAAATTGGAAATTACTAAACGTCTGGGATAAGCTACTAAATTTTTGAAACATCGCGAAACAACATTATCTATATAAGAGATGACAAACCAGCGCGCGTTTGAATGAAATTCGAAAATACGGTGCTTCGTGTGGACCATATGAATTAACTTGTACAGTGTACAGTGACATTAGTTCATTAATAAAAATTTAATTAATTTCAAGTGTTTTATATGCTTCTCACGGTTACGATCCCGTGACAATCGGCCGTATTCCTTATTAAGCAATATTGCTATTTCTTTATTTTGGTAGTTACGTATAAAACTGTGATGTTTTAAGTTTGACAGGTTTGAAATTAATGAATTCAATCAATCAGAAAACTCTTAAACGTAAACAAACGTTAAGCTTAAAACCAAATTTATTAATCAATTAGAAAGACATTCAGAAAAATCAAATCAATGAAAAAATATTTAGCTGCTACCGGGATTCGAACCACGGATCTCCAATTAATAAACGCGCCTGCCCCGGATAGGAGGAGATCGGTGGTTCGAATCCCGGTAGTAGCCAAATATTTTTTCGTTGATTTGATTTTTCTGTACGTCTTATTAATTGAATAATAAATTTGGTTTTAAATTTCACAGAGCTTTGTTCTGAAAAATTGCAACTTCCCAATAAGAATGTGTTCTTGAATATAAACGTTAAGTTATTTACAATTATGAATAATGAGCCATCTAATTGATTGAATTCATTAATTTCAAACCTGCTAAACTTAAAACGTCAAAATTGGCTGCACCACAATGTTACACAATAACTGTCAAGATGCAGAAATAGCAATATTGCTTAGTTCAAATGCGGCCAAATAATTTATAACTTAACCTTGAAAAATGAGAAGAATAATGTAAAAATCTATTCTATAAGAATTCGGTAATTTGTTTGAGGCTTTTCACATATGTACATAAATGAATTACAGAAGTGAGCCTGGATAACGACACGATGGTATACAGAATAGATACACGAAGGTACCTATTATTAGTTTGGTGAGCGAACTGGCATTTGTTTGTATTTCACATTGTATTTGAATAAATAACATATATTTGCATGTAGCGATACAACCTTTGCACAGCCAACAATTTAAAGGCTTTGTTTTTGACGGGATTATTTAGAGAACACAGTAAAAATAAACATTGGAAATGAATTCATATTCCTAGTGAGCGAACATTAATTTACATAGATAGATTTCCGTGCAGCATGGCATGACATTGTAAATTTACTTAAATGTTAAACAAATAATAAAAGGAAAAATAAACTAACGGTTTTCATGCAATACACGATTTTCAATCATGAAATATGAATGTGCATATATTCATTTGATTTGTACTAATTGCTCATTTTATTTGAAAAAAAAATGTTTAGGTTTTTAATATATATCGCTTATGGTTATTCATTTGAATCAAAATCGTTATGAAATTAGTTTATATAACCATTTTCGTTAATATATTTAACCACCGGTCTCGAAAATAATCATTTCCTTAGTCAGGATACTAAATAACTAATCTTAAACATAAAATTATTACCTTCTTTACTTTAACAATTATCTTATCTATATTTAAAATTATTATCTTCTTTACTTTTGTCTCTTGTGAGTTTTTTTTTTTTTTTTTTTTTTTACAGTTTTACAGTTACAGTTAAGTTTACAAAAAATTATTGTAGTACCTAATTGTATAAATAAAAAAAAATACCATGAAAATATTTGGAAAAACAACATAAAATATCGACACCGATTGCCAAAACATGTAAAATCAAGTACCTATCTGTTAAATAAAAATACGAGTACCTAGTTGTTAAAATATTATCACAATATTTTTTTTAGTTGATCTAACGATATAAAATAATTCTAAAATAAAAATAGGTACTGATAAACTATTTAACGACGCAAATTATAATTCTTTGTCTAAAATACGAAAATCGCTTAATAATAATAATTTGACTACCTGTCTATCGTATTTCATCAGCCGCAAGAGATGTATCCCGTGCACAATGGAAGCCTGGTGGAACTTCCTCGTCACCCCGAGGTACTTCTCCAGCTCCTTCTTGCTCAAGTTGTCCAGCATCCTGGCGTCCACCATGTTCACAGCGAAGCTCTCCGCGTACTGTGGAGGAGACAATCATATTAGTATATGCGCGCTGCTTGTTATTCATCACATGAATACGTATTTAGACAACAAAGCTACAATACGGTCGATTTTTTGCTCACGGCACTTCAAGAATGTGTTGTGTACCGATATCCACTGAAAACGTATATATAATAAATTAAATAATTAAGTATATTATCAGGTTTTCATGTGTGATGTCATCGGCTTTGTTAAAGACTTGTATTCGTTGGATATCGGTGCACAACGCATTCTAGATATGCCTTGATCAAAAATCGAATAGAAGTAAGAAAGCAAATAAACAAAGCAAGAAGGATGTCTACAGAAAATGCCTGAACTTTATAATATCAGCATTGTTGGTAGTTTATCAACGTATATATTAATTAAATTATCGTTTTATCGGAAAAATTTTGATACAGAAAAGAAGGTCATAGTACGATTGAGAAATGATGTATCTGTGATGCAGCATACGGGTTTTTTTAATCAAAAAATTTAAGGTTATTTTTTTTCAAACTGCTCCCATTTTCCAAAAAAATTTTTTTTTCTTATGGTGCCATCAGCCTTTGGAGGTCGGCGACCATTCTGGTGATTACAACTTTATTTACCGTCGCAGGGAACAACTCAATCGAGTTACACTTGTACTAGTCCCTCAAGTTACGCAGCCATGAGATAAGGCATCTTTTTACACTACTTTTACCATTTATTTTCCTCTGGATGATGAATGGGTATAGGCTATGTTTTGGTCCTTTCATAATATGTCCGAGATACTCAAGCTTTCTTGTCTTAACAGTTGCAGCACTTCTCGATTTTTTTCCATACGCCGGAAGACTTCAACATTTGTCACTCTATCCACCTATATTAAGTGCTAATAAACAAAATAATATAATAAATCACCTCCTTGTAAAATTTCAAGTTTACAGGGTGGTGGTCACCCTTAGATGGTTATCACAATGCACGCAATTAATAAAGTGATATTACCTGCGAGAGTCCCAGGTCAGGCAGCCACTCCCCAGCCACCCAGTCGTGGCCCAGCTGGGAGATGGCCGGGTGCCGCACCATGTCGGGGTTCCTGTGCTCCTCGATGGCCAGCCGCAGCTTCTTCCTGTGCATGGGGTGCGCGATGCCCAGCTCCGACTCCAGCTCGGCGTCCGTGAGCTCCAGCAGGACCTGGGATCAATCACACCCCGATTTTAAAGAAGAACGGACAAGTTTCATAGTCCTAATAATATAGATCAAAACTAATAAACCATTCAAAACATTTTTGAAATCTGTCAATAAATAACAGAGAAAAAGAATATAAGAGTGTATTTTAGCGCGGAATGATTGACCTCCAACTCGCCTGTGACGTCACGCGTCCGCATAGCCGGGTGACTTCACCGGATGGAACAAAAAGTATTCATTCAAAACGCAAATTTAAAATTCTTAAAAATAAAATTTATTAGTTTTTGAGATATTCAAATTTTACTTTCAGATTTTTGTTCAATTTCTCTCGAATTTTCATTTCCATTCATTGCAAAAAAAAGTAAACTTCTCCATTGACGAATGAAGGGGTCATCTTACTCTATTTACTTAATACTAATCAAGACTTTTGGTTGTAACGTATGGATGAGTGTCTCAAAACTATGAATAGCGCCGGTTGATTGTGATGACCTACGATGAATGTGACGATAGAGTGTGACGAGCTGATTTAAATTTTATAATGAAACGCCGATGCTGACAGACATAAAAATTGATTTAGATTAGAGATAGAGACTCTATATCTCTGAGAAAAGAAAGCAAAATCTAATCCTTAACAAGCAATCTCACAGTTTTGATAAGAATTTCAAATACAATTTCTTCAATGTTTTTAGTATTTACAGTCATGTTTTAAATAATTATATTGATACTATAATTAATCAATATATCCAGCATTAAAAAATATTCGTAACGCCGAAACGTGACGTATGTGTGTCGTGTTACTACCGGAACGGTACGTTGCAAATTTAAATAATTGAAAAATATGTTTTAATAAGTATCACGTTAATTAAATGCCTAACAGGGGCCTTGGCCCGGGTGTTGTTGCCAGTGGATAAAATTTTATAAATGTGTAATCTGAAGCCTTTTTTAGTTTAGTTTATTATGAATTTTTCTCTGAAAATTGCGAAGGGTTTCCCTTGTAATAAAATCGGCGCAAGTTAAATGAGTTGTTTCCCTCAACATCCAGAGTGAAGATCCCAGCATTGAGTAGGTAACGAATAGCATACTGATATGAAGAAAATAATTTTACACATTAACTATATAACTATGAGACTTCTTTTTTTTATTTTACTCTCAATGAAAGTTATCGTCTTGGAACTGTGACTAATTACTGTGGATGACGACGTAGATGATTTCTCGACCTATTCAGGTCTAGTTTTAACCAAGACCTTCCACTATTCCTTTGACTACCAAATTTTATTCCTGTGTCCTCAAGTCATGAAACGTGATTAAAATATTGTTACGAGATGGTAGAATCGGAAAGAATTATATTTAACCGATGATTTTACATCACTCTACACCTTTTACAATAAAATTGGAAATTGTTGGAAGGTTCTGGGATGGTCCATAGAACTTTGGAAACATCGAGAAAACGACATGGACACGGGCCTATAAATACAACGGTACCGCGCTGCGTGGAGTGAGTTATTTGTTGACAGCGGGCTTATGCCATAGAAGCGATACGGTGTGGCGGCTCAGAGTTTCGCTAGCGCGTGTGTGTTCCAGCGGTAGTAAATTAAGAAAGTACCAACCGACGTGAGAGAAGTGGTCTATAGAAATCAGAGCGATACAAAATAGTGAAATAGAATTTCCGGATACGCGTAGAAGATTGTGTCAAGTGCGAATCACGAAATTTAGTGTGAATTAAGAACAGTACCTACTCTGATCAAATTCGTGTACAGTGATTTTGCGTAATAAATTAATGTTGAAATTGTTTTAAGTGTTCCTTTTGCCTGCCACAGCCACCATCCCGTGACAATTCTAAGAATCTGGAGCATTAGTCGAGGATAGACAGCGCTTGATGTATAATTCCACTATGATTGAGGCATTCGTTTTGCAGGCTTATATCAAATTTTATCAGTGTGCTTATTTGATGTCATTCTGAAAATATCCGGTATTACCTAATGATCAGTTTCCCCGGATACTCGGTTTATCCTATTTTCACAGCAATTTCCGGTGTAATTAATTAATTTTGACGTATACCTTTTATCCATCACAAACCAGGCTTTTCATTATCTACCAGGCTTTTGTTTCTGTTTTATCGGGCTGCCTAGATAGTTCTTCAATGAGAGCAAAATGATTTTGACATGACATTATTAATATAATTAATTAGAACATTGTTTTCACCATAAATTTGTTGCAAATACCAACATCGTTTGGTCATTGTCAAACAGAGTTTGATAATGATCCAGTCAACAACCTTCGGAATGGAGCCTTCCGAAACCGAAAAAACCATGCCAAAGTCGATCAAAGGTCAAGGTCATGTTGACTGTGTTTCTTTAATCATCGCGGTGTTGTGCATTCGGAATTATTGCATTTAATAGTTAAAAATATCTCTAATGTTATTCAACCAGCTTTTTATACTAATAATAAATTAAAAAAATACATATTATATAATAAGGATTAGGATAATTTAAAAAAAATAATCGAGTGTCTATAAATTGATTTGTAATGATTGTGATTATTTTTATACAGGAAAAACATGTAGAAATTTTGAAGTTAGAGTTAAGAAACACTTACGGTGCTTAAATAGTAATAATTATTCTGAATTTTCTAACCACCTTTTGGCTATGGATAATTCTTTTGATATTAATAAGGGTTTACAAATTTTACATACAAATTATACAGAATCACAGTTTGATAAATTAGAAATTTTGGAAATAAGAAAAAGTGTTAATAGTAAATTGAATAGTTAGAATTAAGTTAAATAGGTACTTTTTTACTATTCATTTTCCATATATTACTTTTTAATATTTTGATTATCTATACTTTGATTTTTAAATTTAATTTTGTACATTTATTATCCTGATGAAGAAGTCATTGGCTTTGAAACATGTTGAATTTTTTTCAATAAAAGAGTGGTGTATACAAAGTTAATTTCTATAAATTATAAATATAATGTCACCACAAAATAATTTTGCCGTATTTGTAGAAGAAGATAAAAATAATGACTGAAAACTAAACTCGTACAAAAATACAAGTACTTCCATCGTAGATACGTAGGTAATAAAAGATAGGCAGGTACATTATCGCAGATACCAAGGTGCAAAGCTGCATATGCGCAGATGTCCCAATTTTGATAATTTCGATAATGTCTGTCGTTTTTTAAAAAATAATTATCCTTTAGGAACCGACATGTAAAAGTACCGTTATTTTTATGGGTTACAGCTAGTCCTTAGATATCCATCGAGAAATAATCCAAATATTACTACTCCATTCATATTTAAAATTATGCTGATTTAGAGTACACAAAATATAATACGACCAAGATATAACAAAGAAAATCAATTTAGAACCCGCTTTATCCAACCAATGGAACCGCAAGAGGAGTAAGTGTATTCTATGGCGTTTATCGTTTGATCGCGCATTCTTTCCGGGAAATTTTACAGCCAAAACGTGACAGCTATCCCGTTAGAGCTACCCGCTACCCGCTACCGACACGCGGGGAGGGTGGAACTATCATGAAGGCATATTCCTACCTGGACCGTGAAATATGTTCAGGAACATTGCAGAAGAGCGAACTGAGATGGCGTGGTTCCAGAATATCATGACCGTTCGAATGAAGCATATTTTATTCCCTTAGTCTTGGTAGAAGAGCTGGAGAATATCTTTCTCACGATAAAATATTTGTTAAAGCTGCGTAATGAAGGCTTTTATAGACAATGCGAACAAAAATTGTGCCTGAAGAATATTTTAACATCAAAGGCCGGTCGCACTTTGGATACGAATTATTACGTACGTATTCGTACGAATATTTTCGTACGTATTGGAGCGCGCACATTGATTGCGTCTTGTGTTATCACGATCAGTTACTTTGACATTTCTCCAATGACGTTTGTGCCAAATGAATAATCTGTATCTTCTGGAAAACTCTATTATGGCAGACTTAAATAACTACAAAATTCATGACTATCTATCTAATAGATTCACAAATGCTGGGGAGAATCGAAGTGCAACGAAAGCTTTTTTTTTTATTTTTTATTTTTAGCGAAATTTAAAATAAATTAAATTTTAATAAATATTATTATTAAGTTCTACGGGTTAAGTATTTTTATGTGTTACAGCTTTATTTTTATGTGTTACACCTAAATTAGAAAACAGTGGCATATACAAATTAACATGTAATCATAAAGATTGCAATGCCACATATATAGGACAAACGGGAAGGTCTTTTTTAACTAGATTCGCGGAACACATGCGCTGCTATAGAAATAAAAATTTAGAGTCAAAATTTGCGGCCCATTTATTAAATGAAAACCACGTCCCGCAAGGTGATAACGAATCAAAACCTTTACACATAGAAACAAAAGGTTTTAGGATGAATTTACTTGAGCAACTAGAAATAAATAAATATAAAAAGGATCCAAATATTAAACTTTTAAATAATCAACAAAAAATAATCTTCTCTCCACTTCTAAATATTTTTAAAAAACCAATAATCAAGGACATAAATTAAAATAATATTTATAAATAACACTTACAGAAAACGGGGAATTTTGATAATTAAGCATAACGTTAACCGAGGCACCTTTAATGATAAGTGCCCGGGAAAAAACGTACATTACTGCAGGGCTTCACCACAAATATCTAATTACTCTAAATGGGAAGGGGTAACTTAAAATTGTATAAATAAGTCGTTTGTACGTGGTATATCCACTGTTTGATAATGGCCTTACAAGCCGAAACAGCTGTAACACATAAAAATACTTAACCCGTAGAACTTAATAATAATATTTATTAAAATTTAATTTATTTTAAATTTCGCTAAAAATAAATATGGAGTTCTACAAATTAAACACAAAAACCATAAATAAAAAAAGCAACGAAAGCTCATAACATCGGAGAAATACTCAAAAGTATTTTTTGTTCGAAGTACATAATTATACCTCACCTTCATTAAACCAAATTATTTAACTTACGGGTATTTTTTAGTTCTTTAGAAATCTCTATCCTATCTAGAAATAACAGAGAATCCTCCGCCATAATCTGCGCTGATGGTCACGTAGTTGAATCACTTTGGTCCCACAAACATTTGTGGTCATGTGTCAAATTGACAAAATTTTCAATATCCGTCGTACGAAATCGCAAAAATTTCCGAACAAATCCGGATCGTGTCGGACGTCGTATCTATACGTGCGTACACGCACTACTAAATCGTGTGCAGTGTGCGATGTTCAATACTACTTCAAAGGTTAGGAATGTACTTGCGTATTCGTACGTATACTTACTACTCAATTTCGTACGAAAACGCATCCAGCGTGCGGCCGGCGTTATGTTGTTATAATATTGTATATTTTCTATAAAGACAGTAAAAAAGAAAAGAGTCTACGTCTAGAACTGAAAAAGGTGTACCAACATAAAATTTGTTTTAAAATATTAGAAAATTTTAATTCAACATTATTAATGTTATTTAAAATTTGTGAATTTCTAATGCTGTTTAAAACTAAGAATTTCATTTTTTAAATTTATTAACATTTACATTTTATATTTATTAATCATAAAAGTACTCCCTCACTAGGATAATTGTGCGTCGAGGTAGGCATTTTACACACCATTATTGTTTAAAGTTTATTTTCATGTTTTATCTTACACTTTCGTTTTCTTTACTAAGAAAATATATTTATAAATATTTCTTATTTTTCGTTGATAATGTAAGTTTCAATAAATCAGTACAGAAAATCACTTTCTATTGTAAAGTAATAACAATAATAATAAACAATAACAAAAATATAAACGATGAACAGTCTGTTCAAATCTTTAATTGAGATGCTTTATGTACGCGTAACAGGATGTTTACAAAGAAATATTTTTTAACATATCTTTATTTTTTATAATAATAATTATGTATCTTTTTATGAGGTTAAAACTTTACAGATGGATTCCTGCCTTGATGATGATTCGAAAGTATTCAAGCGACTATGATCTAATCAATAGTTATGGAAATATGCAATATAAAATTTTGCATTTTTTTTTTCAATATATCTGATTTTTTTTTTCAAAATTTGAATTATCATTATAGTAACTTATATCGACTGTGAAAAATTCATTCGCTTTAATACAAGTCGAAAATGAATAAAATGATACAAACCCGAAAAAATCTATTTTCAATTTTTGCAATATATGTACAGGGTTATTTGGAAAACATTAATAACCTCGCAAGACTATATTTCTGCCTTGATTATGAGTCGAAAATGTTTAAGCAGCCATAACCGCATATCAATAGTTTTGGAGTTATGCAATATAAAATTTGTAAGTTTTTTCAATATTTCCGACATTTTTAGAAAACGTTGAACTACAATAATAGTATTTTAAATCGATTACGAAAAATTCATTCTTTTCAATACAAGTTAAATAAAGTGATAAAAACACTGCAGAAATTCCAATAGGAATGTTCTACAATTGGTATTCGAAGGTTTTTATTATTGTATTTGACTGTATTAAAGAGAATGAATTTTTCATATCCGATATAAGTTACTGTAATGATAGTCTAACGTTTTACAAAAAAAAAGTCAAAAACATTGATGTCGCATATCTTTAGTGTCGCATATCTCCATATCTATTGACTTGCATTAAAGGGGATGAATTTTTCATATTCGATATAAGTTACTGTAATGATAGTGCATCGTTTTGCCAAAAATAAGTCAGAAATATAGAAAAAATTTCAACTTTAATGTCGCATATCTCCATTACTATTGATATCAGGTCATGTTTGCTGGAACATTTTCCACTCATAATCATGACAGGGCCTGCGAGGTTATTAATGTTTTCCAAATAACCCTTATATATGTATATATATAATTTTTTGTTATACAAGTTGTTTTTTTGTTGTTATTTTACAATTGTTTATTTTATAATTGGCCAAAGCCACGGTCTTGTGTTAATGTTAATACGATTATATATCAATAAACAACAAAGACCGGAAGAAGCTGAAAATGAAGCAAAAAATTGTTCGAATACTTGAAAATGAAGTTTAAAAAGAAGAATAAAGTAAAGTAGGAATCAAGAAAGGAGTGCTGAGATGGTTTGGTCATGTGGAACGTATGAACGAGGAAAGGATGGTTAAGAAAATATATGAGGCGAATGTTGAAGGCAACAGGAATAGAGGGCGTCCGCGAAAGACCTGGCACGATCAGGTACTACAAGTATTTGAGGATGGCCCTGTTAAAAGCCGCAACAATCGTAGAACGTGTATGAGAAGATGTATGAATGTGGCCGAAGCAAAAGTGGTGTGCCAGGATAGAAGAGTGTGGCGTTCAATCCTCTCTGCCTACCCCTGCAGGGAAACGGCGTGATGGTTAGTTAGTTAGTTAGTTAGTTAGGAATCAAGTAGGAGGGTGCAGTGTTATCATTAATAAATAAATAAAAAAATGTAAAAAATAATAATTAAAAAATATGCAAACCACCCTATACTTTGCTACCCAAAACAGACAGCATATTTACAAGTCAAAAACTTATCTGTGACTGCAATGAATAAAAATACCTGAATAAATAATTGTAACAACGCACTTCTAATTGCAAAGTAATCAATTTTAACACATCATCAAATCAGTAACAAATTTATTCACATTTAAAACCGCTGACAAATTTATACGAAAACGAATCTGAAACAAATGTAATCACGTTAATTCACAATCAATTTGTTTAATTCTGCACATTAATACATACATTCTAACACATTAAATTGTAAATATCACTTGTTTAGTATTGGCGCACTACCACCGTATCTAGTTCACTTATTAACAAAGAATAACATTACCATATCCCCAATAATAATAATTTCAAATCCGTAACTTCCTATCCAATAGCTGATCTCATTCTGTTTCCAAAATTAGGATGATTTACTTATTGTTATTATTAAATAAAATGAAAGCACTGATTTTATGCTTTTTTAATAAGAAAACTCTGAACTAGATTTTTTTTAAATATTGAGTTTTTTTAAATATTTCAATTTAATGAAAAATAAAATTAATAAGTGCATTCATAACTAAATCGCATTTGTCATTGGTATTAATCATTGATCAAAATATTATATTCTCTTTATGTCCCTTACAAGGGCAATCAGATAGCTCAAATAATAATGAGATATAATATAATAAATAGGTATAAGAAGCCAAAAAACATATTTCTCTATTTAATAACGTTCATCACTAACGTTATCAAGACGCTACTTAACTGGCGGCCAAAATATTTATGTATATTAAAAGTACGTCCTTTTTGACAGGCTGTAGCTAGTTTTATTATTTATATAACAACCTACATACAGACTGTAGTTTTCGTCAGTTTATACAAATAGAGGACAACTTGATACGAAACAGATTTCCCAAGACTTGACAATGTGCAGCTGGAAAAGTTCCTCCCAAGGTTGTTACGAAACACCCGCCAGAGGATGCAGGCTGCATTAAATATATACAAGGGATGGGGGAGTCTTGCAATGCATTCACAATGAGCAGAAAATGCAGGCATTAATAAAACTGAAGCGCGGTGCTAGCGCTCGCAACGCGAACTCTCTGCGCTCCCTCTGGATCCCTCGGTTGACTCAGATTTTGGGTAAACTTGTATATTAATGAGGGTTTGCTCAAATACACTATAAATAAATGGCACTTCATGCACGTATAAAGTATTAAAGCCTTCTACGAATAACGTCTGAACGCAATCGAGAATACAGTTACTTACTATTTATGTAATACAAATTAATGGATTAGTTCACACCGATTAATAACAAAAAAGGATTTAATTAATGTAATAATATTTTATTGATTTCTTGACATGGCCGGTATTTTGTGAAGCACCCTGAATATCTTCGAATATTTTGAGTATGTTCAAATTTTTCAAGAATGCAATACTGGATTTTATCCCCCCAGTGGGACATCATTAATCAAGATATATTATATGATAAATGTCTCATAGACACGAATCTACTTTTTTATATGGGAAAGTAGGTATGTACATAAGTCTTTTTGGGTCCATAGGACTTACAACCTATCGTATGGCTGGTTTAAGTGATCACTTTATGGTGTGGCTACAATGTAAGATTCTCCGATTCCACCCATGATAGATTACCACTTCGGTAAAAATTTTGGAAATTGTATATATATGCACACCTTGTTTCATATGTGTGTAGTATTTTTGCGGCCACCTGTGATAGAAAATTTGTCATTCCCTTAAACCAGTACCTACAGATGTCGCCGTTGATAATGAGATATCTAGGTTTATATATTTTTATATTCTGTATTTTAATATTCGTATTTTTCATTATATAATATAATATTTTAATATTCACAATAATTACTACACAAACTGAGTTATTATGTCACTGCTATAGCAGTCTCTCTTGAGTACTCAGAATTACAGAACCAATTGTAGCTTGTTGGTCTTATGGTTAGGACACTGGCCTCGTGATCCAAAGGTCGCGGGTTCGAACCTCACTGCAGACTAGCAAGTTAGTCCTATTTTCATAGCACAAGCGTTTAGCTTAGTTTGAAAATAGTAAGAATATTGATGTGACACGTATTCCGTGTTCACATCTCTATTTTTTTAAAAAAAAAAAAAAAAATTACTCAGAAGTAATTGATAATATGTTATCGTGCTGTGACTAATAGTTATTAATAATACCTAATGATGAAAGTGAATATTCCTTTTGAAGCTAAAAGAGTAACAAAAATAACTCAACTTTTGTAGTGCAAAGCTAAGTTTAGTGAAAATTAATTGATCCATTTTAAAATACATATTTGTATTAAATCGTGCGTCTACAATGAGCATTAAGATATTAGGATATCTAAGATAGGAGAGCTTTTAACTGTTAGTAGTAATCCTACCGCTAGAGTCTTCAAGTGTCTTTCTGATCGTATATTCTTCGTACAAGATAAAACATCTGGAGAAAGAATGAAACATTAGCAAACTTTTTCGACTTTCGCTGAGATACAACTTTGATCAGAATGAGGTCCCTGAAGTGTGTCGGAACATCCATTTCTATTAAAAGGGTCCACATATTCTTCCATTTCACAAAATCAAAGCCTTTACTTTAGTCAATAAAACAAAGAACAGCCAATATTTGAAACTAATAACACTTCTCGATGAGTTGACGGATATTAAGGATTTTCTCTCGGGTTGCTTTTTCCTGTAAAATTCCAGACTATTATTGCGGTATTTGCCAGCCAGTAAAGAGTTCAATATGGCTATTGTATAGGAATCGTCCTATAGAGCAAACATCGTTCTATAGAGCTTTACTTAAATATTGTATCGTTATGATCATTAAATTGGATAAAAAAAATTAATTAATGATTATCATAAATATTCTCTACAACGCTCAATGCATCAGTAATATAATTTTCTTAAATTTAATTGGTTTTTGTGTCACGGTTTTGTTTATAAAAATTACAAATTATAATATTTTTGGAGGATTAAAGGTTGTCTTATTATTATTATTATTTTGGCTTATTTTATTTTATTTTAACAAATTTAAGTTACAATATTCAACTACACTAGTTTGATACATCAATTGTATATTCATATCACTACTTGTAAAAGCCCCTTAGGCGTAAATAAATAAATATATAAAATTTAATATAGTCCACGAAAAATGATAAAATTAGGTCAGATATAAAATTTAATAAAATGCACGAAAAATGATAAAGTGGAATGCGGACAAATGGAAAGTAACTCTTTAAAATATTGCATTTTAGTTTTTATTTTCATTGCTAATATTTGGTCCTTACATATGAAATTGGCGTTTTGCCGTACTGGCAAATTTGATCTCAAATATCTTGTCTTTGGTTAGGAATTCCAAATCCAAATTTATACAGCTATTTACTCATGTATTTGTGTTTTGAAAATTATAATTCATTTGTTTTTTCCTCAATTGTTTTTTTCTTTGCGTCACTCAGTTTACAAAATGAAAAACTTGAAATATCGCGTTATTTACGAGTACGAGTTCCACCGTGGCACCAGTGCTGCAGAAACGGCTCGAAGGATTAATGATGTGTATGGCGACGGTGCCGCAAAAGAAAACACAGTGCGTTTTTGGTTCCAACGTTTTCGTTCTGGAAATTTCGACCTGCAGAACAAGCCCCGTGGACGGCCGGAGACCAAAGTTGATAATGAAGAATTGAAGGCTATTGTGGAAGCGGATCCATCGCAAACCACATCCGAGTTAGCTGCAGGCTGCGGTGTTAGTGATAAAACTGTTTTAATCCACTTGAAGGTGAAAAAGCTTGAAAGGTGGGTACCTCACGAATTGAGTGAAGCAAATCAACAAACGCGCGTTGACTGCTGCGTTGCATTACTCAACCGGCACAATAATGAAGGGATTTTAAATCGAATCATTACCTGTGTTGAAAAGTGGATCCTGTACGATAATCGGAAGCGCTCAACGCAATGGCTGAACCCTGCCGAACCAGCCAAACCATGCCCCAAGCGAAAATTGACTCCAAAAAATTTACTTGTGAGCGTTTGGTGGACTAGTGCTGGTGTCGTTCACTACAGCTTTCTTAAATCTGGCCAGACGATTACGGCAGATGTCTATTGTCAGCAACTGCAAACCATGATGGAAAAGCTAGCTGCTAAACAACCGAGGCTGGTTAATCGCTCTAGGCCACTGCTGCTTCATGATAACGCTAGACCACACACTGCACAACAGACGGCTACCAAATTAGAGGAGCTTCAATTGGAATGTCTAAGACATCCACCGTACTCTCCGGACCTTGCCCCAACAGATTACCATTTTTTTCGAAATTTGGATAACTTCTTGCAAAGGAAAAAATTCAACTCCGATGGGGCAGTCCAAACCGCCTTCAAAGATTTTATTGATTCCCGTCCGAATGTTTTTTTTAGTAAAGGGATCGATGAACTACCTATGAGATGGCAAAAGTGCATAGATAGCAATGGTACATACTTTGATTAAATAAATATATTATAATAAAAAAAATCGGCTTTATGTTCCTCCCATACTAAACGCCAATTTCATATGTAAGGACCTAATATTTTTAAAATATTAAATATTTGTTGAATACAAAGAGTTAACTTTGTATTAATATTGATTCTTAAATAGACCCTGCGCTTCTTATGTCTCAGAATCCTAAAATCAACAAAGTTCAAAATATATTTTCCACTTTGACAAAATGTTAAAAAAAAATAGCACATTACTTAAAATTGCCCAGGCTTCATAGACTTGGGAGCACAGTGGTTAAGTGAATTTGTAGACATATTTCATGAATGCGTAACACACCCTATAAATAAATAAATATAGTGATAACAATATAAATATGTTTAGGTTTCTAGATAGAATTCTTTATCACGCTGTGAAGAATTAATAATTCACCGGGCAGCTTGTAATAACTCGACTGCACAGTGTTGCGAGATTAAACATTTCAGAAATGCAAGTGACTGAATATTTAAAAATAAAAATATGAAGCAACTCCAAGTTCGTGTAAATAACGAGTTTCGGTGGATCGCTACCATCTGTGACATTATTAATGTGTCGAGCTCGCGGGAGATACGGTTATATACCCAGAGGAGACACTTTTTTCAAATTATTGCGCAGAAATTTTGTTTTCCGGATAGTTAAGCCGAATTTAATAAAAAAATTCATCCAACATTAGCGCGTCTGTTTCACACGTGGGAAATGGGAGATTATGTATGAAATTTAGAAAACTGTTGGCACATTAATATGACAATTGTCTGGCTGGCATTCATAAATTCTTACTGCATTAATTACTCAGACCATGGACACACACAACCTATGTACCTATATAAATATAAAATTGTTTATACGTCAAAAAATATTTCTAACGAATGGAAATGAATAGGATTAAATCACTTTACATTATACATCTGTATACATACACACTACATACGTAATACATGGAAAACGTGTATTCTCTGGATTAGATTGCATGTTTTGTGGACGGTTTTCTTGAGGAAATCAAGGACGACGTTTCGGTATGGCTTCAACTGTGGGAGGCTTATATCCCCTAATCACAAATAGGGTTCTACCATAACTTTGAAGCAAAGCCTTGACTATAGAACGTGTTACCGTGTCGAAAGGACGGCCTATTTGACAGCGGTTTCCTGAGGGAAATCATCCAAAAAATAAGCGATCTAATCCAGAAGACACACGTGTGCCATACATATAGTGCTCGCGGAAATCTCAAATCAAACAAACACAGATGTGCTGAAGAAGATATTATGAAATATTGTATTTTTATTTAATCGTTTCTTTATGTCGTCTGTTATTTATGTTAGCCGAAAAATGCGTTGGAATATTAGACGAGCGATAAGTAATACACACGCTACATGCACATGGAAATAACATTATTTGTTAAAGCGAAAATACTGTTTTGAAACTGAGTTTACGTGAACGTGAGTTTAATAAAACGCAATATTATGGAGTTTTGCAGGTTGCGTATTGCTGAGTGTAAATTGGTGTACCGGTGCAACTAAGCTATACAAAATAAGGTTGAAAAATATTTGTTGATAGGACAGTAAGCAATACAAAAATACTTTGAAAATGTTGCTTATTACTTAAAACAATTATAAAAATAAAAATCTGGTTCGTAATTTTGATTCAATTGATTTGATTGAATTGATAAAAGCGGTCCTCAAAATTGCTCTCATTATGACTAAAAACTTTTAAGATTTTATTAGGTAAGTTTGTAAAATTCCATCAAACATATGGAAATAAAGACACTTTGATTTTTATGTTACACATTTTTTGAGGCGCGTTTCGCCATATGAGGGTATTATTGAGGCATATTGAGGGATTGATAATGCCCTCATAAGGCGAAATGCGTCTCAGAAAATTAAAAAGGAATATGTGTTTTCCACAATTTTTTCAACACAATCACTGTTTGTTGGGATTTTTTGACGAAAGATGCGAGAACATGGAAGAATTATGATGGCTACGATAAAGCCTTTGTACATTCTAAGAAATCTATTAATGACATTAATAGCACTCGCGAAAGAATCATCGGTGATTCCATTCCACCAATGAACAGCAGAAGCAGTATTTTACTCTTGACAATTTGAGATTCTTTCTCAATCTAAGACGAAAATTTCTTAAAAAATTGACTCAAATGTTAATGTCATCTTGAATCATTATTATTAATTTAAATTATGTTTATTATTTCAATGTTTCATGTAATTATTTTTTTACAATTTGAGTTTAGATTTTCATGTATTATGCAGATCCTCATTATTGGAACATTTTCGAGAATTTTATATTTATCAGCAAACTTTTCATCTGGCCCTCTACGTGTGTGGACAAATAATATAATACACGACAAGATCCGGTTTTGTTTCCCGCCAACAAAAGTAGTTATTGAATATCCCGAGCGGATCGGCACCCGCGGGAGCGATAGTCGCGCTAAATTCCAGATTTGAATACGGTGGGAATTTATATTATATCCCCTTGCCTTTCGCGCCATTCCTTCTTCATTCCTGTCGTGCGCCAACGAGCTGCGCTTCGAAGTGAGCTCGCAAATGTCGCCGTGATGCCAGGACCCCGGAAACGGGGTCAAAAGAAAAGCCGACAGCGTACCTCTACGTGTGCCCATATTTCCGACCATGCAGATGGGCGTGCGCTCTAGTTTCAGAAGATGAGATGTTTCAAGAGCCCGTCTTATTAATATCAAAAAGCCTTCTATCAAACAAAATTAAATTAAAAAGGTAACAGCTTAAAGCCAATTTTACAACACCATCAGCGTCGCTGACAACGTAGGTATTAAGCAAACTTGTTCAGCAGCGGCGTGTACAGATTAGGTACTTTGAATTAAGCCGTACTTACATATTACATATAATGATCGATAATATATGTATCCCGTTATATTTCTGTTACAATTATTTTTTTTTAATAAGATATATATTATAGAAGTATCACAGAGACGAAGTCATTTATATGAGAAACGTGTATGGAAGTCTTTTATACGATGGCCTAGGGCTTACGACATGTATGAGCTGGCTTAAGTGATTTTTTTTATTTCTTTTTATTTTAAAATTTATTACAAATACATTTTTTTTACAATAAAGATAGAGACCGTTACTTATAATGGATATATCTCTTCTACATGAGTGACATAAACTCGTGTGTAGGAAAGGAGTATCATTACATTTTAAACATATTATATATTATTTTAGAGAATTATATAATAAAATGTGTACACAATTTAGTTATAAGTATTTATTATTTATTATTATTATAATTTATTTTTTTATATTTATTTATACAAGACAGTACATGCTTAGAAACTTTTTAGATAACAATCGAATAAATTAGAGAATCATATAACAATAACATGCAATACACAGTGTCAAATAAATATTTCAAATTTAAGATAATTAATAATCTCTATATATATATAAACAAGGTATATTTTAAAATATTGTTGGATGCTTAGCCCGCCTGGATGGTGTATCTGTTTGTGAATGTGTTAGGATGAATTCGGTGTATATAGGGTGTAAAAGATAGACTTGGTGAGATTAAAACTAATTAAGAAAAAGTTTATTTTTGAAATGTATGATATTATCGTAAAACATATCCAGGTTATTTTTACAATTCAAACAAACTATTTAAGTTATGATTTAAATGTGAATTCATAGCGGCATTAGTCTTATAATCGTTCATAAGGAGAAAAGAAGTGTGCCTCGAACGACGATCAGGAGTATTAAAGCTTATCGCAGGAGCAATTCAGGGCAGTCGATATTATTGTATAATATTTAGTTTTACAATATATATTATATAATATATTGTAAAAGAACAGTACATCGGCAGTCATTCGATGTTTCTGTAATATTGGAAGAATGCTAGCGATGGTATTGTATCACAAAAATCCGTCAGATTAAATTTAAAAATATTTTTTTTCCAAAATGTATGTTTACATGCAGTAAATACTTCAATGTATTGACTTCACGCGCTTGCTATACAGAAAACTTAACATTTTATCTGCATATAAATGAGTACCTACATACGTTCAGTATAGGTCGCACGGTAAAAGCTGACACAAAAGAATCTTACTCATATGTGCGTTTCTCGTATAGATGTTGATTAAGTTAGAGCTGAAAAATCGAAAAAAGTAATAGTAAAATTTTCAGTATTCTCATTACGTGCGGTGATGAATTATTTTTAAAGTGATAGTATAAAATAACAATAATGTTAATTTAAAACGCGCACTGAATGGCGCTCAGAGTTCGACTGATGTCAAATGATTCACTGAATTTTAAAACAGCGCGAGTCTATCTTTGTTGGCGCTGGAAGCTATAAATGCACGCTAGTGAGACAGACAGTATTTCCATACTGCGTTTTTAACATGTTGCGCGCCGAAGACCTACTCATATACACTCACACTCGTGTCTTTTATATACAATGTTTGTGCTAAGTTTTACCTCGTTACCTAAATAAATTATTATTTGATTAAATGAAAATATATCCAAGGAATCTTATTAATGGTCGGTCCCTTACTACTGACAAACTTGATTCTCTATACCTATGTTCCTGTTCTAGTTTATTAAGTTTAATAATTGAACTAGTCTTTCAGTATTATATATTTATTTATAGACATAATTAAAAGTCTGTCAAATGTCGTACTTAGAAGGCGTAATTTAATGGTTTGGGTCTTAGATAAGCTGCATGTAGTGTATATATAGTATACTAGCTGTGCCCGCGCGGCTTCGCACGCACTGATTTTTAGTACACTGTTTGGATCGTCATGTTGAATACCTTCCACAATTATAAGACGACACAGATAAGGCGCAGTGAGGCGCAAACAGTAACAAGATATTTGCGCACTGTCAGAAACTCTTGAGGACAACAACACATTTGAATCTCTGGAACAATCTGGAAGCGACGGGGACATTCTCGTAAATACTAATAATGTACAGAATAATCTCGAAGGTTTGAAAAACTAACGCGTTTCCTATATAAGGCAGAGCCAGTACCATGGAGAGTTGATGAATTTGACGTTTAACCTGCGCGACTTAGCCAGCGATAAAGCCGTGGCGACCGCAGTGTTACCAACGCACAGATTAATCGAAGTGACAAATATCGGGTAAAGTACAGAATATTCTAGAAAGCGAAAATAAAATGTTTCAGAGACGAACGACCAATTGAAAAAAAAGTGGGAAGTAAAGGAAAATGCTTAAATTTAATTCGTGTCTTATTTGTAAATTAATTAAAATAATTAATAAATTGTTGATTAATTTCCAGTGTTTTTATTCGCCTCCCACAGCCACGACCCGTGTCAGTACGCGTAATGCACGTAGTCAAGAAAATCGATGAGTATCCATATAGTATTTACATATTATACAGAGCGGTACACATTTCAACAACGATTACTTACAGTGAAGCATATTTTATAAGTAGTGGATCAATTTTGATTAAGAAAAAATATTTCGTAATATTCACCATTTGGCACCAGCTAATGCTGGACAATCCAGGGTTTAATGGAAAAAATAGAAGAAACAGGTTTTGTGTATGATGTACAAATACCATCAACCATCAACCATCAACCAGAAAAAACCCGCATTCGCTGAAAATAGATATTTGATGCCCTTTCTGAGCTGGAAGAGTCAAGATAGCTTTTTTCTTTGAAAATGAAATATTAGGTCCTTACATATGAAATTGGCGTTTTGCCGTACTGGTAAATTTGATCTCAAATATCTTCTCTTTGGTTAGGAATTCCAAATCCAAATTTATACAGCTATTTACTCATGTATTTGTGTTTTGAAAATTATAATTCATTTGTTTTTTCCTCAATTGTTTTTTTCTTTGCGTCACTCAGTTTACAAAATGAAAAACTTGAAATATCGCGTTATTTACGAGTACGAGTTCCACCGTGGCACCAGTGCTGCAGAAACGGCTCGAAGGATTAATGATGTGTATGGCGACGGTGCCGCAAAAGAAAACACAGTGCGTTTTTGGTTCCAACGTTTTCGTTCTGGAAATTTCGACCTGCAGAACAAGCCCCGTGGACGGCCGGAGACCAAAGTTGATAATGAAGAATTGAAGGCTATTGTGGAAGCGGATCCATCGCAAACCACATCCGAGTTAGCTGCAGGCTGCGGTGTTAGTGATAAAACTGTTTTAATCCACTTGAAGCAAACTGGTAAGGTGAAAAAGCTTGAAAGGTAGGTACCTCAGGAATTGTGGGAAGCAAATCAACAAACGCGCGTTGACTGCTGCGTTGCATTACTCAACCGGCACAATAATGAAGGAATTTTAAATCGAATCATTACTTGTGATGAAAAGTGGATCCTGTACGATAATCGGAAGCGCTCATCGCAATGGCTGAACCCTGCCGAACCAGCCAAACCATGCCCCAAGCGAAAATTGACTCCAAAAAAGTTACTTGTGAGCGTTTGGTGGACTAGTGCTGGTGTCGTTCACTACAGCTTTCTTAAATCTGGCCAGACGATTACGGCAGATGTCTATTGTCAGCAACTGCAAACCATGATGGAAAAGCTAGCTGCTAAACAACCGAGGCTGGTTAATCGCTCTAGGCCACTGCTGCTTCATGATAACGCTAGACCACACACTGCACAACAGACGGCTACCAAATTAGAGGAGCTTCAATTTGGAATGTCTAAGACATCCACCGTACTCTCCGGACCTTGCCCCAACAGATTACCATTTTTTTCGAAATTTGGATAACTTCTTGCAAAGGAAAAAATTCAACTCCGATGGGGCAGTCCAAACCGCCTTCAAAGATTTTATTGATTCCCGTCCGAATGGTTTTTTTAGTAAAGGGATCGATGAACTACCTATGAGATGGCAAAAGTGCATAGATAGCAATGGTACATACTTTGATTAAATAAATATATTATAATAAAAAAAAATCGGCTTTATATTCCTCCCATACTAAACGCCAATTTCATATGTAAGGACCTAATATTTATTAATTCAATTTGAAAATGAAATATAAATATGTATTACTTCAATTTCAAAAACAAATCAGCTAGGTTGGAACATTCGATATTTGATAGTCTCCAGCATGATGAAGACCTTCCCTATTTATATTTGTCCACTATTATTCTAAGTATATCAGTATTTCAAAATTGTCTTTGCCGTAGCGGAATTCAATTTGTTGAAACTAACACGGTCTAATCTCCATTGAGCTCCACGATACACACATTCATTCGGAGATACTGGCTCCTTAGAATTCACTTCTAACACTCCATTTCAAAGACATTTATCTGCTTCCATTCAGATGCTTCAGAGAATCAGACATTCTACATCATAAGGGAATATTGGAAAGACGAGTTTGCGAGATTCCTCTATCACTCGAATAAGGAGTTAATACAATTCTTCCTCTAAAGTGTCATCGGCACAACTAGACCAATAAACCAAATGATTAATATCTATATATATTTAATACTATATAATATATTATATTATATATATATAATATATATATAATATATATATATATATATATATATATACATATATACGGTGGTTATGGTGGTGGATAGCCCTTGGTGTCACATAGAGAATATGCGAGTTTGGTGGGGGTGGCTCTGCGTGGGTGGGAGTGGGTGACGACAATGTGCTTTCTAGCACATTGTTTTGTTTTTTTTTTGTTTTATTTTTTATGGGAAGGCCGCAATGCTTCAGATTGTTTCAAAATAGGCGCGCTGACTGCGACGGTGAGTCTAGAAGGTTCCGGAAAAACCTGCTCTAGAAAGTTCTGGAAGGAGAAGGTTCTAGAAAATTCCCGAAAGTTCTATAAGGTTCTAAACCGAGTGGCGGAATGTGTCGGTGTGTCTAGAAGGTTCTTGTACATTCGAATTTCTTGAAAGTTCTGGAAAGAGAATGTTCTAGAAGGTTCGCGAAAGTTCTATGACGATCCAAACAGTGTTCTAAAAATCTACGCGTGCGAAGCCGCGCGGGCACAGCTAGTCTTATCATATATAACTATGAGTTCATTTAAACGGAAACGTTAATGTTTGTACTTATTTAAATTGATTAAATAATTTACAAGCCTTTTGTATTGATCTGAGAATAGATGTTCCAAATGCAGCATCGTTTATAGATTTTTATACGAGTAGCTCGGTGATGTAGTGGTTATAACTCTTGCCTAGTGATCCAGTGGCCTGTGGTTCGAGCTTCATTCCAAGATACCAGTTAGTTAGTCCTATTCGCGTAGCACAAGCGTTTAGCTTAAATTAATTTGAAAAAAGTAAGAATATTGACATGACACGTTTTCCGTAATAGCATTTTGCATGACTGGGACAACGCCATAAACCGAAAAATGATGGTTTTTACCAGTGAATGCCAAATACCTGGGCAGTCTTTATGATAATACAAGATTTCCATATCTCTAGCTAGTACTATTTGTAAGTTATACGAATTATGGCTGTAATGAAATATCCAATATTCCAAAATCCAATATATGGCCATAAACCATATATTAAAAAAGCATTCATTATGTATACATCATTAGGATTTAGTGTTTTTGGTTAGGTTTTAATTAATGTCGAGACAAAGTAATAAAAAAATGAAAACTCCAAATGTGATTAACTCAGAACGTAAAAATTTGGATTGTAGCGGTCTTGTTCTAGGGGTGCGATTTATATTTAAAAAAAACATTTTAGTAATATTATATTTATATATTTTTAAATATATAATTATATTAAAAAAAACATTTTACTAATAAGATAAACATGTTTTAAGTGTTCATTTAAAAACTTTGTATAAATCACTTTTTATTTAATTTATCGTCGACAAATTTCTATAGTGCATACTCGTAAAATGATATTTAAAGTTTTTTTTTGGGATTTTTCAGCTATATTTCACATGAATTCTTAATTTATCTTGAAAAAGAAATTCGTGAATAATTAGCTTAGTTTATTTACCCAATAGTTTGGTTAGCTTGAAAAGGAAATTCACGAATAATTAGCTATGTTTAATTATTCAACGCTTTGGCTAGTTGGTTTTTTATTTTTGTATCGTTTTCACCTGTCTTTCTGTCTAAAATAAGTACACTTGACAGTTTAGATTCCCTGCATGAATATTCGCTATTAAAATTATCCTAAACTCCTGAAAATAAGTACCTTTCTAAAAAATATCTATTGAAGAGTTAAGGTTATTGTTATTGTCGTTGGAAATATTTATGTGTTAATTAAACCGGATAGTTTATACAAATCGTATATTTTACTGAGAAGCAAATCTCGACGTTTCGTTGAAGTCTTATCTAGCGTCATTAAATGTGCCTCCTATTACAGCGGAAGTGTAGGCGTAATAATATACGGTTCGTATGAAATATCCATTTTATTTAATACAAACATCTATTGAATTTATTTCAAACGGTATACTGTTAAAGTATGAAATGTTCGCTGAAGCATTTCTGCATGTAATGAAACATTTATATTATTATACTTTAGTCCGGGCGTTTGGCCAACATTCAGTTGCAAAAGTTAATATAGAGGTGAAAACTACTTTAATATTAACTTTCATAAATTATTTGTCTTTTGGCACAGGCGCTTATTTTTGGATACATTTGATTAAATATTGGCTACCAACAAAGTTTATATAGCGAAACTTCTTTTTCGGCATCAAAGTATATAATTTTTTTACGAGTTAAACTTGCTCGTGAAAATGAAAATAAGTTAAGAAAGTTATGATGTCATCCACATCGAAAAAATCGCAACAAATCGTCAATCGCAACTGTAGCCTAATCAATGTAATAAAGAAAGGATTCTTAAAAATAGCAAAATAATTTTGTGGTGACATTATAAATATAATTAACAAAAATATATTATTTACAATTCCAATTATAGTAATTTCGTTGTCTGTCCGTCCGTCCGTCATCACTTCGTGTAACGTCCGTAACTTCTTTATATTATTATTATTTTTTATTTTATTTTGTGGTATTTTTTATTGTTCTTTTATTATTTTCTTATTATGTAAATAAATAATTACTTTTTATTAGACGACTTACAGCTAGTGACATTAAATAAAAATTATATGAAACCATGTGTATTTTTAATGAAAAATAAAAGAAATTTAATTTTGAATAAATATTATTAATTTAGTTTAAAATAAATTAAATTTTTATAAATATTATTATTAAGTTCTGCAGATTAAGTGTTATTTTTAATGTGACAGCTGTTTCAGTCAAACAGACTGTCAAACAGCAAACAACAGTCATTTGATACAACAGTCAAAACACACTGTTTAATAATGGCCTTACAAGCCGAAACAGCTGTCACATTAAAAATAACACTTAATCTGCAGAACTTAATAATAATATTTATAAAAATTTAATATATTTTAAATTTCATTAATAAAATTTATTAAAAATTTAATTTATTTAAAATGTCATTAAAAATAAACAAATAAAAAAAAATGGAGATCTACAAATTAAACACAAAGACCATAAAAAACTATATATTATTATTAGTTATGTCCCTGTGTTAACGTAAAGCAATAAAAAAAAGGAATTAAAATATGTATATTATGATACATTTAACAATTATTGTATTGCCAAACAATTTTAACATATTTTGTGTCGGGCTTTTTACATATTCTATGATTTCCACTGTTTTGAATGAACTGAACTGCACCAGCTACCATAAAGTAGTACGTTACTGTATAACAGAATGAACAGTGGAGTATTCTTTTTATAGTATAAAATAATAATTGGTAATTCTCCAACAATAATACAAACAAACAAATTTTACTAACCTACAGTAACCAAAAAGCAAGTACAGCGCCATTTGAATATTTTTTTTGTCATATAAAACACACATTCAACCTAACCTAACCTAACCTAACCTAACCTAACCTAACCTAACCTAACCTACAGTAACCAAAAAGCAAGTACAGCGCCATTTGAATATTTTTTTTGTTATATAAAACACACATTCAACGAGAAAATTTCATTATTTATCTAATCACAATAAAATTTTGCTCTAAAATATTATATGGTTCTTTATGGACATATTTAAAAAAAATTTAGTCTAAGTAATTAAACGTCGTAATGTTTTGACATTTTTCTATTTTTAATTTAGATGAGAGATTTTCAGATACGCGTAGAAATACTAGTGCGGGAAATGCGAATGACAAGAATAATGTTTTCATTATAAAACTAGCTGTCGAAAATGACGTACGTTTTCGTGTCGGTTCCTAACGAATATATAATTATTTATTTATGAAAAAAATTAAAACAAAGTTTAAAAAAAATACGGATGTACGAAAGTTATCGATGTTACAGGCAGTTACGGACAGGCAGACAACGAAATTATTATTATTGTAACATTAATAATATAAGAATTTTGTCACGTGGAAATTTTGTCGCTGGACTAAAAAAGAAAAAAGTTACGGGCGTTACGGGATGTTACGGACAGACGGACAGACAGACAGCAAAACTATTCTTATTGGGATTGTATAAGCATTAAGTTATTCAATATTGTATACAGTGGATCACTAATCCGTTCCCGAGGGAAGGATGAATATCAAATGAATTTTTCCCATAGTAATTGACCAGATTAGGATGGGTCGCGTTTTTTATAATATATATATATATATATATCAATTTTTTTATATAAATGCACCATCTAAAGTACTATTAATGATATTAAGAACATAAATATTTATTCATCGAATGGAAAAAAATTGTTTGATAATTAATCATATATTATTTTTATATTTTTACTATTTTTAGCAATTTTTTAGAGTACGTTAAAAAGTACATTAACATAAAATATCTAAAAATACATCAAAATAAAAATGCTGTAAAAAAATAGTTTTCTGTTTTATTTATACAACCATTTAAACCAAAAAACCCCTTCAAGCCACAATACACTTGAACGATGCGTGCGGCTTACGACTCAATCAATTTGGTTGCTTTATTTTTTAACGTTATTGGACAAAAGCATGCACATTCAACTAATGAAGCACACTCGTCCATATTTCAATTAAATTCCTATTGGAATTCGTGCGACGCCCGGGCAACGTTCTAACAGCACGAGAAAAAGCCGTTACACACAATATTCCGACACGAAATATTGGAAAAATATACGACCGCTGTCCCTCTAAGTCTTTTATTGCTTTTCCACAGTCGGGTTTCCTCTGTACTTGAGTTTTTAGGTTGAATTTACAAGATGAAAATTCAATATACTTAATATATTTTCATATGAAATGGCATGTTACGTAATCAAAATCCCCCAATGAATTATAAAACACTTCTGTGAAATGATCCCGTACCGGATTAAATAATATTAGGTACCTAATATTATTTAAAAAGGGCGTAAAGGGCGACACAACTCTTACTTTATTTCTTATCAGCGTCAGTTAGATAGAGCTATAAAATTCATAGAACATAGTACATACTAGTTTATTACTTGCATACATTTAAGTATTGTATATTATGTAACAAATTCAGATAAAATGCTTGAAGAGATAAAGAGAAAAAAGCCATCACAGGGACCACACTAAGTTTCATCCAAAACGTTTTACTAACGATTCTAAAGAAGAAAAAAGATGTGTCTTTTTCCTTTTTCCCTTATTTTGTAATTTTCCTTTATTTTGTAATTTTTTAAAATAAAAACACTTTTCTTAAAAATTTGAGTGGATAATAGTTAATATCAACAGAAAACAATAGCGTAACTAATTATATTCACATTTAAATTGTAATGTTGAAACTTTCAAGAAAATAGTTCCGTGATGGTTAAATTAAATTTAGATAAATGAATTTTGACGACTTCTGTATTGGTTATCTATAGCTTAAGCTTATCATAGCTTAACCGATTTAGCCGTACAGCTAGATTTTTTTCTGTGAACCTTTAATCATACATCAAAATTCCGAAATGTTTTGAAAAATCATAACTTAATACACATATAAAATGTAATTTCATTTTAATTGTATATTATAACAGCAATAAATAATTTAAATTTTAATAAGAAATTACAGTTTTTTGAAATAAATATGCGTAAACGGAACGGTTAAATATTAAAGGAAAAAAACATGGCCAACATCAAAAACTATTTTTCAGTTGGCTGACGGCATTATTTTCAAACTCACAATCTAAAGAAAATGAATTGAAAATTTTGTTTCAAGAGTTATTGAATTGTTAATGTATTTGAAGAGATTAAGTAAAATATGTAACTAGTGAAATCTTCAAACAAAATGTTTAGAAATTGCTACGTAGTTAATGCCCAAGAAATACAAAAAAATAATGTATTTAATATGTTGAGAAATACTTACATATACTATATTAAATAAGCACATAATTTACCGATAATATATCAATTTAACATATTTGGTGTATAAAAGCAAAGGCAGCAATATCCAAAAAAAAAAAAAGATTTGATTGCAGTCACCGAAGATTACGAAGTTAAAATGTACTGAATTCTAGATTTTATGTATTTTATGGCTATTGAAAATAAAATCTCAAAGTCAGTAGATTATAGATAAGTAGTCCTCGATGACTGAAATTCAATTTTTTTTGATAATAGTTTTTATATCTCACATATAATTATTTATTATTGTGTTAAATTATTTAATGTGTAATTGCGTAAGTCGAATATTGTGGGAATCAAAACTTAAATGTTATTAATATATCTTCTACCTTCATACCCTTAGTCTCACTAGTTTGGAACAAATTTTCATCCCTTAAACGTAAACAAGTATATCGGTCTTTCAATGTTATTAATATTCAGAGGCAGTATTTTATGAATATTTGAGCAGAATGTATGATTGTACTGTGGGTAATGTTAATCAATAGGTGCTGAAACTTTGCGTCGAATCGAAATGTGGTTTAGAAATTTAACTTCTCTCCCGAGCCCCAGTTGAAGTTAGAAAACAATTTTAAATAACAGTAATTTAACCATTCATTCATGAAAATATTCGAAACAAATTTTGAAAACCCGATTCCACAACATATTACCGAAAAATAACTCGCTTACCAATTTATAACAAAACTTCTGAGAGACGCAAACATACTAAGAATTTTTATTTGACGCATATTGAATTTGAAAAAAAATGGTACCAAAATTACATTCTTTTAATAAAATTAATGAAAATGTTCATGAAATATTTTTACTTTTTTATACGTTTCATTTCCGCTGTTCAAACTTGTGGATAATTTGGAAGCTGCTTAATTAATTTAGCAGTAAGAAACTCACATAGTTATCAATATTGATTGGGGTTAAAACCTCATCATAGGAGTACAACACGTTTGATATATTTTTAAAGCATAAGAAACGGGTACACGGATGAACATTTTGTCTCGAAACTCACTTAATATTAGAGTTAGGCCCGGTTGTTTCAAGTTCGATCAAAGTAAGCGGTCGACCAAAGCATAGATTTTTACGAAAACGGATCGTCTGATTGGTGGAGAACGTAAAAATCTATGCTTTAAAAGAACGCTTACTTTGATCGAACTTGAAACAACCGGCCCTTAGTCGGCTGTCAGTCGATATCTATTGCATTTTCTACGCGGAGTGTAGTGAAAAATCGATGCACATCGACCTTTCCCACCAAATAGATATGAAAATCGAGAGAAAAATGTAGGGATCTGTGAATTGAGAGCCGATGGTTGATACTTACCTAGATGGCTGAAATATTCATGTCAACAATAGATTTTTTTTGTAAACATAAAAGATACTTATTAAATTCGCATGTTAATGTATTGCAAATGTCTGCAAAATATTTAATGATATTGATTAATTGATAATGTATTGAGAAAACATATACCCTATTTAAGAAGCTTAAGCGTCACAAAATTTATAAAATTAGGATGAGAAAGAGTGATTGAACAACAAGTTCCTTGCTGAATTCAAGACCAATTCGGCGAAGGAGCCCAGGAAGGCCAAAACTAAGGAGCGACAATGCTCTCAACGACAGTGGACATCCAGAACTGGAGAGAGCTGGTGCAAGATCGAGATAAATGAAGGATGACGATTGAGGAAGCCAAGACCCACCAGGAGTAGAAGAGCCAACAGTTACTGTGATTTTTATTTATTTTTTATTTTCGTTTCATTAGGCCAAGAGACTCAATTACATAAGCGAAACACATCACAAAACACTCAGACTTGAGTAAATCATACATATTAATTGTGAACTCACCGGGATTCGAACCCGTAACCCTCGGTGTGAGAAGCAAGCGTCATATCCACTGGGCTACGAGGGCCGCCCTTATTATGATAATTGATAATGATTGGTAAAGCAGACTTATTTTAGGAAAAGAATAAGAATATATGAAATAATGGTGGAATTCATATTACGTGCATATTACCAAATTGTTATAGTAATTCTGAAAAAAATCGATTTTAATGTTTTATTATGTTATTTTCTTTTAAAGCTCTAACAGCTTATTATGCAATGAGCCTTAATAATAATAAAAATAATTAACTTTATTCCATATATTTAATTAAAATAAGAGCGATATATAAAAGTATAGACGGATATGGATTTATAAACACAGATTATCACAAGCAGGTACATAATACGCCCTTGACCTCTGAATTGGCAAAAACTATTTATATAATTTATAGTATACTATAATATAATATTTATTTTTGTACTTAAATTCTTATTTTAATTTTGTATGTGTATTTTCTTTTCTTTTTTCTTAGATTTATTCCTATGATTTACTTTAAATTTTTATCTTGATTTTGTATGTATATTTTCTTTTCTTTTTATTTTCTTTTTGATTTAGATTCTTTAATTGTCATTTTTTACTACTACATAAATACCATATGAGAATAACTGCCACAGAACAGGTTTTTACCTAGTGTGACAGTTATTAGTATCTTGTATTAACTAATGTAAATGTAAATAAACAATAAATAAATAAATAAAATAGGTGAGATATATATAGAAGTAAGGTGTACAGCAAAAATTATTCAAATAAATAAGACATACAGAGTAAGAAAGACATGGTGTGAAGCGAAAAATTAATATTAAAGTAATAGTTATTTATATAAATAAATAGGATCTATAAGAGAAGAAAAGATAAGTGCGAAGCGAAAAATATAAGTATTAACATAAAAAAATAAATGTATATTATATAATAACGACTTAAGCAAACTGTGGCATGTCGATTACGGGGGGCTAGTGTCTTTCTCCAATATGCATAAATGCTGGATGCTGGAGTAAGGCGGGCTTCCAGGATAAGGATATTCTTCGAGCTGTACCAGTATATCCTTTCCCTCATTCCTGCCACCCTGGATCTTATGAGGGCTACAAAGTTGGGGACACGCCCCTTCGTGAACATAACGGAAACGCTTCAATATCTGGGAAGACTAAACATCATATGAAAGACGTTATTATATTGTACGCGAAGTCTTTCTATGCTGTTATTTTTGTAATTTGCCCAGAGTAACGTAACATGATCGCTTTCGTAATGACAGCTCTTCTTTACCTATCAATATCGTCGTCATACATTAGGTTATCAGTGATAATGTATCCTAGGTATTTTGATCTTTCAGTCACCTTTAGGATCACACCATTCAGGGTAACTGGAGGAATAATTGTTATAAAGCGAATATCCTGGTTATAGAAAATCATATACGTGGACGTATTGTGACCTCAAGGGGATTTAAATCGCATACCCCGGTACGATTAGCCATGCCTACTGGACTACGAAGGCCGTTGTATATTTACGCGATATTTTGGTTTCAATAAAATTGTATTAGATAAGCTCGTAACTTGTGACGCAAATCGGAAGTAAACTTATTCACACGGCTGTAAATCCTATAGCATGACGCGGGGATAACTAAAAATTAGGATTTTAATACGGTGGGAAAATGTTCACTTTGTAAATAGACCAACGGTGCAATAGCGGGAATACCTCGGTGGCTAGGGATTCTGGAAGCGGAGGCTAATTTGGACTGGTAATCAATATTTACATATTCCATTTGAAATATGTTCCCCCAGCGCCCGCTGGGTTCGCAGGTGTGCCCGCTTTTGGTGGGAATTATGAAGCGACACGCGGAAGTTTGATGAGGGGAGGGAGTTGATTTTGTTAGCCGTTTCTGCGCAGTGAAGGGATGTTAAAATGTTAACAAGTGGATCAAATTTTTATTTGAAGACATGCTATTAATATGTGGCAACAGTTTCACCGCGAGAATGTGAAGGAATGGCACATGACTGTGAGAGGCTAATTGGGTCATCCATTTTTGTGACGTAGTGGTATTTATTAATGTTAATTTTTTTTTAATAATATAGGTTTGATGATACCTTCTCAAAATAATACGATCTCAAAAGTTTGAGAAACTGTAAAGAAATGAGGTTTTCATTGTATTTAATAAATAATAAAAAATACATTTATGTTGTGATAAACAATGATATAATAAACTAATACGTCAATGGTGATAAAGTTGTTTATTATTTATTGTTGGGATTTTGTACCAAACAAGACAATAAAAAAGAGAATGACCAAATCGCAGAAAATACTGCGTATATTGCGCATCAACACTCTTTAAACCCGTGGCATAATTATGTTGAATATACAAAGTTATCCTGAGATATTACAAATCTAAATTCAACATAACCCTAATTCATCGAATTTGATGACATTTGGTTCCGACGCCTTATGCCAAAGATGAAAATTTAAAACTTTGAAATCGGAACAGTTCTTCATATTAATATTGATAAATCTTGAAGCTACGTAGGCACTTTCAATTTTTAATAATAATGAAAATTTATTAATTTTAATCGAAATTATTACCAAAAAATGATTTAATAATGTATGGTCATCCACTTTACGTAAATGTTGAAAGTTTCAGAGTTCTAGCTAGCCGGTGAAAGTTCGTGGAAAATCAATTGTAATATTCCGCCACAACAACAAGCAAACAGACAAAGAGAGCTAATTTAATGCATGTAAAAATAGATTTGTCGCATAATTCAATCGAAAATATGTTTATGAGTATTTTTTATTAAAACAAGCCCGTAGTAAAAAATATGGGCCAACGTTTAGATACGGAATAATAAAAAAATTAACAATGGATGTTATTTATTCAATGATTTTCATGGGTGATTTTTTATTATATGGGACGCCCCAGATTAAGATGGGAGAAACAAAAAAAATGTGAATGAGAACAGAATGGGTCTGGACTGGTTAATTCATAAGGAAGCGAAGCAAGACAGGGGAATATGGAAGCATCTTGTCGGGTCTTTGGGTCCCCGACCATACTAGGACAAGGGGTTGAAGATAATGACGATGGTCTTTTATTAAAAGTAATCGATTTAAACAATTTTTTTTTATAAAATTCAATGTGTCCCTATAACTTTACTATTATTATTTTAATATTCTTGAAACAAATTTACAATAAATGACAGTGACGCTAGCTGTAGCGTGGTATCTATACCTATAAAACTCAATGTCTGTCTGTCTGTCTGTCTGTTCTCTATACAAATCCACACCGTTTGTCCGATTCGATTCAAATTTTGCATACTTATGCTTTGGAACCCGGCGGGTAACATAGGCTACATTTCTCCCCTATTCTCATACCCCTTCCCCTCCCCCTGACATATTTTCGATGCAAATCTGTAACGTTTTACCGATCGTACTCAAAATTTGGAAACATATTCTTTAGGACTCGGCGAGTAACATATTCGATATTTCCCCCCTATTCTCGTACCCCTTCCCACCCCCCTGAAATATTTTTGATGCAAATCTGTACCGTTTGACCGATCGGACTCAAAATTTAGAAACTTATCGTTTAGAACTCAGCTGGTAACATAGGCGATATTTTCCACCTACTCCCATACTCCTTCTCCCCCTGACATATTTTCGACGCAAATCTGTATCATTTGACCGATCGGACTCAAAATTTGGAAACTTATTTTATAGGACTCGGCGAGTAACGTAGGTGATATTTCGCCCCTATTCTTACACCCCTTCCCCTCCCACTGACATATTTTCGATGCAAATCAATACCGTTTGACCGATCGAACTCAAAATTTGGAAACTTATTCTTTAGGACTCGCGAGTAACATAGGCGATATTTTCAACTTAATCCTAAACCCGTGCAACACCGGGTACGAACAGATAGTATAGAATAAAGAAAGGATAGCTAAGATGATTTGGTAATGTGAAACGTATGAGCGAGGAAAGAATGGTTAAAAATATGTATGAGGTGACTGTTGAAAGCACCAGAAATAGAAGACATCCGCGAAATGCTAATTTAACGAAAAAAAACCTGTCACGATAAGATACATCAAATATTGAAGGATTATTAGTTTATGCTTTAACAACCGTAGAGCGTACATGAGAAGATGTATGAATGTGGCCGGGGCAAAAGTGGTGTGCCAAAATATAATAATTTGGCCTCTTCTATCCTCTTTGCCTGCCCCCGCAGCATAATATCATGATATAGTTAGTTGTAAATATATATACAACGAGCTCTATACTAAGAAGAACTTATTGTTAATATTCGACAAATACCTATTGATATTGTTTAATTTTGTACAACAAATTACGAAATTTTTTCAATTTTTCATTATTAATTAATTAATTTTCGTATCAATAAAAAAAACTATTTTATTAACAAAATTTTATTTACAATTTTATTTAAAGATCATCAAGGATTTTTATTACAATACTTTAAATCTGAAATGACCAGTTATAGAGTAGCTACTAACTACTGTATTACTGATCATTTCATTAGCTACTAGTTAGTTGATGGTACTTCGTAGTGGTTATGATGCTTGCTTAGTGATCTGATGGTCGATGGTCCCACTCCAGGACACGAGCATGTTAGTTCTATTTTCATAGCACAAGTGTTTAGCTTAATTTGAAAGTAGTAAGAATATTGATGCGAATAATGAGCGTTGGCATATCTATTTAAGATAAAAAATTGTGATTACCTTAGTAAAAAATTAAATACCAAAAAAAATATATAATTAGTTTAGTTTGAAAAAAGGAAGAATTTTTTATAAGGTTCTATTTAGATAGAATTTAACTTATTTAATATAATAGTTTGTACGTACAATGTTATTGTTGATATTTATGTTCTTAGTCCTCTTCACTAGGGGTTCCTGTGATGAGGCGGAATTGACGCGAATAATGTGTGTTCGCATACCTATCTATTTAAGAAAAAATATTGTAATTACCGGAACATTAAATAATGAAAATATCCCTTAAATTTTTAAAGTCAAAAAAATACAAAAATTAAAATTGCAAAAATCGCACCTTATGAGATGCATTGATGCATTCAAAGCAAAGTAACTCTTTAATTAGTTTCTGTATCTACTTCTGATTCTGTAGATTTTGCACTAATCTTTGAAAGACCAATGCCAAATATCGTTTTAACAAACTACATTATCATTCATTATCAATCACAGTTAGAGATCGATAATCGAAAAATTCATTATCATTTATTATCGATATCGAATTAAAAAAATTCGATCAAGAAAATTTATCGTTATCGGAAATTATTGTAAATTATCGTTCATTATCGTTACTCAATCGACATGAAACGGAGACTTCGATCTTTACTCTATATTTCGTATACTGAGGTAAGGATTATTAATATGTCCACGTCTTAAGGATTATTAATATTTCCACACTGACATATCTGTCTTAGAAATCCAGAACCGGAAAGGAACGGCTCGTAATAGGGATTAATGGAGGATATTTCTTTAGAAATCCGAGACTCCAAGACCCACAAAGAGTTGTAAAGCCAAAATAGGTGATGATATTGTAACCAAATGGTAAAAGAGATTACGTACAGAATCCCTCGTAATATATCAATGACGACAGTAACATAGAGGCCTCTAGTATAGTCTAGCACACTTCTGTATTACCTGCAGTACTCTACAAACGCCTGGAACAGCCTAAAAGTGACGGGAACCTTCTCCTAAACTAGAATAATCTAATAAATTTGAAAAATCAGCTTTTGCATGTATAAACAGCGGAACTATATGCCGCGGTGAGAGAGTATTGTTTTGACAGATCGTTCAGTGCGAAGTGAATGTTCTAAATAAATATTTTTACAAGCGATAAATAGAGTGTTACCCAGCGATAATAAAGTGTTTATGTACGAGTGATATATTACGGAATAGTGTGATTTAAAGAACACCGTTAAATTAAAGTCGTATTAAGTGACTTTGTACATTAAATAATTAATGAAGAAGAATTGAAAAATAAACAATACTCCAAAATAAAGCACTAAGAATTATACTAAAAAGAAATCGATATACAGGAATCAAAGTGATGTTAGAAAGCTTACAAATAATGACATTTAGACAAATAATTAAATTTAATGTACTTCTATTTACATATAAAATTGTTAATGGACAACAATACATGTGAATTATTAAGAAAAATAAGAAAAAACCAACATGAACATGATCATTGTACAAGAAGAAAAGATGAAATCAGATTGCCATTCAGAAAGAAAAAAAATCGCAAACTTCTGTGATGTACAGTGGGATGAAGTTATATCTGAGTCTGCCAGGGGATATTAAGGTTCGTGATACTTGCTTTTGATTAGAAATTTGATAAACTGATATTTTACATTGTTTATTTATTAGGAAATATAAAGGTTATTATATTACCTATTTTAAGAATAAAAAAAATAAATAATAATAATAATAAATCGGTTATTAATTTACAGTGTATTCATTTGCCTCCCGCAGTCATACCACGTGACATTATGTGTATAAATATATACATATGTGGAACACGTCTTACTTTTTGGATTATATCGTGTTCGTGGATTGTTTCCCTAAGGAATTATCAAATTTTCCCTTGGTAAAGAATGATATTGTGGTTTTAAAAGATTTTTTCGAAAATCTTTTAAAAATTCGTCAGGAATTACATTACGAGAAAGTAAAGGTTTAAGAGATTTGGGGTCACGTCCTGAGGGCTTTTCGATTGCAATTGAATATGGAGACTCGCCGTCCTTTGTGCCTTTGTCGGTCACACGTGTAATGCTGGGAATGGAGTCGAGTGAAATTTAAATTCGAGTCTAAAAAGCCGGATGCACGGTAGGATAGTCCAGAAAATTCCTCAAAGACGATAGAGAATTCCTCCTACGAGAGATCGTCGAAGGACATGGACACGAGTAAGCTAGGTATGTATTTTTTTGACATCTCCAGACTCTGTTAAATACAAGATGTATTTTATGAAGCAGGCAGATATTATTTTTAAATAACTTCATAAACTAAACAATTTTTAACGATCTTTTATTTAAGTCTTAAAAAATGATTGTGGAATATAATATCAGCAAAATGGACGCTAAAAATTCTATAATTTATTAGATTTCTCGGTGAATGTGGTCATTTAGTTGTTGAATTGTTATTGTTTTATTATGGAAGACTGTGCTTTCTTTATCTATTCTTTATCTATTCTATATCTTTATATATCTTTATCTTTATCTATATAAAAAACGCAGTTAAATCAAGTGAAGAAGGCACAATTAATATCAAATTTTGAAAGAATTCGGCCTGAAAATTTGTGTTATTGTGAAATAATACTTATTTCAGGGTGAGCCGTGTACAATATGTTTTTTTTAATCCACATCAGATATTTTTGATGAATTTCAGATAAGTAAGTTTTCTAAAATTGCATGATAAAATAAATATCAAATTTCTTTGAGTATTCACAATGGGTGATCAATTTGATGTTACCCTAAAACAGGCCAGCCTAGTTGGGTAGTTACATATTTTATCATATAATTGTATGATAAATTATTATTGTATACTTATATTTTAATGTAATTTAATGTAATGTTATGTTAAATGTTAAATAAATAAAAAAAATTATCACAAGATTTTTTAAGGCACTTCATATTATGTTACTGCGGTTTTCCATAAATTATTTAATCCAAATTGTTTTAAAAAGTTATCAAAAAAACATCGCCCCGCTACATAGAAAAGCGTCAATACATTTGCGTCGTTATTTTATCATCTATTTTCTGGAATGTTATTTAAGAAGCATCACTTAAATATTAATATGTGAAACAACGTATTTTATTACCTTAAAAATATATCCATTAAAAACATTTCAGTGTACTTGAATTTCATACCTAGACGGATGGATTATTAGATTTGAAATGCTCGTAAAATATATAAAACATGAAAAACCTAAAGACATTTTTAGATTAAATTGAATACTAGCTACGCGCAATTCATGTGTGTGTGTTGGGAAGCCTTCTCATCTCATATCACCTTGATTTCACCTTATTCCTTTGACATTAGAGAATGTTTACATTAAATACGTTTTAAAATGAAAGATGACTCCCCAAACAATTCATTTTCTAAAATTCTTTTCAAAAAAATTTAATGAAATTCTCAATTTAAGTAAAGCATCATACGAGTAAATTATTACTTATGTTTCATACTTAGTAACTCCGGAGGTATGGCAGCCGGTAGGTTATCTAATATTAAGCTGAGACAGACAGCAGACAATATTGCATGAATTGGGCCTTAACCGGTCAATTAGTACCGAAGCTGCTCAAGACGGAAGAAGATGTTGTTACATTTTTACAGGTTTACATTTTTTACAAGTTACATTTCTTTTATTTTTAAGGAAGAATTTGAGTCGTTGGGCCCCCGACTCAATCTACTTCTTCTTGTGCCCTGTTCGTTCAACAAACGTTTGCTTTCATCACTGTATTTACTGCGGCCCGGAAAGCTCTACAGTAGACTGGACCAAGCACACCACTGTCTCAGGTTTTTTAGTCATGTTAATCTCCTTCTTCAAGGGCCTCTTCCGGCAATCTTTCCCTGCATTAAGAGAGGCAAGATCTCGTACTTCTCTGGATATCTCATCACGCGTCCAAGATATTGAAGTTTTCGAACGAATATGAGGATAATGATGAATTTCATGCGTTTCTTGCGAAGTACGAGCTTTCGGAGAGATTATCGTCGAAATAAAATTCACTGTTAAGTTTGTTAATATGAATAATTGAGTTTATATTTATCTAATCGATTACCCAAACAATCATTTCCTTCATATGGGTGATATATATATATATATATATTGAAGCTAAATATTATTATTATGCACTTTTATAACGAGGATTTCATATCGAACGCTCTTAAAATGTTTTTTTTAATACGTGATTTTATGTATTAATTCGAACCGTATTTTTTTTATTTTTACATAAAGACTTCTAATACCTACAGAGTATTTATATTTCCTAATATAAATTGAATTTTGCGTGGTTTCTTTCTAAAATATAGTTTTATTTTATTGTGTAGTATTTATGATCATTCAGTTAAATTCATTTAAAGCCTGTAACAAATTTCTTTAAAAAAAGTGATCATTATTATGTTATGTTGACGATGTTATTAATGGAAACCAATATCATGGTGAGCAGCACATTGCAATTCACTTTTGGCCAGTCGCACACCCTTGGGACGTTAACTCGGTGGTCAATTTTCCCCTGACGATGTCGGTGTCCATGATACGACCCTCGGGGATGTTGCAGCCCCACGTGTAGCCCTGAATATATCATTGTCGCTTAGCTGGACTGCAATAACGTGTATGAGTGGAAAGAACAATAGGAATTATTAACAATACTAAGAATGTTTGGGGATTTATTATTTTTATACAAAAATAATGGATAATACTTGTGGGTTAGACAGGATTGGTAATACATCTGATTTTTAAATCAGCATCGAATTTTGGAACTTTAATCTAAAAAAATGAAGGGTTTGAAGTGTATGAGGGTGAAGGCAATTAATTGGACAAGTTAGCTAAGTTGAAGGCTGACAAAATTTAGAAAAACCGTTCCGAAAATCGTAAACGATTAGACAAGGGCTTTTCATTCTCCATATATGTATGGTTTGGTTAAACCCCTTGTGTCCTTAACAGCTACACACGACACAAAGCTTTAAGTATTTGCAATATTTCAAGCTTTGTGTTAAATAGTAATTTATCGTGTTTGTCAGACACTAAGTACAAAATTTTATATTTTATTATACTATTTTTTTATTTTTTATTTTTTTACGCTTCAACAGGCCAGGAGGCCCATTGCAGAAGCGACATACATCACAAAACACCCAGGCTTGGGTAAATCACGTGGATTAAATTGTGACCTCACCGGGAATCGAACCCGGAACCCTCGGTGTGGGAAGACAGTGTCATATCCACTGCACTATAAAAACTTAAAACGGCACAAATGTAATCATAAAACTTCAAATTTATATATATATGTATATATGTTATAATTAAGGTTTTCGCAGGTGAGAGATGACGAATTATTTTCTGGGGGAACCCGCGTCAAATAATCCTGAAAAGGACTTTTAAACTCCCGACGTTTCGAACAGGTAACACTGCTCATTCTCAAGGGCCTCTTATTTTGAGTCCTGCCCAAAGCTGGACAAGTAAACCCGACTGTTCGGGGCAAGAGCCAGAACAAAATTGAATTAAAAATCCTTATTGGTGCTAAAAATTATTGATTTATTTATTTGTTTAATTGCCGACTTTGGGAATGGGTAATGACTTTACTAATTTGTTTTTCTATTATTGGTAAATTTTGTGGGTTAATTTTCAAAGTTGGGTTTTTTCCGGGAATTGCAGTAAACAAATTAGTAAAGTTATTCCCCGTTATATATATATATATATATATAAATAAATATACATATAGACATTATAGATCGAAAAATCTAAAATGCGTGAAAATTTATTACCTCAATGATTTACTCCTTATAAACTTAAAGTGTTATCCAGCTAAAAACCAAAAAGTACGTGTTATATTTACGGATGTCAACTTTTCGCTTCCCTATAAATAACCTTTTAACGCCAGATAAAAACAGCTTCTTGATCATATAAGCATTTTTCTCACGCATCTAACCCTCGCTCGACCATTTTTTCTCGGCAAGGAAATATGTAAGATACTACTGGGAAGCTCTCTATAATATTGAATTTTAAATGACCGTGGGGCGTAAGTATTTCTGTGCCCCAAAGGCCTTCACGACCGTTTTAGACGGGGTGTTTTTTGGCGCTTTTATTATCTGGGTTTTTCTCAACCCTTAATGGCATATTTGGGAACTATCGACACCCTCAGCGTTGTTGTGCGTGATATCGTTTTAACAACTCCCGGCTTTATAGCGACGTTGATAATAAAATGTTAGAAATTTTATAGCGGGATATAAAGATGCGAATAATTCATGTTTTATTCTTCTGTTATACGGCGTGATTAATTTATTGCCGGTGTTTCTGTTGCTCAAACAGAGTACAGCTCTCCCTAAATACGGCGATACTTTATTATGAAACCCGCAAATTAAAATTTTATTGCTTATGTTGATTTAGAATGAGGAATACGTAATATCTGTAGACCAAAAACACGATTCTTTGGTACAAAAAGATATCTTGTGACATTTACATCACCGAGAAACCGAGTTTTAAGGTTTTACATATTCATTTTCCAATATCTTCAGCGGAGTTACGCTTATCGCCCATGAGGCGAATTTCTTACAAACCTGTATTTTTATATTTGCTACTAACTGTAACCCGTCAAAAATTACGTACTTTTATATGTCGGTTTCTAAAGAAAAAATATGCAAAATTTGGGTAATGACTGTAAAATAGTGTAGATTTGTATAGAAAATGTATCGTGGGGTGAGGATGGGGTAAAGGGAAATAGAGAAAATTTCGTCCATGTTACCCGCCGGGTCCTAAAGAATAATTATTTATTTATTCATTAACAAAAAATTAAAATAACCAAGTAGGTAATAACAAAAAAGTAATGGACATTACAGGAAGTTACGGGACAGACAGACAACGAAATTATTATTATAAGGATAATTTATTTATTACATATTTTTTACATGTGCCACTAAAATATGCATACTTTTTTTATATCTATTTAACTACCAGGAAATGTGATGTTTGCAAGATTCTCCTCCGACTGTACTAGCTAGTGGTGACGAGGAGGTCAGATCGTGAGGACCTGAACTTCACATCATGACATGGCTATGGCTATGCCATGGTTAAGTTTGTCATATTTGAAATTAATGAATACGAGCAATCAGAAAGCTCTAAAACGTAAACAAACGTTAAGTTATTCAAAATTATGAATATTATTAATTTATCAATTATTTTAATTTATTGAATTCATTGATTTTAAACCTATCAAACTCAAAACTCCAGAATTGACAGCATTACAATGTTGTAGAATAACTGTCAAGATAGAGAAATAGCAATATTGCTTATTTCAGAATACGGCCGAATACATCATGTTTTTTCTGACATTTGTTCTGTAAAACGCTGAACAAGTAAAATACAATGATCAAAGCCTAGCACAAGTTATTCTGGTTCAAATTTCTACAATATTTTAATCATATTACAATACTCCTACAATACATAAACAAAATATTGCTTCAGTTAAGTTCGTGTCCAGAGACTTTCATGCATAAAAAAAATTTGAAGTGTTTCGTTTGTCTTCCACCATCGCGATCCCATGACAATATTACATCTAGTGATGGTATTTTAATTGGTGACACACTAACCGTTATTTGGGATTTGTATCTGATTGCATCGATGATTGGCAACTGATTTTTTTTAAATTCGACGGGCAACCATCGGTACTAAACAACAATTATATCTAAGTTATCAATCATCAATACAATCACATACAAATCCAAATAACTGTACCGAAAATAACCGGTTAAAATAACAGTTTAATCATCACTGATTGCATCTTAGATTTTAATTTTTTTTCAAATTTCAAACATCACTAAACTTCATTTATTGAAACATAAAGATACAGGCTTTAATATCGAGCTAGGGAGTTGTTTGAAGAAAGGCGTAGGTACTAACTATATTCTCGATAACTACAGGGTGACGGAAGGAATGTCGCACAACGTTGCAGAACCTCTCATTGTGAAGTGCGTGACGGGAAGTTTAGTTGCAATGGCGCGTTGGAGCATTCAACATCGCGCGTTTGCCGCGGAAAACTTTTTACGTAATAACGACTCAATCGTTGCCACATAGCGCGCGGTTCGATCTCCGAGTGCAATTGTTCCCTACCGCCGTTAAATTTTGAAGTGGGTTAAGAATTTTCGGGAATACGGTAATGTGGCCCCAAAAATTGTTACACGTGTTCCGTCTGTGGTAACGCCAGGAAATGTGGCAGTGTTCACGTTTCTGTTGAGGAAAGCCCACGACGGTCAACGAGACACCGCGCTTGACCGCTCGGAATTTCGCGTCGAAATTTCAAACCATTTTACACATTTGAATTTTGATCCCTACAAGATAATGATCGTCCAGAAACTTCCTCCACGTGATTACCTTCAACGTGAACAATTTAGTGTGCGCATGTTGGAAATTTTACAGGACTAACATACACTGATCGTGATATCGGATGAGGCTCATTTCTACTCTGATGGCTATTTAAATAAATAAACGAAATTGCCGATACTGGGCACATGATAACCCAAGAAAATTGAACCAACAGCCTAATCATAGTGAAAAAGTGAAGGTTTGGTGGAAAAGCTGGAGAAAGTGATGAAAAACTTTAGCGAGCGCCTCAAAGAATGCTTCTCCGTGCACGGACGCCATCTATAGGACATTCTGTTTTACAATATTTTTTTTTATAACAATGTTTTTTTGTAAAACTTCGAAAAGTGGGTAAGTGGGCGAAAGTGGGCGCATGTTGTACGCAATAATAAAATTAAAAAAAACATATTTTTCAAAAGTCGGTTTTTGTATAAGCTCGCAGAACAACAATAGACATAAACTAATGTGAATTTATTAGTGTACGGCATGACCCTACCGTTCGTTCCACTACATTTTATGTGTTTTTTAAAAAACTACAAACACTCTATACTATAATGTCTTAGTAAAGTCGCAATTTATTACGAAAATACTTTTTTACTAAGAGATTAGGTTTGGAAAGAAAGAAAGAAAGAAAAAAAAAAAAAAAAAAGAAAGAAGGGGTTTAGTTGATCCGTGTACAATTGTATCAGTGATGTGTACCAACCTTCCCGCTCTTGACGTTCTCGGCGCAGCGGGCCCCGTAGTGCGGGGGCATGCCGAGGGCCAGGTCCAGCCAGGCGCGCACCGCCGGGGCCCGCCAGCGCTCCAGCGGCAGCGACGCGGCCTCGCGCAGGGCCGCCTCGGCGCTCACGGACCACTGGGCGCGCGGCTCGTACAGGGACTCTGCAAATACACTCGCGTCACTTTCAAAACAGAAAAGCACCAAACATTGCGTCACCTAAATATTGGGTTGTGCATCTCCAGTAAAGATTATCTATTCCCGGACTTTTTTATTTTTTAATTTACGGAACACGATTTGCAGCACTGGCCCATTTCTGGGACAAAATATTGAAATTAAATACACATAAAAAAACAATTTTATTCAAAGTAGCATTTTTAAAATAACAAAATGTTCAAATTTGCGCCTGGTAGCCTGCTTTCCGAATTTGTATAAATATGTGACAATCATATTATGTTATCAATTGTGTGTTTTGACAATCGTAAATTACTTTTTAATTCGTTTATCACTCCAATACCACACGAAAAATTTACGATTTATTCATCTTAAACTGTTTCGTGAGTTTTGTAGAATGTTTTAAAATAGAAAAGTAAACAATTGAATGCAGGATACGACGAAAATATTATAAACAGAAAAACATATCAACATTTTGAGTGCGGCTCACTAACACAATAAAGGACACAAAAGTCATCACTCATAATATGAATATTAATAACGTCTTTCATCGTTTTATTTATACTCTTCCAAAATTATTACGAATCCCGGGAACATAAATATTTCCGGGCATCGAAAACCCCGTGTATTCTCGGGAATCTATTCCCTAGTTGACCCAGGTAGACTAGGGAATGGATTCCCGGGATGGATCCCTGATCTCAAGTGGTTATGGTTAAAATGGTTGGGAATATGCATCGCAAGTGTGGAACCCGCAGAAAATTACATACATTACGAAACTGGAACTGATACAAAAAAAGTTTCTTTGCCAACTTAACGCTAAATGTCACGTATCTTTTAGCCCTTACAGCGTGAAAACTCTGGAACATCAAAAAGCACATGCTGATCTAATACTATTATTTAAACTATTGCAAGGATTCTCGACTATCCCAGTCAAGTGGACCTAATGCCCTTTCATATTTCCTGTAGACGAACCCGACAGAATGTGCTTTTCCATGTTCCGAAAAATAGAACATCCTTTATCCTAAATACAATTTTATTTCGCACTTGTCAGGCATTCAATGATAATTGTATCGATATTGGATCTTTTCAATATCGGTCTAACCGCATTGAAAAGAATGATACAGATTATATGTATTTTATTCTATCACTACTAAACTATTTCATATAGCATTACTCGACTTACAGACTGAAAGCATTACCTACCACTAAATCAACTTCGATCATTCACTCACTACATATAATCCACTCTACCAAATGCAAATTTATCTCAGATGTTTCTGATCCATTTCTAAAATGATCTAAATCTTAAGAATTTATTTCTTTATTAAAAATTGTTACAAAACGAAAACTGGTTGTTATTATATAAAATGACAACCAATATAATAAAATAGAAACCGAGACCTCGCGTATAAAGGATTTATAATTATATCTATGTTTTTAGGGTTAATTTTATTATTTTGTTGATTTTTACGCCATAATTTAAAATAGACAAAACGTAGATTTATGACAGTCCGCTTTATTCGATGATTATATTAACTCAACACTCAAAAAGAGACGAGACACTGAAAATATTTATATCCGTGTAATTACTTTTGCAATTTAAGATCAGACCTTTGTGCACTAGTCGTGGATCTACATAATTAGTGTGATATGTCGAGTGAAGGGGATGTTGAGGGATTCATAAATACTTGCATTCAAAACCTAAGACATGAAGCAGAAATTGCATACTGTGTTTTAATTTCTACATATACGATGGTGTAATCTCACTTTTCAACACACAATAGTATTGCAGATTGCTGCATATAAATTATTTTAAATTAAAAAGGGACAAAAATATTTTATTACACGTATATGGATTGTAGAAATTTATTTCCCGGTAATTCGGTCATGGAATTTAAACATATTTCCCGTAAATCATTGCAAAAAAAACATGCATCCGAGGTCAATCCGATCAGTCCATCATGCAACTGTGTACACTCTCAGAAGCCTTTCGTCAGATACGTCTAAACTGAATGAACAATGAGGTATTCCAGAAACAACATGACTAATTACTAAATAATCCAACTCTTGTACAACGTGTGTGAATCAAGTTTAAAAAATACATAATTAATTGATCTCATATGCTACAGGTTTGTCGTCCGAGTTGTCAAGAGAAGATACTTACTGAGCGATATTATAAAATAATAAACCACCACGGAAATAGTGTTCCTTCAATAGAGAGACATTTAAAGAGAGATCTGCACACCTGTAAGACTAGCAATATGATAATAAGTCTTGTGAAATTTACAAAATAAGTAATTCCCTTTCCGTCTCGGAGGTACTTGCAATAGTAAACCAAAGTTTATTTTCTTGCGTTGACTGTTTATTTTGCGAATATTTTCATGTATTTTAGCTTTTGCGCTATTTTTCTACCTATATTTCTATATAATATTTACAGTATACATTTCATTAATATTAAAGCCAGAATTTCGAAAATATCGTTTTCATTAATTAGTTCACTCGAATTGAGTAATTCATTCAGATAAGTGTAACTCTCTGCTTTTTGTTTGTAATTTTATTCAATATGAATTATTAGTACATTTCAAGTTAATTTAAACATTAAATAACTGTGTTAAATATCAAAACTCGGATAAGAATATTTATCATCCCAGCGCAGACTAATTTTTTATATTAAACTTAACTTTTATGAAGTAATGGTGAGTTGCAAAGCGGAAGAGCCCTGATTGTATAAAGGTTTTGCAGGCGCCTGGTATATATTCTACTACTGGTAAAGGTAAAAAAAACAAAAGGTTAAAAGGCAGGAGCATAATATGTCAAAAATATTCTGATGCGCTATTTTTTATACATATTTCATGAGATTTAGAGGTTCTTAAATAAATGCAACGGCTGCAGTTCTATGTTAAAAATATTTTCATATTGATACATACTAAAGAGTAAAATAATTAGAGTAAAAATAATTATATTCTTTTTAAAAAATTCTCTTTTTGTGAGGTATCCATCTGAAGTGATTCTCCGTAAAAGATTTCCTTAAAAGACTGTCTTTAGTTGAATAACAAAATATTGTGTACACGTGAGATTTATCATTCCGCGTAGCCACTTAAAAGCTCTGAACTGGAACGAATTTCCACAGCAAAGGTTTGAAAAGAGCCGTGCGTATGATGAATTCATAACTAAACTTCAAAAACAAGTCTCGCAGCATCCTCAAGACGAGGTTTTTAATTTGTCAGACAAGATGAGGACGGTACTCTTTATGTACAGAATCACATCTATTATCTGACAATACAGAACAGAACAATTAAATTCATCAAAATTTTATTAATGTAGGTACTCAATATATTAATGTAATAATATTTATCGTCAAATGCGTATTCTTTATATTATTTTTTATATATTTATACATAAAGGTAGCTACTAGAATTGAGAATCCTAACGGATAAATCTCGAATCGCCAAGTTTTTATAAAAATAATTTAGGAAGGTTAAATATATACATGTTTGATAATTTAGAGGCTTTTATTATATAACTCTCTATAACCCAAATGAAGCACTTTTTATCATTGAATTTCAACTTTCCATTAAGCAAGTAATTATTAGTTATATGTACCTATATTAATTAGTCAAAACAAGGAAGTGTGTTGTGAAAAAAATAAAAAATGTAAACTTTTATGTGTATTATTCGAAATCATATTAATTTTGAAAACATAATGTTTTAACTTTATGTGATAACTAGCTGTACCCGGCCACGCGTTGCTGTGGCTCAGTCTTGTTAAATGGAAAAAAAAGAAAAGAGAAAGTACACGTTTCTAATATGTTTTATTTTAAAATGCTTGTGGGTATTCAATTTTGCTGCTTTTCAAAAGAAGCATCGTTTTACCTGTCACAGATAGAACATCTGTATAAAAGTAGGTATATAAAAACATGCGCGTATTCGAATGCAGCATTGTGTCAAATTCAATCCGTGAAAAACTTTCTGAGATTTAAGATTTTGAACAAACGAATATTTAAATTTTTATATATTGATAGCTGTTCATACCCGGCGTTGCTCGGGTTAAGGATTTAACTAAACATTTAGTTTCGCAGTCTCTAATAAAAAAAATGATCCATGTAATTTTGTCTGAGATGGATGGGATATCTAGGAAGGAATTGTAACCTATGTATTCCGCCGTGACCTAAAGAATAAGAATGCAAAGTTTGGATCAGATCGGCAAACGTAGTAGATTTGTACAAAAAATATATCAGGTGTGGGGGTGGGGTGAGAAGGGAGGGGGGGAAAAGTTGTCTGTATTACCAGCCGGGTCTTAAAATATAAGTATGCAAAATCTGAGTTAGATCGGTCATACGGTGTAGATTTTTACAGAAAATATAACAGAGGAAGGGGTAGGGTAAAGAGGAGGGCGAAAAGTCGCCTTCGTTATCTGCCAGTTCCTAAATAATAAGTTTGCAAATTTGATATAAATTTGCATTGGAACTATATCAGGCGGAGGAAAGGGGTAAAAGGGGTGGAAGGAAATGTCGCCCGTATTAACCGCCGGGTCATATATCAGGGGGAGTGGAAGGGATAGAATGGAAGGGGAGAAATGTCCTAAAGCATAAGTTTGCAAAATTTGAGTCGAATCGGACAAACGTGTAGATTTGTATAAAGAACGGACAGACAGACAGACAGACATTGAGTTTTATTGGAATAGATATCGCGATACAATTATCTGCACTTTCTCATCGGTTCAAACATTTTATTAAAGCAAGGATGACCGAATGTTATCAAAAAATTTTAATTTGAAAATTTTTATATCTAAATATTTATCAATATGAAAGGGTAGGTACCTGCGCCTTTTTTAAAAAATAAATTGTGCGGATTCGAATGCAACGTTGTGTCAAAAATAACTTTAGAAGATTCATGATTTTGGACAATCGAAAACTTACATTTTTATTTATATAAATTAATAGAAGGTATATGAAAACAAATTAGGCATACAAAAACATCCTCGTAATCAAATGCAATTGTGTTGTGTTAAAATTTCAATTTTAACACAACACAATTGAGATTATCGATTTTGTATAAACGAATATCTAAATATAAAAATTTAGATTATATAGATAATGAATATATAGATAATGAAAACGGAATAAGTTTAGTTATTAGATAGTAGTTACGATTCTGGATGGATATTCGAAATTATTCTTATTGGGGATGACAATTTTCAAATGCCTTCAATATTCGCACAGTATATTTCGTTTTTATTCATATTTCTACAAGTTATAAATATATAAGAATCATGAAAAATATTGTATAAATTATGGTAAAACTAACGTAAAATTAACCCCTAACTGTTTATTTTATGGCATAAGCCTTATTATGCCACCCTGGTAAATTCAGAAAACATGATAAGGAAGAATTGTTAGTCGTATAAATTACACGCAATTTTTATTATATATTATACCATTATATCTTTTTTGTCTCGTTAATATTAATACGAACTAGCAATTACATAGTTAATTTTATTAGTGTTCATTCATACGGTCAATGATGATGAACTGATTGATTTTGTGAAATTAGAGAACCTACATATTTTAAATATTTATACTAAATGCATTGTTGCAATTTATTTAAAACAAATTTAATATAAATTTTGATTATATAAACAAATTCAAAAGACAAGAATGGTAATATTAACAATTTTGGTATCTATAAATGTATTCTTATAATAAATTGTACTACTTTACATATTGGATAAACTTCTACGATATATCAGAGTCAAAAAGCATTTTCAAATGTTTAAATGTGTTGAATTTTAGATGGAAAATGATCATATAAATATATATTTTACATGTAATAATGTTGTTTTTAAGTGAAGTAATTTAGAATCGTTAGAAATAAGTAAAGCAAGTAAAAGTAATCAAAATGTCGTAAGAAACCAACGAAATTGAACCAAAAGTGGCATTCTAAAAATAATTTTAATAATTTATGATATTAAATATTATATTCCTAAATGTTCTCATCATATAATGTTTTCATCTATATGGCTAGAAATATTTAAAAAAAATATTGTTTTCAAAATTAAGAGTTTAAATAATAAATGAGACACCAAAAAGTAGAAATCTTTGATAATATCATAAACAAAGCATATATTTTGTTTCAATTTATAACAATAATTACTCACGGATTTAAAAGACCTCAAAGTCTAAAAATTCTCTATGCATTATTAGTACGATGTATCTTGGAATATTCATCAGGTATTTAGTCACCTTATTTATTATACAGCAAAAAAATTATCTGGCAATACGGTAATTTTCAGAGTCTTGCTTTTTTCAAAATCCAAAAACTTGAGTCTCGGTGGAAAATATCCGATTTTTTTGTGCTACATAAGATTCTCAGCTATTATTATTTTTCTTTATCTGACTAAAGAATACGTCAGCATTCTAATAATGTTGGTTATTTTTCTCCCATCACAAGAATGCGTCGTTCCTAAAATATATATTGTGCTGACCGTGACGTTGATGCTGATATCTTGCTGATACCCTATCATTCAAAAGTTACTCTTACATAACATCAATTTTTTTCACAATAACCCGAACCCATAGAACACGTTCAATCAATTATTTTTTTACATATTATTTAATGATCACACTACAACATGCATGTTGCCAGGGCAGGCCTTGTAATTGAGATAGTATTATCTATTTGTATCCAGTATTCTGTAAGTATTTCATTAAAATAAAATAACACATTAATTCATTTAATTTGCAGATATTAGGTCCTTACATATGAAATTGGCGTGGCACTAGTGCCACGGTGGAACTCGTATTCGTAAATAACGCGATATTTCAAGTTTTTCATTTTGTAAACTGAGTGACGCAAAGAAAAAAACAATTGAGGAAAAAAGAAATGAATTATAATTTTCAAAACACAAATACACGAGTAAATAGCTGTATAAATTTGGATTTGGAATTCCTAACCAAAGAGAAGATATTTGAGATCAAATTTGCCAGTACGGCAAAACGCCAATTTCATATGTAAGGACCTAATATTTTTGAATTTACGGAGCCAAATATGTCCCGTATTGGTTTGTCCTTGCAATATAAAAATATCCTCAAAAGCCTACGATTGCGTATCTGTAGGGAGCCTGCTAATGTGTAATGGATTAAACATACATAATATCAAAGGCCATTTCCATGTCACGTAAACTACGTATACGCAAGGCCGTGTGAGGAAAATGTTACATTTCCGTACCTTGTACCATAACGTTCGATCGAACGATGTGCTTCATGCGCAGATAATCGTTTTGGGACCATTATCAAATTTGAAGGTTTTGTTAGAGGTAAAGAAATATTTTCGCGTGACCGTCAATAATTTAAGTATCATGTTAACCGTTATTAGGGTTATATATCCATAATAATGTACTCAATCTACTACAATGACTGAGGCTTAAAATAAATTCGGATAAGCAAATGTAAGGTAAAAATTCGTATTTTTAAGTTGAACCGGATCGACCAAGCAAGGAATGTGATTAGGATTTCAGGTACATTTTGTTAAATGTCCACTGATTTTTATATAAATTTGAAATGAAATCAATGCCACCAATGCTGGTCAACGTGAAACGTGATTATGTGCTTTTAGGTGCTTTTGGAATTCAAAAAACAGTTCATTCTTACAAACACATTTTTTTTTTAATTTTGCGTTTAACATGATTGATGTATAGAAATAGTGCTGTCACCTACCGTTAAAATTTTAAAATAACTTAAAGTTACCAAAATGTGACATGAACAAAATTATTCAATTCAATTATTTTTTTATATACCTAAAATTTACATTACAAACACAAAATTTAATTCATAAATAAGTAAGAATTAAGCTGTATATTGTGACGTAGCAACCTTTGTTCGTCACACCTCTTCGCGAAACCTCTGAAAAAATGAATTTATCGACCCCCGTACCAACTATCTGCACCAAAAATTGATTTCTAACCGCGTAGGTACTGCAAATACTCTATGGAACAGAATAATGTCTTTGGTCTACTGCAGATAGCTTCACAGCGGTCGCGAACGGCGGGGACGAAAGTACAAAATGGCGCATTCGAAATCTGACACTTCAGCACGCAAGATGTGAACCTTTCTGTGAACCCTCGTGTTAATAGAGGGTTTTTCCACGGGAGCGCTTCGCGCCATGGCCAGGTGACGCAGCATGGAGTGAAGGTGAATCCATTGCAACGCCTGGGGGGCAGCTGCAGAGGTGATGTTCCGGTAATCATCTGCATCGGCCGCCCAAAGCCTCGGGGCGGGGTTGTTCTCTGGACCCATAAGGGAGCAATCCTCCTTCAGATGCGAGGCCAGCAAAATAAAGACCACGACTTGCCTGGTATTCAAATTCTCTCTAATAATCAATTTCACATCACGCCTGGAGCGAGCTGCGTGTTATCTGACTCCGTAAATACAAGAACATGTGCATCAGGTCGAGCTGTTTTAGAAAAAAGGAACATTGCTAAGCACGTGCGGAAGCGGTGTTTGTGCCAGACTATTGTAGCTTCATTGTTTTAAATGTGATATAGTAATTTTGCCCAGATGTTCATTAATCTGCAGAATGTAATTACCACGCACCGACACCTGCGCTGCGTCACCGCCAGTAGCATAAAAGTATTTAGTTCCACTGTCTTTTCCCTCCTTGTATGATGCGGCCGCTAGCGCTGATGTCGAGGCGTGGTAAATTAAATCTTCACCTCAATTTATTGTAAAGAAAAGGGTTTCAATGTGCAAAATTCCCAAAAATACTTCATAAAAAAATTGTCACCTTCTGTGGCATTATTAATTTCTGTTTAAAATTCATTTGAATAAATTCCCCTTCATCTAAATAATGTTTCGTTGTATTACCCTAGTCATTGAACTGTTGCAACTTAAAATAAGTTAAAGTGAGAGACAGCTGAAGTGCAGCGTACACGACACCGGAAGTACCCTGAGTTTGAATTGTAGAAGTAAGGTGAGTCCGATTCTTCTCCGACTGAGCGAAGCTGGTGGCGACGAGGAGTTCTGTTGGGAGCAACAGAACTTCACGTCGTAATATATTATTTATATTTAGGCATTGTAACAACCTCCATACAACGATAAAACAGCTAATAAAAAATTTGCATTTAAAAAAATAACAAGTAAGCAATATATAATGTTTAAAAATATATCTTTATATAAAGTTAGTTCCTCACCAAGCACAAGAACTAGATTCTTTTTGGAGATATACTTACTTACTTACTTACTTACCATCACGCCGTTTCCCCGTGAGGGTAGGCAGAGAGGATAGAGCACCATACTCTTATGTCCTGACATACAACTTTCGCTTCGTCTACATTCATACATCTTCGCATGCAAGCTCGACGGTTGTTCAGGCTTCTAACAGGACCATCATCCAGTATCTGGTTAATCTGGTCATGCCACGTCTTCCGTGATCGCCCTCTCTTTCTGGTGCCGTCAACACTTGCATAATATATCTTTCTTACCATTCTTTCCTCATTCATTGGCTCAACATGCCCAAACCACCTGAGCGACCCTATTTTTATTCTCTGTAATATGCTACGATCAGCTTTACATTCATTCCTAATATCTTCATTTTTTACTCTATCATACATGGATTTACCACACGTACGTCTAAGGGACCTCATCTCCACTGTATTCAATCTACTTTCGTTCCTCTTCTGCCAGCTCCAGGCTTCACTTCCATACATTAGTGTCGGTACCAGAACTCCATTATGTACCGCCAGTTTTGCCTCGGTAGACATATTTCTATTAGAAATTATTGCATTCAAAGCACCGTTCACCCTATTCCCGGCAGTCACTCTCCTCTCTATATCTTTCTCAACATTCCCTCTTCTATCGAACATACTTTCCAAGTACACAAACTCATCTACTTGTTCCAAACATTCATTGCCTACTAGTATTTCACACGTTGTCTTACTTTCCTCCTTCTCGAATACCATTACTTTTGACTTCTTTACATTCATAATAAGGTCACTTTCCTTGCATACATCATACATCCTGCTAACTAGACTTTGTAGGTCTTGTTCGCTATTTGCCATTAATACCGCATCATCCGCGTACAGTAAACAGCATACAATCAAATCACTCATTTTCGCTCCTATATTCATACATTCCAGTTCTTTCACACAATTATCCATATACAAGTTGAACAGCCATGGAGACATTACGCAACCCTGTTTGACACCTTTTGTTATATCAAACCATGGTGTGAATGATCCATTGATTCTTACACACGCAGTACTCCCCTCGTAAAGGGATGCAACTGCGTATATAAGTTTACTGTTCACCTTGTAATCAGAGAGTACCTTCCATAACCTTCCTCTTATAACCCTATCATAAGCCTTTTGCAGATCTACAAATGCACAGAAAAGTTTTTGGTTTTTCGCTAAAAACTTTTCCGTCATCACTCGTAGAAAGAATATCTGATCCATGCATCCTCTTCCACCCACAAAAGCTCCTTGCACGTCCCATACGTTTTCTTTCGTCATCGACCTTACTCTTTCTATCAAAATTCTTCCATAAAGTTTTCCAACCGAGCTTAAAAGGCTGATTGCCCTGTAGTTCCCGCATTCCAATCTCGACCCTTTACCTTTGTAGAGAGGCATGATAACTGCTCTCCTCCAATCCAAAGGGGTGTGGCTCTCCTTCAAACATTTATTAAATAGAGTATGAAGCCACCAAATCACTGATGGGCCACCAGCCTTGATATATTCGGTAGCAACGTTATCATACCCCACAGCCATACCGTTCTTCATATGCTTTATTGCACACTTTATTTCTTCCATACTTGTTCCGCTGACTTCATTTTCGTCATTCATTCTTCTCTCCGTGAGAATATCGATGGATTCCTCTATTACAGCCTCCTCGCTCTCATACGTTTCCTGGAAATAATTCATCCATCTATCTTTTATTCTATCTTCATCCATTAACATTTCTCCATTCGCTGACTTAATAGCTTTCATACTATTGCTTTCCGTCCCACATCGAGATTTTTTCACCTCCTTCCAGAAAAATTTGATGTTTTCCCCGAAATTCTTTGACATTTTCAAACCTTCCTCTCTTTTCAGCCGCTCTTTCCTTTCTTTCACACCTGCTTTCACTCTTTTCTTACACGCATTGTATACATCTTTTGCCATATACAGCATTAACATATATTTATGTAACTCAGAAAAAAATTGTGATATATAACAGGCTATTAGGGGACATGGCCATCGTGACAACATGAATACGAGGAGGGTACATTCATGTATATGACACTAGGCGCTGTATGTAGGCTTTGTCTATAGGCTCTGGTCCTTTCTTCCGCACTTAGTTGGATTCTTTACCTTGCCTTTACACTTTATATATAAAAAGTGTAAAGGCAAGGTAAAGAAGTCTAAATACTTGTTTTTATCCAGATCTGACAAATGGTTCATAATCATCCCAAAGTTGACTGAGAGTGCCAATTTTGTCTCGCGTCGGGTACGGAAAGTAACCCCAAAAAAATCAATATGTCATCAATCCATTGACACCATTTACAGATTTTTGAACATGCGATCCTTAGCTCAAATCAATTTTGAAAATGGATTCACCTCAAATTGAATAATTAATTATTCACAGATTTCTTAGTAAAAATTTGGCGAAATTATTAAAAATTAATCGCTTCATTGTGTAATCACACAATTTATATATATTTACAAGCACCTGATTACGCATATGGCATGCGTATATTTTATATAAATATATATTTTATTTTACGAGTATCTATTATATTGTGAAAATATCCATTGAAATACATATATTTCCATTTGTATTTTTAAGAATAATTATTTCAAAGTTCACAGTTATTAGAAAATCCTTTCCCATATGAGAGAACTTCATGGCCTATATTCAAGATTTTCACATTCCATCTTGCATAGCGCTACTGGCTCCTGAATTTGAATGGATCTCTTAACGGGTGTCCCAAAAACAATGAACCATTCTTGATAAATATTTTATTTTATTTTACAAATACCTATGTATTTTATATAAAGATTTTAAACACATATATATTAAGTAATTTATAATATAACTTTAATATATGAAAGATTTTCAGATTTGGAACATATAATATAACTTTCAAAAATTTGATAATGTGTGGATGTTCTTACGACGGATTTGGTGAAAGTTGCATTGTGTAGTGATCACTTAAGCCAACTCATGCAGGCCGTTAGCCCTAGGCTTTCCTATATAAAAAGACTTCCACATGCGTTTTTATATAAAAAGCTTCGTCTCTGTGAGACTTCTATAATTTATCATAATTGATATTTGTTAATTAATTTATTTTTAATAGACAGACCATAAATAAATGTTGACCCTGAAAGATGATCATAGAGTGACAATAGAATACAAAGTAAAAACATTATTTGAACGTTTTGAAGAACACACGATTTTACACTACACTTTTTATGATAAAAAAATTATAAATAATGTTTTTTTAAAAATAAAACACAAATCATTTTGATAAAGTGGTGAAACCAAAGTGATATGTGTTTTATTTTAGTAATAATGTCACCACAAAGTTCAAGCCTTCTTTCAGAAGAAAAAATATTCTTCGAACAATTAATGTTTTTTTGATAAAGATACTAAAAATAACATTTTTTAGAAATTATAAATAATGTTTTTATTTTAAAGAAATTATAAATAATGTTTCCCTAATAAATAAATAATAAATAACGATATTATAATGATATAATTTATTGCTAATATAAAGAACAAAATTTAGAGTGTCGCAAATTTATTCGTCTTTTTTCCAGAGAGATTAGGTGAAAATTTACGAGTCTCTTGTCGTTTGCATCAAGTAAATCACTTAAACCATGTCAATATGTCAGAGAATTAAGAAATTTTCTTTGAATTTTTTCTACTTTGGTGTTATGGATTTGCGCGACCAGATTGTTGATGAGAATTTCAATTCGTTTCTGATTAGGAAGTTGTGCATAGTGATGGGCGCAAAATTCTTTCGTTGTTATTAGACAAAACTCAAAGTTTTGGATGCTTGTTTTGCGATATCATCCACACAGTGGTTAAATTTGAGAGAGCGGTCGAAGATAATTTCCAGACCATAAATAATTGAGAATTTTAGTGAAATTTGGTATATCTGTGTTTTTTTACGAATTACACTTGTCGATATTGGAGTAGAGATCATTTTAAGTACACACTTATCAGAGTGAAACTATAGCGCTTAAATATATCGAATAGTGTGTTTATGTGAGTAGTGAGTGCGGTGTTTTTGCTTTGCTAGCTTCAAAAATTAACCGAATCGAATGATTTTTTTAAGATATGAGATGTACCTACATATTATTTTAAATACACTTTTAATATATTTTTTATACACTTGATATAATTTATGTGTAGAAATATTATACGTATATACATTATTTAAAATTTGAATGCGTTCTTACGTCAACTTTATTTTTTCAGCAGGCAAGTATATTTTTGACGTTCCATTTCTAGGTTAGAATACACGTACGGCTGGAATTATGTCAAACTCGAACACACATACAGCGACGTACGTAGCATCTATATTATGATTGCTTCAAAAGCGCAATATGCCACGCGTGGTTTTGCCATTACCAATTTCAAGTTTTAGTTAAGGTTATATTGATGCGTGTTTTGTGATTGTCTTATCTTTTTGAAATCTGGTGAAATTTGATTGCCTTATTTATGTTGAGGTTTTAAGACAATGTTCAATATTTGTTCTCGCCGGACTTAGATGAGTTAGTTTGATTTATTATTTACTCGGGATAATGCACCACAATAGTTAATATTATTTATTGTACATAAAATTCTTATGGTCCCATCTTCTATCAAAGGTAGGCGATCATTCTGCCGATTACGGCTTTATTTATCACCGCACTTTCGAGTTACACTTTCAGTCTCTCAAGTTACGCAACCATGAGGTGAGGCGTTTTCCTACGCTTCTTTTACCAGTTCCGAATTTTTTCCTTTGGATGTTCAGACTATATTTTGGTACTCTCATAATATGTTCGAGTACTCGAGCTTTCTTGTCTCGATAGTCTGCAGCACATCATGGTCTTTTTCCACACGCCGGAGTACTTAAACATTCGTCACTCTATCCACTCAGGAAACTTTCAATATGCATCTACAAAGCCATATCTCAAAAGCCTCGACGTTGTGGATTAGTTCTTGGTTTGTAGTCCATGATTCCACCCCACATAAGAGAATGGAAAAATATAACATTGAACCATATGAAATCTAAGTTACAGGCTTAGGCCCGGTTGTTTTAAGTTCGATCAAAGTAAGCGGTCGATAAAAGCATAGATTTTTACGAAAACGGATCGTCTGATTGGTGGAGAACGTAAAATTTCAGTTTAAACTCTACGCTTACTTTGATCGAATTTGAAACAACCGGGCCTTAGGGGTTACGGTTAGAAAATAATGATTTCATTCTAAGAAATGAATTTTTTGCCATCTACTCGTGTTTTTACTTTTTGAGATGGATATCAGATCTCGTTCACTCACACAACCGAGTGCTTCTATTGCGTGAATCTTTCTATTGGTTCGTTTTTTATGGTTATAATTGGCGTCAAAAGTGCTCGTTTTGATGTTATTAACAATTTGGTTTCGCGAGTGTTTATCTTCAGGCCATGCGTATTACTTGCTTCAGTAATATTTTATACCGGTATTTGAAGGTCATGGGCATTGTCTGCAAATAGTACTGTATCGTTCGGAAATCTAATATTATTTAATGGTTCTCCGTTCACCAATATCCCTAGAGCAGTAACATCTAGGGCTTCCTTAAATAATATTGACTAGGAGTACAGATTAAATATCTACACTCTTCAGATTAAATACAGATACACTAATAACTAATAACCAACAGGCTGATATTGTATTTCCAAGATTTAATGTTCATGAATTCTGCCCTGAGAAGAGTGATCACCTATTAGAGTGGACAGGTAAATTATATATTAATTTTTTAGCATTAATTTAATATAGACATTTACAATAAATTATGTTTATATTTAATTCATACTAGCAAACCATGACCGGCGTTGCCCGGGTATCAGATTTAGTTATAATTTATGATGGAGTTTTATTTATTTATTTAAATCAATTGTTCATCTGGTATTGAGGTATCATTATTTTGCGCAGGTCCTAAATAATAAGAAAGCATGCAAAATTTGGTCCATAAGAGTAGGTGGGTTTGGTGTCAGGGTCCTAGGGAGTAACGATTCTTACATGATAATTTAGTTATTTCAAGTATATTTTTTTCGTTTACTATAGTGATTTATGTACTTAAACCGCTTGGTGGCAAGTACATAAAGTATTACTATTAAATAAATCTTGAACTATTTCTAATATTTATATTGATGTCTTGTCAAATAACTTAGAATCAGAATATTTTTTCCGGTCTGCCTTCAAGTTTTTTATTTGTTACTTATACTTACCGTAAGAATACCGTTTACTGTATACACACCTTAAAAACCATTTAGGGTGTATTACTCTAAACGCTTCATACATTACAATTTTTTTTTATATGTCATGAAAAGATTTTATCGCCATAAAATAATACAAACACACCCCGAAAGATTAGATCGTACATTTACGGGAACAAGAAAAAATCCAGAGACTTTTTCCATTTTTATTTCTCCCTACTTTTTCACCCCTTGACCTCCCTCCGTCCTTTAACTTTTCGAGGCTCAAATGGATTAAGTTATTTCACAACTTTAAAATTTTAACTGACAGTTCAAAGGCTTTTAGATTGTGTTGAAAATCGGGTTTTCATACGGAACGTACGTAAGGAAGCATTTCAAAATAAAAATGGCGCTTTATATTCGGTAAAATTACGATTGAAGCGAAATTCGTCGACCGATGATAAAATTATCAAATCACAGGTTAATTACGAAAGGCTGTTTTGAAAATTAATATTTTGTGACTATATTTTACGCAGAATTCGATAAACCCAACATTGTTCGATTTATCAAAGTAGTACTACTGCTGAAGCGTATTTGATTCACAATCCATTGGCCAAAGGAAAGAAGATCCCGGCAGCCGTGGTTGAATGGCTTTACTCAGAATAGATATTGAAAACTTGAAAAGAACAGGGTAGGACCGAGCGAAGAAGGAAAAGTTGCTTAAGGATCCACACAAGGCTGAAGCGCCGTTGATGATGATAATATTTTTAAATTGTTATATTTTTAAATTTTAAACTGATGTACATTTATATTCATGTATGTAAAATCCAGTGATCTAATTCCTTTTGCATTTTTTATATTTTCGGAAGTTTTTGGCCTTGAAGTAAATTAAACACTTATGTTGATAATTTTTTTTGTGTATTTATGTATGTGTTCGTAGACATTTTATTTATGTATGTAAACGATAATATTAGTAAAAAAGAAAAATTGTTAAAAAAATACTTAAAATTTAAGAATTGTCACTAATGAGCGAAATTTTTTTATTATAACTTGACGGCAGTCAAATAATAACTCAATTCCTCCCACAATTTTTATCCGTCTGAGAAATGTGAAAAAAAAGTGTATATATTTTTTATTTTTTTATTATTCGTTCACATAAAATATATTCAGAATATAATTTGGCGATTTACCACTTAATTCTAGGTAAACTGCCTCACATTAAGTATTTTCTGCTGTTCATACAGAAGAAAAAAGGAAAAAGAAAAAAATAATAATGCGAGATAGACATTATAAAAGATAACAAAAAAATATATAAAAATTAGTTTTATGAAATTAACTCATTATTATTCCACTACATCAATAAAGTAGGATTTTATAATATACCTATCTGACGAATTTTAGTAGAAAAACGTATTTCTTAAAACTAATTTATTGATTTTAGTTCCACAGACCTATAAATATTAATCTTAATAAATGGCTCTTTTTAATAACTGAAGATTGATATAAATATACTTTTTAAATTAATAATTATGTCTTACTAGAAAAATGACGTTGTAAACATTAAAAATACCGAGAATAAGAAAAATAAGAATCTTATTGGCGAGTTTTATATTTTTACAGTTAAATAAATCCATAATCACGTCTTCTGGGTTACACCGTAGATGCACATGCACCGTAGCTATGTGCATGCAATATGCAACTAGACACTAGACCGGCCCTAGAGTACTGGCTTTAATAGCATATTGCTAAGCAATTCCAGCAGCGTATTCCTGAAAATGAAACACATAATATCATACGTATATTTGTCTTGTACCTCGTGAGCCTGTTTTCCTTTGTCGGTATTCCGTAAACAAAACGAATAAATGTTAGATAGATACGTGGGGTGCAGTGAAAATAAACTTTATGGTGAAATATATTATTGCACGAGGATTGCGTGGTTTTGGAAAATTTTGTTGCAAATTTATTATAGAATGTGCTGGAGTTCTTAATATATTTTTGCGGTGAACTTCCATCGCAACCTTATATAGTTTTCTTTTTTTGAAAATATGTTTCGATTATTCTAGAAATGTTTCAAATTTCTTTTTAATATTCAGTGCCGATAAATCTTCGTTTTAGTTTTTACTTTCTTTTTTATTTTAAAGTTTTAGTTTCTTAAATTTTAAAGCAAATATGAGAAAAGGCTCATAATTGTATCTAAAAGAAGCTTCAAGATTAAATATTGACATAGAATTTTATTAACACTATGTATTTGATATCTGGTTATCAGTGGTGTATAGTAATTTATGCTGTTTTGATAATATATTAATTATATTATTAATATTGTATATATAGTATATAAGAAAATGAAGTCATCAAATATATTTATGTAATTAATACTATGTATAACCACAAGGTTATTGCGATAGATTCTTCTTCTTCTTATGGTGCCATCTCCTATCAGAGTTCGGATATCATTCTGGAGATTACGATTTTGCGATATATATTTTGAATAATACTTCGTTTAACTGACCATTCACTTTAATGGGCGTTTTTTAGTAAAATTTCAATAATTTACAAAAATATTTAATAAAAAAGTTACAAAATAGATCAGCAACATAAATTTCGTATATTGAGTAAAAAGATTAATCTTACTGTAAAATTGTTTTCAACAGGTATCTTTTACATTTATAAATATACAATACTACCTGTTTGCGTAAATTAAAAAGTATTCAATTAATTGTACAACACTTTTTTTAGTTTTAAAGTTTAAAGAGTTGTATGTGAAGATTTTGAGGTTTTATATTTTAGGAGGCAATTTATTTATTATTTTTTTATATTTATTAGAGGCACTAACAGGATAATAGGTACATGATACTTCAATAATAAAACATTATAAATGAAGACTCTGCCCATTATCCCAATTACAAGTGTCTTCGGCACGGTCTAGCAACATGTATTTTTGCATTTAAGTATATTTTACATGTACATTTATGTGTATTGTATATTTAGTGTTTGTTGTTATTTAATGTTTGTTGTTATTTAATGTTTGTTTGTTCAATTTGGCGAACTTTAAAATTGCTTCGAACCTTTTGCCGCAAATTATATGCATTGAATAGTAGGTACTTTTACATTTACAAGTATTTTAGAAGGTAATAAATAATGAAATAAAAATTCACTGGTCTATCTGGTCTGTAACTAACTTACTATCATATTACTATATATTAGTAGGATAGTAACTAACTTACTATCAAGCCGTTTCCCCGTGGGGGTAGACAAAGAGGTTGGAGCGTCACATTCTTCTATACTGACAACTATAGCCTTATCCATATTCATAAATCTTCTTAAGAAAGCTTGTCAATTGACTTTTAAATAGGACCATCATTTAGTATTTGGTTTACTTGGTCAAGCCAAATTTTCTGCGCCTGGCTTATACATACATATATGTGATACACTCACAATATATCACAGTCAAATATATTTCTTACCGTTGCCACGGAGTCGTGGCTGTGGGAGGCAAATCAAATATTGAAAATGATTAACATTTTATTTATCACACAAAGTCACTGGACACGAATTTTATCAGAGCACCGTTCTTAAATTCACACTAATTGTTCTAGAATATTTCACACAGGTTAGTACTAATTCACGTCAATTTGCACTTATTTTGAAACGCCTGTTAGTTACTCTCTCAATTTATTTTCGCTGGTCCCACACTGAATCGCCGCTGATTTCTGTGGAATTACCGAACTTTCACAATAAACAATTAAGTCCCGCGTGCGCACCCGCTCGCCTTTTATATAAAACGTTGATTCCGCGATGCTTCCTGAACGTTTTACATATTTCTAGTTATTATGAAAATATCCAAGTTGATTCTTTAATAGATTCATGTGGATCGTTTGAGAGAATTCGATAATGCGCAATAAGACTCTCGTCACATTATTCTATCCTCATTCATTTGTTTAACATGACAAAATCGCCTAAGCGATCTTTTTTTACACCTTTTTCGTGACTAAACTTGTTCCTTTATAAATTTTAATAGGGAAATAAAACGTAGTTTCGTTATTCATGTTTTGATAAAAATTAGTTCAGCTGTCATCACGGAACGGATCAGGTATTGGCTTTCACATCGTCCATAGTAAAGTACCGTTCCAAGTAATTCCTACATCAAAAAAACATGGCATTTTCCAAACCACTAAATATAATAATTTTTGAGTTTGATTTTAGTAAGAATATTAAGTAATGTTCTGACAAGAATCCCTCATTCGATCGAGTGTTACTTTCATCTGTGCGTTTCATGGAATTCCTTAATTAGGGCCTGATATGAATACTTAATAAACGGAAGAGAGCGTATGGATGGAATAAGTATAACAAAACCGTCCAAACTGAAATTAAATATAAAAATATGTGTGCACCATTAAAACAAAATATTTGAAAATGAATTCAAAGTAATGTTTTACATGTTTTCTAATATCACCAAATTATTCACAATGAATGAACAGAAATGTTCGCAAGTGATCCAAAAATTTAATATCTGAAATTGGGCCCTTATTTTTGAATAAATATAATATTTTAAATGGTCAATTTAATGAACAAATCGACCGTCATTACGTAAAAACAAAATATTGCAATTCTTGAAAAATTTTACATTTCGAGGTTTTATATAAAAAAAAAGGAAAAGCTCATAATTGTATCAAAATGAAGCTCTTTCAACCTAGACAAAGAATATTTGCGTTTGATGTCTGGTTATAAAAGGATTTGAAAACGAATATATTTGCAATATATATTCGTATTCAAACGTCCGCTTCATTGATTTGAAAAATATTATACAAGGGAAATTTTTCTTTTTTTAGTATCGGTACAAAAAGGAACATTGCCTCAGGCCGTTAAATTTTGTATTCTTCACATATATGTATGCTTGTGGAAAGATGACATACCATCAGATCAGCTGTATGTTAATGTCATTTTCTTTATTCACTACAAAATACGCACGATCTTTACGATAATTTTGTTACGAGACTATAGAAATAGAAATAATTATACGTAATCGAGGATTTTACAGCACTTCGAATTGGAATGTACTGGTAGTGTTTAAAACACAAGGGAATAAATCAGAAACTTCAAAAATCGAGAGAATGAAAGTGCGCGTAAGGCACGCAGCAACAACAGTTTAATGTGACAGTTCAGCGGAATCAGAGACAAACCAGCGATGGGCGACGACGATTCAGTGTGATCAGCGATGTTAAATTAAGAGAGTACCTACCGAGCATTCATTAGTGAATAAGTGAAACTACAGATATACGAATATCCTGGAAAGACGAATAAAAGTTCCACAGATAAGTAATCAGTGCGAAATTATTGTGAACTAAAAAACGGTGCTCCATTTAAATTCATGTCCAATGAATTTGGTGATAAATAAAATCTTTATTAAATTTAACGTGTTTCCTTTGTCTCTCATTGCCGCAATAATATCAACCTGAAGGCTTACCTTATTACTTTCAGTATAGGTAGGTTCTTAGACCTACATTGTTTGTCTCTGAAACATTGTCTATGTACCTAAAAATTACCTCAAAGAAAATTCAAAGATAATTTTCATCAAATATTTTTGTCTGCAACAAATTTGAATAAAAAATGAATTAAAACAATGAAATTCACTCAATATTTATTCTGAAAGGTATAAACCGTCTATTGTATTATTTAAATTTTTTGAAATTTGTATTTAAGAAATCGACGGAGCACATGTAGCATCAATCAATCAATCAATGTATATATATATATACATATATATATTAAGGGATAACAAAACCTTTCTTAAAAAAACGATCGAAACATTCGTGAACTCGCGTGTAAAAGAAATACTGACGAGAATCAAATATGGCGTCATTAATTCTAGTATCGCATTTCCGCTAGACACTGCAGCAACTTCCGTGCATTAAAATTTTTACCCCGAAAGCGCCAAAAGAAGTATAACTTCAAAATGCCACTGTTCGCATAGCTGTGTTGTGCCTTTCAAATATGCGAGCTATTGATATATTATATGTATAGTTATATATTCTTACAATTTATATTTTTGTTCAAGATTAGAATTAAATAATTAATACACGATTTTGTTAAAAGGAAATAATTCATTGTTTAATTTTATGCTCACTTTGGATGACCGGGTCGATTAATTAATTAAGTGGCCCAATTAAGCGTAATCGACTGCGCCTGCATACAATATGAAATACTTAAACAGTTATGATATTTTGACTGATTCATATTAATTGTATTATCACTGTACGTTTAGAAGAATGTCGATACCGAATAGCAGTTTTACATTAAAACGATACTCAAGTGCCTTCCATTTGGATATTACGCGCGGTTTCAGTTTTGTCGTATCAGGTTTAAATGATAAAGTGAGTGAGTACCTACCGCTCTGCGCGCGGGACAAACCGCGGCTATAAAGCGTTTCGTGATGTTAGAATGAAAACTTCATAAATTACGCTGAATATTGCTCGAAATGATTGCTCACAATTACCGCGGCAGACTTTTTACCGGGAATTTCATCCATATTCAGTTGGGAATTGAAGATGCAAATTTGAATAATTTTAGCAATGTCATTAGAAATTATTGAAGATGCATATTTGAATAATTTCAGAGGTGTTGTTAGAAATTATTACAATTGTATATTTGGGCGGTCTGGCTAATGTAAGCGGTTTTTTGCACCCATCAGTAATCCATCAGAATGCTCTTATGAATTTTATAGAGAAATACAATTTGAAACAGCACTAGGGAAACAATCAACAATGGACAGTAAAATTACATCTAAATGCTGTGTATTCACAATTATAATCACAAATACATCATAAATAAATACAAAATAATACTGTGTGTGTTTTATGGTGACATTATTAATATAATTGCGAATAATTTTGTAAAAAAATTTGACGTATAAATTATACAGGATTACGGGTGGATAAATTATAAATTTTCGAATACATGGCCGTAGGATGCACCCAACAAATCCCAACTCTCTCATGTGGAAGCCAAAATTTTGAAACGGTACCAAGATTTACGTACTTAGGCTCCCTGATAACAAACAATAATAATACTACAGAGGAGATCCAGAAGCGCATAGTGAGCGCAAATCGCTGATTTTTCCGTTTACAAAAAGAGATAAAATCCAGACTGCTGTCCAGAAACACCAAGATATTAGTGTGTAAGGAGCCAAACATCACAACATTTATAAAACTGGGAAGAATTCGGTGGCTCGGTCATGTGGAGAGAATGTCCGAGCATCAAGCACCAAAGTCCCTGCTGAACTCAAGGCCAATAGGGGAAAGGAGCTTAGGAAGGCCAAAATTAAGATGGAATGACAACGTCCTCAAAGACATCTCTGCCTTGGAGCTTCGGAACTGGAGAAAGCTGGCACTAAACCGAGATGAATGGAGGAAGATTCTTGAAGAGACCAAGTGTTGTAGTGCCAAAAGTGATGATGATAATGATAAGTTTGTTTTAGTAGTATTGTATTATTTTTTCTTTCATGTCACCTTTAAATTGGTCGTTAATTATAATAGGTAGTAATGTATGACTTTATATTAAACAAAATCTCCATTTTATATTTTACATGTTTTAGTTATGACTGTGGAAAAAAGTCGTAAATTTATAAGAGTACAATTTATTTTGAGAATTCCATGATAATTTTAAAAACACTTTTTGAAGAGGTGCTTTTAATATGTGGTAACAGTTTCAGCACGAGAAAGTGAAGGAATGGCACATGACTGTGAGAGGCTAATTGCAGAAAATACTGCGGATACTTCGCATCAACACTCTTTGACCCCGCGGCATAATATGAACGTTCTTTTTGTCAAACCGGAAATCTAAATTCAACATAGCACTAATTTATCAAATTTG